>CACVBS010000079.1:244558-404053 GCA_902728275.1 Cyclocybe aegerita
TATTTTTGTGATTTGTGTGCCCTTTTTTGAGTCGGTTGAATTCCCTGTTCTGCTACCCGCTTTCTCTTGTTGACCAGCTGCAAGGACCCGGCCGCGGACGGACGGTGCCCCTCGAATTCCCCTCTTCCTCTTCCTCTTCCTCCTTCGACATACTACGAACGACGATTGACGGCGTTGGGGCAGTTCCACCCCCGCTGTACGACCGACTGACCGACACACTCGATACTCGCCGCTTGCGGTCCTCTCCTCTCCCCTCTTCTTTCCTCTTTCCCTATCCCGCTTCGTCTCTCGGTTCGCCCCGACGAGAAGAACCGACGACCTCGGACGCCTGTGCACCGCACGACCGCACGACGCTCCGACCGCATACCTCCTAGGCACTCCGCACTACCCACCCGAGCCTATCCGCCGTCCACCCACCACCACACCACCATCCCCCCCACCACCATACCACTACGACACCACAACCGCAGCTACACCAACAAGTGAAGGATGCCCCCGGCGTTCCCGACCCCCGTACTCGCCGTCTCCCCCGCCGCCGTGCGCGACCTTGACGGGAGCGATGCCCTCTCCGGCCTCTGGACCCGTGCGTATCCTATCTCCCCTTCTGTTCCCTCTTTTTCTTCCCGTCCTTCCTGTCTGCACGCTTTTTCACGTCCTCCGCGCCTTGACCCGACCCGGGCTTCTTCCCGGCTTATCGTCGGTTCCTGTGCTCTGCTCTGCTTTCCACCCTCCCTTATCCCTCCCTTCGCCCCCTTCTTCCCTATCCTTTCCCTCCCCTACCCCTTCCTTTTCTCCCTTCACCGCTCCCCACCCTTTCCTCTTCCCCTCCCTTCCTCCCCTCCATCCATACGCACTCTAACCACCCCTCCTCCCCTCTCTAGTATTCACCAAATGCAAAGAATCACTCCAAGACGGCCGCCGGCTCGAGAACATCGCATGGCGGCTCTGGCACCGCGAGATGGTGCTCTCGAGTCTTGTCCTCCACGAACACGAGCATGGACGCGGACGGGAGGGTGGGGTGAAAGAGGGATATTGGGGAAATGGAGGGTTGGAGGAGGAGTTTGATGAGAAGGAGAGGGAGCTGGTTTGGTATTCCCACCCGCACCTGCATAACGATGAACGGGGTGTGGATGGTGTGTATGCACCGCTCGCGCCCGAGTCGCATCCGCACCCGACGCACCCACCGCATTCGTACTCGTGCTCGCATCGCCACGCGCCCTCACATTCGAGTCCGAGCCTTCATCCTGAAGACCGTCGACTGCATCCCCATCCCCATTCCCATTCACAACCACAACCGGACTCGCGCTCGCATTCACGACCGGACTCGCAACACCCCTCGCGTTTGCCCTCGCTACATTCACATTCACATTCACAACCGCAACTGCATTCACAGCCGCATTCACATTTACAACCGCATTCACAACCACCCTCGCCCTCACTACATTCACATCCACGTTCACATTCTCGGCACGCACAGGGGGACACTGGAGTGAAAGTGCAAATGGACGGCGAAGTAGGTGTGCGAGTGGAAGTGGAAGGTGAGTTCCTGTTTGTCTATTTTCCTCTCTATCTTTCGGTTTGTTACTTCGTTTGCGTTGCCTATTTCATCGTCTTCCCCGTTTCCTTCCTTTCTCTTTCCTTGCTTGCACCTCGCTTTACGTTGGTCGATTGACTCTTACTGCGTCACTTTATTTTCGGCGTGACTTTCATGTCATCTCCCATCTCCTCACGTTGTGTCGATTGACGTCGTGACTTTCACTTCACGTTGCCTATTCACGTTCACGTTATCCGCTGGCACGGTCCCTACCCTCTCTCTCTTCACTTCGTCCCACTTCTCCCACTTCTTTTTCGTTCCCATCTCTTCCGTGTCGTCTCTTCTGTCAGTTCCTGTTGTGTCCGTTCCCGTGTTCCCGTGGTGGGATCCTCTTTCCGTCTCTTCCCTTCTCGTGTCGTCTGCCACGTCCATCCATGTCAACCAGAGTTGCATGGAACGAACGTGCCCATCCCCTCGGATACGCGGATACGTGGGTGGGTAGAAAGACACGTATTTACCCCCCTCCGCGCGTGCGTGCGGTACCTATCTCACTGCGGTGTGGAGCGTGCGCATCCACCTGTGCGTGCATGGCCTGTACCAGTCAGTGTGCGTGCCTGGCGCGGGGTAACATGCTCCGCCAGGCGGGGTAGGCGTAGCGGGGCAGGGCGGGGTAGGATTGGTGCGATCCATGCATGTCGTTGGCGCAGCGGGGTTGGCGCAGGGGGTTGGCGCAGCGGAGTGCGGATGGGGATGGGTGCGATCCGTTAGTGTATCCATCCATCCGTCCGTCCATCCGTTGGTCCGTTCCGCTCGTCCACCGGTGGTCTGTTCGTTTGTTGTTCGTTGGCTTGTTGGTCCATGGGCCCTGACTCGACCCGACTCGAATGGGACTCCACCATGTCATGCACATACCGCGTATCGCATATCGGATTCCGATATGGGCACAGATGACTCGCATGTTTGCATATGGGCCCTGGGGCACGAATCCGATGCGCTCTATGTACTGCCATGCTCGTGCTCGTGCTCGTGCTTGTGTAAAGCGTTTATCGTTTATCGTTTATCGTTCATCTCCGTTGGCCGTTGGTTGGACCGTTGGCTTTCAATTTTGGCGTACATGTACCCCGGACTCATGATCATGACTTTCATGTATGATCGCTGGGATCGAGAGCTCGCGATCGAGAGGGTATGGGTAGGGTTGGTGTAGGGTTGGTGTAGGGTTTAGCGTTATCGCGGGCCCTTTCATCCGTCTAGTAGGTCCATATGATCATTCATATGTCGCTTGCATGTGTGGTTGCTTTTGGGTTGGTGGTTGGATTTGGATTTGGACCCTCGTTTTTATTTTATGCTCTCATGTTCATGTCCTATTCCTGCTTCATTCCATTCCGTTCCGATTCTTATCCCTGTTCCCTTTTTCCGTTTCCGTTTCCCTTTCACGCTTGCATTTGGATTTGTGTCTACCTTCACTTCCACATTCATCGGAGCTTGGAGGTTGTGCTAACTAGTCCTCCCCATTTTCTTTCCTCGGGTTCCTTTTCCCCGCTCAGACCCCGCGCGTACGTATACGCATACGCATACGCCCGGACTTTCTGACGCAACCCGCGCACATACATCGTCATCGACATCACCGCGGACGTCAAGATCTCCGTACACCTCATTTTCGCATTCGTCTCATTCACCATCTCATCTGCACGCCCACTCGCCACATACACATCCACATCCACATTCGCCCTCACACACACGCTTACACCCCCACTCGTCCTCGCCCTCGCACAAATCATCCCTGTCCATACCCGTGCACCCAGCACACCGCCATCCTCATACGGCAAGGAGGCCCTCACTTACCAAGAGCAGACGGAGCAGCTTCATGGGCGGGGCGAGCGTGGGGCGGATTATCTGCGACATGCTGCCTATTGACAAGGTGGAGGGCGGTGCGGGTCCGAAGTTGACGCCAACATCGGAGAAGGAGAAGGAGACGTCATTGTGTTCGGTGGTCCCAGCGTGTGGTCCGAGTTTGAGTTCGCGAGAGAAGGAGGAGAAGAAGGAGAAGAAGGAAGACGTAGGGGCCAAGACGTCATTGGGATCGTCGCCTACTCCGTTATCATCCACCCAGTCGACGTCAGTGGTGGGTGCGGTATCGGCGTCTGCATCAGCCACAGCGTCATCGACATCGACTTGCGGATCGTCGACCTCGCTTGACGCTTCGACCGACGTCGGTATTTCAAATGCTGCTCCTTCAAACGTGAACGCCACTTCTTTGGATGCACGTACGAATGCCGCTTCAAGGGCGATATCAAGTGCAAGTGCAAGTACAAGTGCGCCTACAAATCCGACGGCAAGGCCGACGAAGTGTACTATCCCAGAACCTTCGACGCCTTCTCTCCTCACCACGACCACAACCACGAATATGTCCACAACCACAACGACAAAGACGGGAGGTACGGTACTCGACCCGGTATCGTGTCTGCCCACCCCCGAGATGGAAGTTGGAGAGGAAGGTGGTGGCGTCCTTCCTGGAAATGTGTCTGGGCCTGCGACAGGTATGGGTTTTTGTGTGTGTGTTCTTTTCAGGGAAAGTGGGGGGCTTATGGATGGGTATAATAGGTTCGATATCGACGCTGACGAACACACGGCCGGCTGTGGTGTCTCCTCCTACGATATCGTCGTCGTCGTCGTCATCGTCATCGCGTACAGACGTACACTCAACGTCTACCCCTCCAGTATCATCATCTCTACCCCCGACATCGACCTCCGCAACAACATTAACAATCTCAACATCAGCACTACCAACCTCAACACTCCAACCACCCCTCCTAGTCCTCGTAAACCCAACACCGAACCCAACGCCGCACCCTACACCGCCTACCACTCCATCGCTCGGTGGGCTCGTGGGCCTGGCAGGTCGCGGTGGCGGAGGGACGTGGTTGACGCCGCGCGGGCACGTATCCCAAAGGAACGGGTTTAGCGGACACGCGCAGGACGGGCAAGATAGAGAGAGAGAGAGAGCGGTAGGCCTCCTCCCGCCGTCGAGCGTGGTGGTGTTTGGTGCTGTCGTTGGGTTTAGCCTGTCGAGTCAGGAAGATGCGAGGACGAGGACGAGGGGTGCGCAGCAGCAGCGGGTGGAGGCGGATGATCGAAGAACAGATCGATCGGAGGCGGGATCGACGGGTGCGGGAGTTGCCCCGCGGTCATCGTCTGGATCGTCCGTGTCGGCGGAAGCGGGTTGTCCTTCGGACCAGCCTTCGGAGCAGCAGCAGCAGCCAGGGTATGAGCACCGCGAACAGGAGTCCGCCCTCATCCCTCAGGAGGTGCAGCGAGACGTGCGACGCGTCGGCCCCGAGGCGGCGTGGGAGACGCAGACGCACATGAGCACGCAGACGCAGCAGCATCGGGCGGAGGCGGAAGAGATGACGTTGTCTTCGGAATCGCGATTGAATGGCGTTGGGAGCGGGCACGAGGAGCGAGAGGCTGCGGGACGTGGGCAGCACGAGGAGCGAGAAGGGAGAGAGGCACTACCGGGATCCGGTCCGGCGCTCGGAGGACAAATACAAGGGCGACGATCTTCGAGTCAAGCCCAAGCCCAAGGTCAAGGTCAAGGTCAAGGTCGGAGTCGACCCGCTTCGCCTAGCCGATTATCTCAATCCAACATTTCGCCTTTGCGTACGGGAACGAACATGGAGGTTGGATTACTCAACGCGCACGCCATTTCTACGCCCTCTGCCGATAACATTACCTCTACCTCTACGCACAACGAACCGTCTATGCCTATGCTCGACGCTACATCAACATCGACCAGCAACACCCTTGCGTCTACCTCCACCGCCAACACGAACCGGCACTCTATCTCGAGTGCGACGAGCGACCGGTCGTCTGCTACGAACGTGTCGAACATGTCGGAGCTCACGAATGGGACGAGCTCGACGCATCTGTCTTCTTCGACGCACCTCTCGTCCTCCACCCACTTATCTACCTCTACACATCGTTCGAGTTCCACAAACCTCTCATCAGCAACGCACAGCACCTCGCGCACGAGCTTGGAGGGCGAGGCACCCGGGGCAGGAGAGGGCGTAGAGGGTATGGCGATCCTGGTGGCGCAGAAGCGCCTGGGCTCGATGTCGTCGACGACCGTGCAGAGTCTCGCGACGCTTGTTGATAGGCGGGATGGGCACGAGGGGGGTATCTCAAAGGAGAGGCAGAAGCAGAAGGAGGTGGATAGGGAGGTACAGGAGGAGGAAGATGGCTTCGAGGACGTCGATGAGGATGAGGAGAGCAACGATGATGAGGGGGAGGAGGCAAGGGTGATACAGGAGCACCAGCCGCGAGAGCCGAAGCCGATATCCCCGCGGACCAACCACAATCACCAGCACACGCACAAGCTCAAGCGGAAGAACGAGGACGAGAGGAAGAAGAAGCGGAACAGCGCCCCGGTACCTTCGACGTCATCTGCCCTGCTCCTGGCCTTATCGCCCACTGGCCTTACCACCACCAGCACCACCACCTCGCGTAATACCACTACCTCGCACAACACCACCACCAACCAACCATCGACGAGTACGAACCCTAGTGGCTTCGCGCCGGATAAGAGCCCTGTGTCGCCTACGAAACCTTCGTCGGGCTTTGGCATGCGCAGGACAGGGACAGTGGCGAAGTTGAAGAGGACCGCGAGCGCGAGTGCGGGTGGGACGGCTACGGCTACGGCTACGGCGGGCAGGAGGAGGCCGTTGGTGCTTACTGCTACAACGACGGCAACGATCGGTGCAGCGGCGGGTATGGCGCGTCGGGCGAGTGCGGGAGCTGGCCCTGCTTATGCTGTTGCTCCCATCCCCGGCACCACGGGCGGAGGTGCAGGGCAAGGAGCTAGGAGGAGGAACGCAAGCACGAGCCGTAGCTCTGGGGGGGCTGCTGGCAGCTCCGTCGGTGCGTCCAACGGTACTGGCTCTGGAAGAAGGGTGGCGGGGACGAGCAGGAGCCGGAGTCGGGAGCCTTTGTCTGCTGGCGCTATCACCGCTGGTGGTGGCCTGTCTGCTGGGCTAGCCGCGCTCGCGGCCGGTGCGATCCCCCCACCGCCCGTACAGAAGAAGGCGGCTCTTGGTGTTGTTGGGGGTGGAAGAAGGGCCAAGTTCGTACTGGGCCGGGGGAGGCGGAATGCTGCTGCTGCTGCTGTGGTTATGGCGAGGCGGGGCAGCTCCGGTGCAGGTGCGGGGAAGAAGGAGAAGGAGAAGGTGGTAAGGAGCGTCGTTGAGGATGAAGAAGAGGAGGAGAGTGGGAGTGGGAGTGAAGAGGAGGGGGAGGAGGAAGATGAGATGGGTATGGAGCTTGAGAGGGAACGGGAGCGAGAACGTGAACGGGAGCGAGAAAGGGAGAGGGAGGTGATGGAAAGACAGCAGCGCGAGGCGCGAGAACGGTTGCTGGCACGCGAGCGGGAGGAGCGCGAGAGGCAGGAGGAAAAGCAGAGAGAGAAGATGCGCGCCGAGGCGCTGGAGAAGGAGCGCCAGCGCAATATCGTGCTCGTCCAGCAACAGCAGGAGGCGGAGCGGGTGCGGCTGATGAGGCTGCAGGGCGTCCCTGCGCCGAACGCTGGGCAACAGCAACTCCCATTACCCCTACCACCTTCCCACCTCCAACCCACACCTCTCCACACCCACATACAATCTCAGGATGGTCTTGGTCTTGGAGCGGGCGTCCCGAGCTCGTCGAAACGACCGGTCCGGTTCAATATCGGGTCCAACTCGGATGAGGGGAGCGGGATGGGGTCGAAGAGCGCGGGTAGTGGGTCGGAGAGCGTGTCGGCGTCGGGTGTGGGTGCAGGTGCAGGTGCAGGTCCGATTGTGGGTGGAGGAGGTGGTGCGGGGTTGATGAGGCCGATGATGGCTGCGAAGGCTCCTGGTGGTGTTGGAGGAACAGGGACGGCACTGAACACCTCCAAGCCGCCGAGCAGGCAACAGTCGACGTACCAGCCCGCGGGTGGGGGAGAGGCGGAGCGGATGGCAGAGGTACAGAGGCAGTTGCAGTTGCTCCACTTCCAGCAGGAGCAGCAGCAGGCGAAGGGCAAGGAGCGCGAGCGCGACGTGGCGCCTCCTTCCGCTCCTCCTTCTCCTGCTCCTGCTCCTGTTGCTGGGCCGTCCAAGGGGGTTGCTACCAAGTCCAGTCCTACCAAGTCGCCCAAGTCGCCGAACACCAAATCGAACTCCAAGTCCAATGCCAACGCCAAGGCAAACGGGAAGACTAGCAACGGAGGCGGCGGCGCTGGAGGTGGAGGTGGAGGTACGGGTAGAGGTACAGGCGCAGCAAAGTCCCTCGACAAAGAGCTCGCAGCCAAGATCGAGAAATCGCTCGCCGACCCGCTCTTACCACAGAAGAAGCTGCGCGTGGTCCTGCAGACCGAGTCCGAGTTCGAGACGGACACGGACGACGACGATGGGAGCGCTTGGTCGAGCGAGGATATGAGTGGGGAGGAGCGTCTTGCAGTGCGTTTTCGCTCTCTTAATTTTTTTATCATAAGAAAGGAAAGAAACTGACGCATACATTTTTATTCAAATAAACAGGAGCAACGCCAGCTAGAAGAGGAGAAACGAAGGCAGGAAGCTGAGGTGCGGCAGAGAAGGGAGCAGGAGCAGATTCAACAGCAGTTGTATCAGCAGCACCAGCAGCAGTTGCTTGCTCGTCAGCGGCAACAACAGCAGGCCCAACTCCAAGCCCAGGGCCAAGGCCAACAACCCACTCGAGCCCCGAACGTCCAACGCACGCAGTCAAGCCACTACCCCGGCGTCGCTCCCACCGCCACCACCGCCCTTGCCCCAACCAATGCTCCGACCAACGCCCCGACCACCACCACCAAAAATCAACACACCTCGCGCAACCGCCACGCCCAAGCGCACGCCCAACACCTCACCTCCCACCACCAACAGCTCCTCCTCGCCGAAGCCGCGCGGAAACTCCAACAACACCAACACTCACACTCCAACACCGAGCTGATCACCAAGCTCCCCACGTCGTCGTTCCAGGACCTCGCGAAAGCGCGCACGAGGAGTGTGGGTTTGTTGAGCCAGTTGATGAACCCGCCGTTGGAGGTCCTCCCGGTGGGGGTGTTGCCGATTGGACATCCGTATAGAAGGGGGGCGAGTTCGGGGGCCATTCAAGGACAAGGACAAGGACATGGGTTTGGGATGGGCAGGGGGTTTGGCGGGTTGGCACCGATGGCGCCGATGCAGCCGTTGACGCAGGCACCACCAGCGCAAGGGCAGCAGCAGAGGCAGACGAACGGAGCTGGTGTTCCTCCCCAAGCTCAACGAGAAGCTCAGCCACAGGCTGCAGCTCCTGGGCCTGCCGCCCAAGCTCAACGTCGACCTCCGCTAGAGCACCCGCAACCGACGAAAGCTCCTGCTCCTGCTCCAGTTCAACCTCCAGCTGCGCCCAATGCCAACGCCAACGCCAACGCCAAAGCCTCCCGACCCCAAGAATACCGACGCGCGAGCACCGACAGCACCAAGTCCAAAAAGTCCACTGCAACTTCGCGTACGACTGCGACTGGGACAAACGCGCTCTCACCACCGATGAGAGCTCCGGGGTTGCAGCTGACGAAGAGCGCGGCTGCGCTGCCGATGTCGTCGAATGTACTTGTGGGGAGCGTCGCTACGGCTGGGGTGCAGGGGTATGACCTCAACACGCCTCCTAACGCTAACGTCAATGCGAATGCGAACCTCAAGCCCAACTCGAACCTCAACCTCAAGCCCAAGGCCCCCACGCCCAACACAGCTCTAACGAACGCCGCCCCAACCCAAACAACTGTCGTCCAGCTCCAACACCAACACCAACATCAACACCACCAAACCACTGACTCAACCGGCGGTGGTTACAGACCACGCGGCCGGCCAACGGACCAAGAGCTGGAGGATACAGAGAGCGACGACGAGGAGCCGGGCGGGTCGAGAGGGATCCAGGTGTCGGAGAGCGTCGCGGCGGAGAAGCTGAAGGCGCTGGCGGAGAGGAGGGGGATTGTGCCGAGGAGGGGGGTGGAGGGAGGGCAGGGACAGGGAGGGATGGGGCAGGGAGGAGGGATGGGGCAAGGCCAAGGCCAAGGACAGCAAGGAGACGAAGATGAGGTACCGCAGTGGGCGAGGGTCGAGCTGCCGAACGTGCCGAGAGGGCAGCAGCAGGATGGGAGGACGCAATCGCAGGGGCAGGGACAGCAGCAGCAGCAATTACCGCCAGCGCAAGCTCAAGCTCAAGCCCAGGCGCAGCTACAAGCCCAATTGCTCCAAGCCCAAGCCCAAGCGCCCAGAAACCCACCCGCTAACAACAGACGCTCGCTCAACGGCCTCCACTTCACCCCTACCCACCCCTCCCACCCCCTCCCTCCTCACCAGCCCCTCATCCCGGCGCCCATCCCCGTCGGACACCCGTACAACCTCCCGCCCCCCGCTCCTCCTTCCACACCACGCACGACCCGGCGCCAGATGCTCGCGACCGAGCTCTCCGAGTCTTTACGCAGAAACTTGTTATGGGAACGGCAGGTGTCGAAGGCTAATTTGGCGGCGGTGAAGAGGACGCAGAGCGGTGGTGGTGGGGGGAGGGGTGGGCTGTTGGGCGGGCTGCAGCCTCTGAGTGCTATGGGTGGTGCGGGCGCCGGACAGGGTATGGGCGGGGGAGGGGCAGGACAAGGACAAGGGTTAGCGCCGGCCCCAAGCGTGGTACAGCTGCATGTGAAGGGGACGCTCCCGCCTGAGGCGGATGAGGACGCGAGAACGAGGCGGAGGAGAGACGAGGAGGAGAGGGAGGCGCTGAAGAAGAGGGCGATGGCGCGGAATCGGAGTTGGGCGGACGATTATCATCGGACGGGGTGGTGATTTTCTTTTCTTTTTTCTTTCTTCTCTGTTTTCATTGTTTTGGTTTTGACTTCTGGACTTTTTTTTTCGACGCTTTGATGTGTTTTATTGGCTTTTATCCTCTCTCTTCCTCTGTCTAATTCAGAGGCTGCGCCGCTCGGGCGTGCTCGTCACTCGTCATCATTACATCACCTCCCTCCTCCCTCTGCCAGCAAGCATCGACAAGCCAATACCTGTACCACCAGCTTAATCTGCATGTGCTCTTCCACGCATTATTTCTTTTCCTTTCCTCCTTTCCTCGATTATTCTTGGGTTATTCATGTTCATAACGGAAGGTCGACATTGACATCTTTCCATCGACTATTCCTTTTCTTGGTTGCTTCAAAGTTTTTTACCCGCTTTCATGATCACCCAGGGTCTCTTTCTTTGGGCAGGGCTTGCGGTCCAGGGCGTCTTCCTTCCACGGTCCACCACGGAATCGGATAACCCTCCCCCGTGACCGAGGACTAAAACACGAAAGCGAAAGCGCACCATGATATCCTCATGCACATATGCAACGCAAGCACTTCCTTCATCCATCACGAATCGAATCGAATCGATGCATCCACACAACGTTTATCATCATCAGCATTTCTCCTTCACATCTCACGCAACACGCAACACGCACTTTCTGTCGTCGCTATCCTGCTATCCATATTCGATTCCCCTTTAACGTTACCGTTGTACCACCACTATCATCGCACATGTCATAACCTCGCCCGCCTACGACACCGCTCACAACCCATCCCATTCGCCGACTTGACTTTCTGAAGCTTCGCATGTTTTATGGTTTATGGTTTTCTTCTTTCCCCATGTCAAATAACCTCCTTTTTTCTTTTCTCGGTTTTTTTTTGGTTACGATGCATGATCAATACGTACTTACCTACCACTTTTTCTGAGCTCTCTCCGTCCGTCATTTTTTTTTTATCAATCATACCTTAATGCAGAATCTCATGCAATTTCAAGGCTTTTCTCTCTTTCTGCCAGATCGGTTTCGTCTTTGTTTTCGTGTGTCCAGCGTTGACAGGTGTGCGTGGAGCTGGAGAGAGCTTTCAGGCTGAACGCCCACGGGCCACGGGTGCTCCTTAGCGCAGCTTTGTCAGCTTCCGGGCCGACGGCGCCTCCACCTGCGCCTTTGCCCATAAAAAGTAAGAGGCGCTGGCCGCTACCACCCACACCGTGCTCGAAGACAGAAAGCGCCCTGAACAGTGAACTCGCACCCACTTCATCACCGATAGTAGCACCTCGGTCATTGTGCTGTCACAAGCTAGCGCAAGTGGTCAATTTCCTGCTTGTGGGCCGTCGGAGTACTCAATCACATACGTATACAGGGCGCGTTGATAACTTGAAGTGCGGGTGCCACTGGGGCAGCTGCCGTTCCAAGCGGAGCCTCTTTGAACAGGAGAGTCAAAGCAGGTGTTTAATATTAATTCTTACTTACCATTAGACTTTTCTCAAGGCTCCGTCCGACCTACTCATCTACCTTAAGTGACACCATTCGTGCTCAATGGAGGGGAAATGGCAACACCGTCCAACTCCGCAGAAATGGCCATTTGCCAGCGCGAAGGACGTCCCCGTCCAGCCGTGCTCTTCCAGGTGCAGTCAATAATTTAGGAGAGATGGTGATGGAACAACTTGCGGGATAGCTTTGTTTTTTGCCCGTTATACATATCGCCCACACATCCAAACTAAAGGCGCCCAGGGGAATTGTCTCGCAAGGAGATAATCGGAAGCAAGGTGGTCAACGCGTGTTGCAAGATGGATGCTGATGACAGGAACCTTTTCAACAGATCTCTCCGTCTCGAATCAACAGGACCCGTTGGGCAACTGTACTTCCTCGTAACTTGAAAAACTGACTCCTGAGCTACGTCTCTACACCAACGTATGATATCCATCTTCTTCACTGGCTGTTTATCCTCCTTAGCACCGTCCCAACAGATTTTTTTGAAGCGAATGTCCTACGAACACGGAGGTGATCGTGCAGCACGATGGACGTTGTGCCTACCGTCGCCAATCACCTTCACACATCTCATGAGCACATCTGACAGTCGGCACGGCCGCTTCACGCCGTTCCAGGCGTCCTCCAAGATGTTCCGTCAATAACAGGTACCGTACACGTCGCTGAGGACAAGGAGAAGGCCGGAGCGCTTGCAGCCCCGCGCCGAGGCGTCTCATACATAAAGAAGCCTCCACTTAGCCTCAAGAACCTTCTCGAGGAGGACGTTAGAAGCATTTCTTTACGTGAAGAAATTCGAAATCAAGTGTGGGGTGATGTCGAGTTGTCGGTTTACGACGACGCCAAGGAGCACCCGTACCGAAACGCCCAGACCATATTTCCCCGCGTGCGTTTCGGCTTCGGCAGCAGACGGCGGATCCGGGATCGCAACGTGCTCTGATCATATTCCTTTCTACAAAATCTAGCGCGGGTGGTGTCGACGTTCCCTCCTTTCCCCCCTCTCCCTCTCCCCCTCATACATAGGTCTGTCTCAGGTTCCGGCCCACACTCCTTCTCCCCCGACGTTCCTTTCCCATTTTACAAGCCACAAAAAAATGTTCAAGTCGCTCTTCACCCTCCTGACGCTCGCCGTCGCTCTCGCCTCTGCGTTCCCGTTCCAGGGAAATTTGACACGGCGCGCCCCCGCGCAGGTCATCACGAAATGCACCGTCCCGAACACTGCTGCCTTGACCTTTGTACGTCCTCGTTTTCCTAACATTCGAGAGAGGGGGATGGAGCTAATTGATGAGGGGTAAATATAGGATGACGGTCCCTATGTTTACCTGTTCGTTGGCTATTTTTTTCTTCTGGGAGAGTTATTTTTGAACGAGCACCGTTGGGTATCATAGGTATGATGTGAGCAAGGCCCTCATCGCTGCTGGCGCCAAAGGCACTTTCTTCTTCAGTGAGTCGTACCACTTTCCCCTTGTGCACCTCCTATCTCACCTCACTCGCGCAGATGGCAACAACTGTAAGACACATCGATAGCTCTCTTCTAATAATATCGGCACTGATGCCTACGACTTATAGTCGGTGGTTGCATCTACAACGAGGACCAGGCGAAACGGGTCAAATACGCCTTCGACAAGGGCCACCAAGTCGCCTCGCACACCTGGAGTCATGCCCACCTGAACGCTCTCAACTGGGACCAAGGTATGATCTCAGTCCGTCTTGAATGTATTATGTGATCTGTCCTCATATTCTTTGGCTAAAGCGCATCACGATTTCTGGCTTATTGAGGGTGCGTCTTTTCAGTAGGCTCTAGAGAATGGATATTGACGTTCGAATCCAGAGGCCCTTATGAAGATCACCGGTGCCTACCCCGCTTTTGTCCGACCGCGTATGTCCCCCTTATCTCTCGTATCCCATCTATCGACTCAACACTTTCGTTCTCAGCTTTTGGCGAATTCAACGACAACATCCGTGAGGTCGCCGGCGCCCGTGGCCAAACCATCGTTAACTGGGACTTCGAGTACGCTTTCATTTCATCCGTCCATCCAGTCTCATTACACCCGCTCACCACCCACCGTAGCTCTGGCGACACCTGGGGCATCTCTACCGCCGAGAGCAACCAGCGGTACACCGACCTCGCCAACTCGCGTCCCTCCACCGTGCTGACTCTCAACCACGACGTGCACCAACAGACTGCGTAAGTCCGCTGCTCCATTTTCGCTTCAACCCTTTCTTCCGGGGTTCGTATCTGGAGTTACACAAGTGCTGACTTCTAACGACCTTGTATCCCCATTCGCCGTTCGCCGTTCGTTGCTCGCCGCTCAATAGCCAGGTCATCGTTCCTCACGCCATCAAGACCCTCCAAGCTGCCGGGTACCGCCTTGTCACCGTCGCTGAATGCCTCGGTATGCAGCCGTACCAGTGGACCGCTGCTCCACAGCCCCGCGATGTACGTTTACCTTTCATTTCTCTTCCCTCGTTTCCTCTCTTCCTCCGCCTTCGCGAACAATCGACTGATATGGCATTGGATCGACAGGCGACTTGGACGTGTCAGGACAAGCCCGTCATCCGTAACTAAAGCCGTTCGTGGTCGGATTTGTTTACCTAGCAGTGTTCACGATCGTGACGAGAAACGGATACTCAGCGTACGACATTATTTCTTCCCATTGGTCCTATTCCTCGCTATCCAAGATGGGACGTTCCTAACCCTACCTAGTACTTACTAACCCACCTCACATGTCGATACTTTCGACTTGGACTTATCGACTATCGCAACCATTTTCGTACCTGCTGCAGATATGTAGAACCAGGGACTTTATTACTATATATTCGCCTTATTAGTTCAATTAGAACTGTTTTACCTGATACACTCTTGCGAGTGAAGATCGGAGCAGGGCAGGAGGAGTCGCAGAAAGTGCATCGTCGGAGTCGAGTGGAGCGCAGGAGTATGTACTCCAAAGATGCGTTGCATAGCAGGGATGTAGACGAAGCTTTGGCAAGGGTCCCCTCCGAAAGAAACCTGAATTTGAAGCAGCACTATGTAGACGTGCTAATTTTCCCAGAGACAGAACTTGAAGCTCGAAGCTTGAACCCTTTATGGAAGTTCACGGAGTCGTGCTTCAAAGATTTACATGGTTGCAGGCTTCCTGTAGCTAAGACTTATGCCATCGGCACAAATATCGCAACTCGTACGAAAGTTGAAAACGTTGAAATTTGACGAGGAAATAGTGACTGTCTTTGGGAGACTACTTCGTATCCATGTAGATTTCATCTAATCTAATCTAATCATCATCATCGCCTTCGCTTCACTGTCACCGGCGCCTAGTTCCTTCCTTTAACCACCACCACCTCGCTCTCGTCATCGGGTCAAACTTAGTAGAGAGTCTCGTCACGAAGCCGCTTCCTTGCCCATGGCATCGAATGATAAACACGAGCCTGTGAAATGTGAGTTCAGACATTGTGCATCTGTTTCATTATCCTGATCAGCTTTTTCACGCAATGGCAGGGAAGATAACCTTGCCAGGGCTTTCCCAACTCTCCTCATTTGTCGGTACGGACCACATCGTTACGGATGATGAAGTTTCCGAAATCAACGCCTTGCTTGTACCGCCTATGAAAACGCTTCGGTCCCTTGAAGATGAAATAGACAAAATCAATCAGATCTTGAAGAATCTCTGCCAACAGCATGCATCCTTGTCAGAGGAAATTAACACCGTCCGCACAATAATCGCACCTATAAGACGCATACCTACCGACATTCTCATAGAGATATTCCATCGGTGCCTTCCTACGGAACACAACGTGTGGATGAACAAGCGTCAATGCCCCCTCCTCCTCACTCACGTCTGTCGGAATTGGAGGAAGGTCACAATAGCCACTCCGAGTCTTTGGGCATCCGTGCACATCCTGATACCCGAACTACCAGTCGACTATCGCTACGGACCATACGTGATTACGGAACACAAAGGGCAGGTGGCGGAAGCTGTGGAACGTCGGGCCATCAGAGTGCAGGAATGGCTCACAAAAAGCGGGGCTTGTCCTCTTAGTATTTCTCTTTCAGAAGATGATGTCGGCGACTTCCCGCGTCCCGATTCCATCATCCCCGTTTTTATCAGCTCTTCGAGCCGCTGGAAGAATCTCGTCGTCGTCGCCCCTCCTGATCGCCTCTCAAGACTTGCAGCTGTCAGCGATGTACCACTCTTGGAATCCCTCACGCTTGTTCAAGAATCGGCTCCACGATTAGGCAACTACGCAGAGGCGAACTCAAATATTGAATGGGAGAGAAGCGCCCTCCTGAAGGCGCCGAAGCTGAAGAAAGTGTCGTTTGAGCGGCTATGGGGAACGCCCCCTCCACTTCCATTGAGGTGGTCCCAACTTACCTCTTTCACCTTCAAGGAGAATTCAAGTGGGTTTTCCTCAGACGAGAGGTCCCCCGTTCTCGACGTCGCTCGCATGCTGCAACCGTGTGTCCACCTCGCAAATTTGCATCTTGAACTTTCTTTGCGATTCATTGAGATGCAGCCACTTTCCAATGAAACAGAAGAGTTACGCGATCCTTTTGTGCTTTCCCTCCCACTTCTTGAGTGTCTATTCATTCTTGATGGAGGAGGGGATGCAAGGCGCACAACAATATTCTTCGATATTTTGCAGGCACCATCACTTATATCTCTTGAAATCAACACCAGCCCCCCGTTATCCTTCTTCTCTCATCACGCCAATATCAGAGACCTCCATCTTCATCTCGACCAATTTGCACAGGAGAATTTCATCCAATTACTGCGTCATTGTCCACAGGTGACTTCGCTTGTCACATCCCGGAGCCCCAAGCCTTGGAGCCTCGATGAATTCCTTCAAGCTCATATATTTATATTCGATGACAACACTCTCAAGTTATTCATGTCCCCTAGTGGCAGTGATGGATCCTACTTATGTCCGAAGCTCGAGGATCTTGAATGCAGGTCATGCGCCGGGTTCTCAGACGATGGATTAGTCGAATTTATCACTCTAAAACGGAACGATTCGCTGCCAGATGTGGCCAAAATCAAGAGACTGCATGTGGAATTTGATAGGCCGCAGACGTCATGGACTGAAAAACAGAGTCAGGGGTTTGTGGAGGGTGGGTTGCGACTTTTTGTTTCTCATGTTGACTGTGATGTGTATCCAAGACCTGCTGAAGGTTGCTCATTTGAATTCGGGCATTAGAGACAATAGTTATGGATAGTGAGCGCTTGAATACCTGTTTAATGTAGCTGGAATGTATGGTTGGTTGTTAGCACCCAGATGAAGATGGAGAATATTTCTGCCCTCGGTTGGAACAACTGCACTGTCAGAGCCTGACAAACTTCACAGACACAAGATTGCTCTAGTAGGATGGAAGTGCACCAAATGTTGCAAAGCTCAAGCGAGCCGAGATCACATTCAATCGAATGCTGATGGTCGATGTCGTGAAGACGAAGGACTTTCGAGAAGGTGGTCTCGACCTTCAGTTGTCCTATGCCGAAGGTTTTCAATAATGTGTTTGCCAGTCCTCCCAGTTTGAAAAGGGTTGGCTCAAAATTTCTCTCGACTACGACTACGGGCAACGCTGATGAAAGCTAGCACAGAAATCAAGAATTGAGTTTGGTTTAAGAACTGGATCGGGGGCAATGCGCAATTAGAAATTATGTGGAATAAACACCAAGATGGTCATAACACTGTCATAAACATTCGTAAAGGAGAGGTGCGAGCCTTTCTCGCGGCCTTACGAGAGGATGTCATCCAAAAAATCGAATACAGTGGTCCAGTATTCTGGTTGAAGGCATGTATCATCTGCAAGAAGGAGATTTATTGCTAGTGAAAAATGCGATTGCCAAGGGAACTCACTATGCGATCCACGGGAGAACTTCTTGAACTTGTCCTTCACTGCAGGGACACCACACTCCTTTCCAGACACTTCCTCATCCTCCGCTACAAGCATGCTTCCCCTACGACTCATCGTCCCACAGGTCACCGCGTTCAGTAGATTACCCTTCGGCTGACCACGTTTCGAAGCCACGTCCCATAGAGTGTGCATGTGGTGCTGCGGAATGACGGCATCCAGCGTGCCGCTGAGCATGAGGATGGGCAAGGACGCAGGTATCGACTCTAGCCGGGAGGCGGACGGCCATCGCTGTGTTGCGAGAAATGAGAAGTATCCGATAACATGCCAGCCTTTGATGACGTTGGGTATCGATGTAAAGGTGTTTTCGATGATGAGGGCTTTGATCTGGGAAGCGGTCAAGTCGACTGTCGCGATGGCGAGTCTTAGGAAAGGATGTAACGGACCTTTCCGGAATTGCGACTCGTGGCGTCTATCGCGACGCCACCCCCGAGAGATTGGCCATAGATCACCTGGCGTTCAAATATTTCAAAGATGCCTCGGAATAAGAGTATGCCACATACTATTGGAAGCTGTGATAATGTTGGATGGCCTGACACGAAATCAAGGGCGGCTTGAGCATCCAGTCGAATGCCTAACGTTTAACGCTCGTCAGACTGTAGAACGGACCTTGAAAAAAAAAAAAGAATTACCGCTCTCTGAGGGTGCCCCATCCGAAAGCCCATACCTGGAACTCCGGTCAGCATAAACCAGGGTGATAAACACGTACATGCCCTCTATACTCCAGGGTGAAGACGTGAAAATTTGCGCGATGGAATCGATGTGCAAGGTCAAGGACCTCTCCTTGGTTCGTAGCGTTCCCGTGGAACATTATGACAGTTGCTCTTGCGGCCTGTGTCCGTGAAGAAAAGTCTCACCCTATGCGATTAGTTTATTCAACATGCGCCCACCTTGCTTGTCTGAAGCATGAGGTAGCATCTAAGCGTGACTTTGTCCTTGGTTCTCAGTTCCACATCTTCATAAGGCATGAAGAATTCCAGTGGAGTCATAATTTCTAAGAAAGCCAAGCAAAAATGAGCACCACCAATCGACTAAGCGCCTAAAACTGACCGCGTCTTTCGTTGTCGAAGTGGAACCCGTCTGGATAAACTAGAAGCCGTTGATTATACTTCAAAAACTAGAGAGAACGGATTAGGTGGTTCAGAAAGGATCTGAATGGGCCATCGTACCATCCAGAACAGACCCATGGCTCGAACAGATGGGGGTTGAGAGAAAGAAGGCAGACGGCTTGCCGCGCCTCAAGCGTAAAATTAGTTCTTGCAACCACGTGTTAGATCATTTGAGCGGCCCGCGGAACCATTTCATGACAGGGGCCTCTAGCCTCATAAATTGTTTACAATCGAAACGGTCTACTTACGTGTGTGATTGAAGCTCAGTATTTTGGAGAGGGGTACAACCACCCTCAGTAAAATTGTCAGCTGATCCATGGCTAGTCGAAGGAAACTGAGTATTAGGTACAAAGATGTCGGGCCTCGTTTCCTGGTATCGAGCCCATGTTCAGCAGAAGGTCTGAGCTACATGAGTATCATGAATTTCTTTGCTGAAAGTCTCTCTACAGCTCCGTCTTCGAGCAGTAGTACCCGACTCCTGTTTGACTGCAGTGGGAGTCCGCGCGTTCTCTAGGGTCTCTTGGCCTCTGGAGGTTCTCGAGAGCCCAGCAGAGGTGATCAAACGGCTTTTAAAACCTCCCCCTCCGCTTTGTCGACAGATTCATATGACCTCCATCCTTTCCTTTGATGTACGTGCCTCTTCACATAGAGAGGCCCCGGCGTTTAATCCGGCGATGAGGTTGTTGTGCTTCTTCAAGTTTCGGGAAGAGTTGGGCTTCCCGATTATTCTGTTTGACCTCAGGCTGTGCAGGTCCCATATCCGTTCTCTGAAGTGTTTGGAGGAGGCACAGGGCCTGAAGTCTATTAATGCGGTCCTGGAGGAACGTATTCATTGGAGCAACGTGTGTGGAAGCGGTATCTCGAGCGACTGGGCGTCCATACAACCAGAACAAGGGATTCTTGGAAGAACACATACTATCATTTAGGAAAAATTACACATGAGTTTACTGTCCGGCCGCTGTGAAGAGAGTAAATCATTCACACCAATGGTTCCTGCTGGGGCCTTATATGCGCGCACCCAAGTTAGCAAATCTCATGAAGTTTCTGCGCTGTGTTCAGGCTTCGACGCCCCAGCGACCGTCTATTGCAGAAGTACGCCCGACATTTCCTTGGTCGATTGCAAGGCATGACGGTCTTTATTCTGGAAAAGGAAGCTTGCTTTCCGGAAAGAAATGTAGCATCGCGATATCGATGATGTCATCAGCGGTTTCTCAGAATATAAATACGAGAGCTACTGAGCGTCTCCCTTAATCCCCTCCTTCCTTCCTTCCAAAATCCTATTTCCACAATCCTATTTCCCTCACTGTTGTCGCGCGACGCCCCCCGTTTCGCGGCGTTCTCACCTGGTCAACGTCCAGTTAAGATTTCAGTGAGTATGTGATGTCATCCTTCCAACTCCTGGGGGTCTGCTGACTATTGTGTTCACGCTACCCTCTCATTCTCCCCATATAGAGAGTATATTCGCCATCCAACGCCGATAGCTGCAAACTACGACGCAGTTTAGAGTCCGAGTCGCTTACCCGGACACGGCCGAACCGCAAAGCCGAAGTTTCCATAACGGGAGGCTTTGTCATGCCTGGTCGCTGCGTCATCACGGAACAGACGCCAAAACTTTTCCCAATCGTCCACCAACTCATAGGTACGACCAGCAGCTGGCCTCTTTACTGTGCTCTGCTCTTCGTGCCAGTAGAGACACTCTGAGCAGGTTCGGGGAGGATGAACCGCATCGCTGCGTTCATCCGGACTGCTCCGGCTTTTCGAAACGCGTTCACTGCCTCACGACCGAATACGACCCTCCTTCTCCAGCTACGCCATATCTCTGCTTCGTCATCACTCTCAGTACGAAACAATGTATTGCTGAAGGCGCCGCGGTGGGTCAACCCCAAGTCCAACCAGGACACGCCGCCAGAGGAGGAGGATGCTGAAAAAAGCGAGACGGAGGAGAGTGAATCCGAGAGCCCTGATTCCCCGTCAGAGTCATCCTCGGAATCTTCGTCCTCAACTTCGTCGTCGTCGTCTCCGCAAGGCGATTCCTCTTCACCAGTCTCGACTCCCCCTCATTCACCCCCACCTCCTTCCAACCCCGGTTCTATAGCTAAACAGTCAGTTCCCGAGCTTTACCCACAAGTGCTGGCTCTTCCCATTGCCCGAAGACCTCTCTTTCCCGGATTCTACAAAGCTGTCGTCGTCCGGAACCCTGCAGTCGTTGCCGCTATCAAGGAGATGATGAAGCGTGGGCAGCCTTACCTTGGCGCTTTCTTGCTCAAGGACGAAAATACGGACAGCGACGTCATCACGGATATCAACTCGGTTCACGAAGTTGGAGTTTTCGCACAGATCACCAGCGTGTTTGCGGCCGCTGGGCGAGGGGAGGATGACAAAGAGGAAGGGCTTACCGCGGTGCTGTACCCACACCGAAGGATCAAGATTACGGAACTGGTCAAGGCTGGTGGGGCGAAGATTGAGGAAATTGAGCAGCAGCAGCAACCGCAGACCGTTGAACCGCCGACGCCGCCACCGACCCCACCACCAGAAGGACAAATTGCTGAACCTGCACCACCTGGCCCGGTACAAACCGCGTTCCTACACAAGCACGACATCTCCATCGTCAATGTCGAGAATCTCATCACTCTCCCATACAACAAGGACGACCAGTACATCCGTGCATTCATGTCTGAGATCGTCTCTGTCTTCAAGGACATTGCTCAACTGAACCCCCTCTTCCGCGACCAGATCACCAACTTCTCCATCAACCAGGTGGCTGCGAACGTGTTCGATGAACCAGACAAACTTGCTGATTTCGCAGCAGCTGTTTCTACCGGCGAGGTTCAGGAACTGCAAGACGTCCTCGAGTCACTGGTTGTCGATGACCGACTGCGCAAAGCCCTGCTTGTGCTCAAGAAGGAGCTGATCAATGCCCAGCTGCAGTCGAAGCTTTCTCGAGATGTGGACAACAAGATCGCAAAGCGTCAGCGGGAGTACTACCTTATGGAACAGCTGAAGGGCATCAAGAAGGAGCTCGGGATGGAGAGCGACGGGAAGGACAAGCTGATCGAGAAGTTCCGTGAGCGAGCTGCAAACCTGAAGATGCCTGACGGCGTCAAGAAGGTCTTTGAGGAGGAGCTAGCGAAGCTGCAAGGTCTTGAGCCTGCTGCGAGCGAAGCTAACGTGACGAGGAACTACTTGGATTGGTTGACCCAGGTGCGTATCTCTTGCCCAAACGTATACAACCTTCTAACGTTCTTATTTCTTATTAGATTCCATGGGGTCGGCATACACCTGAAAACTACTCCCTCACACACGCGACGACCGTCCTCAATGAAGACCACTACGGCCTCGACGACGTCAAGTCCCGAATTCTCGAGTTCCTCGCCGTCGGGAAGCTGCGTGGGACCGTGCAAGGCAAGATCATCTGTCTCGTGGGGCCACCTGGGGTGGGCAAGACGAGTATTGGAAAGAGCATCGCCAGGGCGCTGGGAAGGCAGTTCTTCAGATTCAGCGTGGGTGGACTGACGGATGTTGCGGAGATCAAAGGTCATCGGAGGACTTATGTCGGGTATGGAAGTCTTTTCCTCGAGATTATGGTGCGTTAGGCTAAACGATGGTCGTGTAGGGCTCTACCGGGCAAGATCATCCAAGCCCTCAAGCGCGTTGAGACCGAGAACCCACTGGTACTGATTGATGAAGTCGACAAGATTGGTCGAGGACATAATGGCGATCCTGCGAGTGCTTTGCTTGAGATGCTGGATCCAGAGCAGAACAACAGCTTCTTGGACCACTAGTGCGTATCTCCTCTCCTCTCCTTCCGTGGTCTATGAACTCATCCTTGTTCGCAGCATGGACGTCCCAGTCGACCTTTCGCGTGTTCTGTTCGTGTGCACTGCCAACAACCTCGACACTATCCCTGCGCCCCTCCTTGACCGTATGGAGGTTCTCGAAGTTTCAGGCTACGTCTCTGAGGAGAAGGCTATGATCGCCTCGCGATACCTTGGCCCGCAAGCGAAGGAGGCCTCAGGGCTAGCAGCGGCTGATGTTGAGCTGGACAGGGAGGCTGTTGACGTGCTCATCAAGTACTACTGCCGCGAGAGTGGTGTTCGTAATTTGAAGAAGCACATCGAGAAGGTATGTGATCCCATTCAGTCTCGAAGCCTTCTTCTTGATAGACTTGTGGCTGGCTAGATCTACAGGAAAGCTGCGTTGAAGGTCGTACAGGACCTAGGAGAAGACGCTTTGCCTGAACCCAAGGAGACAGCAGCCAAAGTTGCCCCAACCGACGTGTCCTCGACGGCCTCCAGCACAGACGAGCTTGCCACCTCATCTGAGAAACCAGTAGACCATGTCGAGTCTCAAGAACCACTCCCGAACGAGCCTAACGCTTCACATCCTGCACCACCCAGTGACTCTGAGCTTCATCACGAGGTCCCAGTGACAACGACCGAGCGCGAGCCCATGCCCATACCACCGACAGTACACGTTCGAATCACAACTGAGAACTTGAAGGATTACGTCGGGCCGCCGGTGTACCAGAAGGATAGGATGTACGTTACAACGCCGCCTCCTGGTGTGAGTACGGGCCTTGGGTACTTGGGTAATGGAAGCGGGGCAGTTATGCCTGTTGAAGCTATGGTACGTTTTGCTCGTTCTCTCGTTTGAACACTTTCTGACATGTTGCTTGCAGAGCATGCCGGGCAAGGGTAACCTCCAGCTTACTGGTAAACTCGGAGAGGTCATCCGCGAGAGTGCCCAAATCGGCCTGTCATGGGTACGGGCGCACGCATTCGACCTGGGCATCACGAAGGCGCCCGAGGAGCAGTTCCTTACCGACCGCGACGTTCATGTGCATATGCCTGAGGGTAGCATAGGCAAGGAAGGTCCCAGTGCTGGCACGGCGATCCTCTCTGCATTCGTATCCCTGTTTACAGGTATGAGAGTCAACCCGGACATTGGTAAGTTTGCTCCATCCTCTTCATCGCTCTTCCAGGACTCTAACATGCTGTTCTTCGTGCAGCGATGACTGGAGAGATTTCGCTCGTGGGCCAAGTCCTCCCTGTCGGCGGTCTGAAGGAGAAGATCCTCGCCGCGCATAGGGCGGGTATCAAGACGATCCTGGCGCCCGCTGCCAACCGGGCAGATATCGAGGAGAACGTGCCTGACAGTGTAAAGGAGGGCATCAGGTTCGTGTACGTGGAGAGCGTGAACGAGGTGCTGCATGAGGTGTTCAGCGATGGCAAGAAGGACGTTGTCGAGAGGTGGAAGGAGAGCCTGCCTCTTCCTGAGCAGGAATCGAGGCCGTAGGTGGTTTTGGCTGGTTGCTCTTTGCCTCACACCACCGTTCCCTGCCCGACTCGCCCTCGTCGTGGCATGTTGTCCCTCCGAACGATCCCACCTACCACTTAACGGGCCTCGCAAGACGAGGTAGGGTTTTGGATTAAGTATATCTTTTGTTCGGAGTGCGACTCTTCGCAAAAGTTCTGCATCTGCATCTAGTTATAGAGGTACATCCTGGCATTATTCATTACCGCACATTACTTGCACGCACATCCATACACTCGTTCATGCTTAGCGTATCGTATCGTCATCTTTTTCATATTTCGTCGTTGTTCTATCGCTACAGAACTACATATGTATTTTATAGACTTAATTCATGGCCATCCCAACTCCAAGTATTACCTCTGCCGGAGCCCGAGACAGGAATATTACGTCACCAGTCACACGGTTCCACACAACGACGTGCTCACGTGGTGGCCTGGACACTTCATCGTTGATTCAGACGACGACGAACCCCATTGTTTCCATCGTGCGACTCAAAAATGGTAAAAGTGTATACTTCATCTCCAGACAGAAACGGAACCTTACCTTCACGATTAGCTTAGGTTTGGCGTCGACAACTTCTTAAATTCTGACAGATTGGAGCGGTTAGCATGGTGGAAATCCATTCGCCCTTGGCTTCAGGACAAGGGATACACCATGTTCGAATACGATGACTGGGAGTACGGAACACCTTCGTGCTCATTCCAGGATGAAGCGCGCTTTCCCTACGCTGACGGTGTGGCCGGCCCACCTGAAAGCCACACGTTTCAAAAGCCGTTTAGTTCAACCTTCCATGTAAGTTTCATATTAGATTTGGGGAGCCAGAAATAACTGAGGTGATTGTGTTAAAAAAGGCTAGCACCGTATTTGCACAAGATTCTCTGGGACGACATGTTGTCCTCAAGATTGTTGAAGGAAATTCGGAGGAGTACAAGATTCTCAACTTCCTGCTTACGCAAGTCGACTGGTCCGATGTCGACAACTTCCCTTGTGTAATTCCTGTGCTCCGTCTTCTCCCGTATGAGGAGAACTGGCTAGCAGTCATGCCCAGGTTGGTGATATGCAAGCAGCAGCTCAAAGCAATGTGTTTACTGTTCGCAGATGGGGCTCCAATCCCAGCGCTCCTTGGTTCGCGACATGCTCAGAAGTCCTCGACGCTATTCATGGCTACTTGCAGGTGATCTACCTCACCTCATCTAGATTTAGAAAATTCCTGATGTTGATTGTAGGGTCTTGCGTTTCTCCACGAGCACCGGATATTTCACCGAGTACGCCAATCGAGAATGCTTACTCGCTGGACTAAATCAATTACAGGATCTCGACTTCCCAAACCTCTTTGTCAACCACTTCTGCTGTCCAGAATGCTCACACGACAACACTTTTAGGCATGCCTTGAGAAAGCAGGGCCGTGCAAAATACGCCATCGCTGACTTCAACCTGTCTATGATGTTGGAACCAGGCACCTCTCTGCGAGACTATCGACTTCCGGTCTCAGATGCCTATGGAGTACATGAGAAGCCGCACGAAGTGCATTACGCGCAGCCTGACTTCAATCCTTTCGCGTACGATGTCGGTGCGCTTGGGATACAGTTCCGTTACGAGTACGGTGTAAGCCATCCCCTCTCTGGTAGCATGCCCCGCTTAATTTTGCATTGTAGCACCTTTCTTCTGAGATTCCTATCCTTGCGCCATTGTTGGGAGGTATGACCACCTACGACATTGAAAAACGGTTCACCGCTGCGGCTGCGCTGGCATTTCTGGACGACAACCGCAAGCACCTTAGTGAAGAGCAACTCTCTGCGGTTCCATCGCAGGATACCGACCACGATATTGCAACTCTCCCGTGGGACCTGCGTGACATGTGGTCTGGACTTTCGGCTGAACACCTTGCAAGATGGGGTCTATACCGAGAAACAAGGCCTAATATTTTTGAACGAGCAGTGCTTGGATGGCTGTGTCGTCGAGAGTGGGGTTGGACGCTTGTGTTCCATGTGCGTCTATTCTGCAGACATTTATTGTCCTTTGCCTCCGCCTCGTTCTCCCTGAGCTCGTCACTGCGGATATGGTTTAACCAACAGAAATTATTTCATTACGACGGCAAATGTCGCTAGAACTAGGCTTTCTCCAGGGTAGTCTTTTCATTAGGATCAGGTTTCCATCACGTCTACTTCCCGTGTGGCAACATTCTGTACGGCCGGGTCATGGAAAAGAGCCCACAGTTCAATACATTCAACATCTGACCTACAGTGACCCGCCTTTACGCATTTGATGCTGTCGGTCACGCAAGAACGTGCTGCACTAGGCCTGGTGGAACACAACATTTATGAAAGTCGGTGTTGGGCGCTCATGTTTGCCTGGCAGTGATTTTCCAATGAGACACCTGACTTCAGTTCGTAAGGAGTAACCTATCCCTAATCTCATCCCTCCGAGTAACCCTGCCTACCACCTTGTAATTTGCGTTTTTTGGATTTTTCGTTCGGAGTGCGATTGTTGCAAATTCCGCATCCTGCAACCAGTTGGAGCTGCACATCACATACTTACTTACTTCATGCTTAACTCGTCGTCTTTTCCTTGTTTTGTCGTTGTTCTATTGCTCCAGAACTACATATATGTGTATTTTATAGACTTAATTCATGGTCATCCCCAACTCCAGCCTCTGCTTAATTATTTAAGAGAGGGTGAGTGCAATACTCTACTACTACTATACGAGACTCTGCTCATGTTGGCCAACATATTTTCATTGCAAGACTACCCAGATATCTACTTCAATGATCACCAACTCGTGTAAGTGGCTAGCATTTATTTCAGAACTACTTTGTTTCGCTGTCGTATTAGAGCTTCACACCTGGTGACGAACACAGTAAAGACAGGGGAGAAGGATCGCAGGCGTCTGCATAATAGACGCATATTGTGCACAATTGTCCAGCCCCACATGCGACAACACAACCATTCAACAACTGTGCGCTCGAAAAAGTTGGGCATCACTTCCCGGTATCGACCCCATCTCGCAAGGTCTTCAGCCGAAAGTCCCGACCACCTGTCTCGCTTGTCCCAAGTTTGACTTAGAATTTCAGGGTTGTCCATATCCGTTGACGGAACAGCGGAGAGTTGTTGCTCGGTCAACAACTTTCGATTCTCGTCTAGAAAGGCCAGAGCTTCTGCAGCAGTAAACCGCTTTGAGACATTGTACGTGACCATGCCTCCCAACAGGGGAGCAAGAATAGGAATTTGTGGCGAAAGGTGCTGCAATATGCCAGCTGAGTAGGCATAACGACTAAAGAAAATGGCGTGCTCACCCCATATATGTAGCAGAACTGTATTCCAAGCGCGCCAACATCGTACGCGAATGGGTTGAAATCAGGATGTGCGTAGTCCACTTCGTGCGTAGCTTGATCGACTCCATAGGCCTCCGACGTTGGCAACCGACAGTCACGTAAAGAGGTGTCAGGTGGAAACATAATCGACAGGTTGAAGTCTGCTATGGCATACTTGGCCTGGCCTCCCTTTCTCAGTTCATGTCTGAAGGGGTTGTCGTTTGAGCACTTGGTACAACAGAAGTGATTTACGTAGAGGTTGCGGAGATCCAGGTCCTGTGGTCGTGTTAGCATTGTTAGTATGCTCCACGGAAAGACATACTCGGTGAAAAATGCGTTTCTCGTGGAGAAAAGTGAGACCCTACGGCCAAACATGAGGAATTGTGACAATCTGATCAAGAAAATCACATTACCTTCAAGTAGCAACGGATGGCATCCAATACTTCTGAGCATGTCGCAAACCAAGGGCGATCGTGATTGACACCCCACCTGCGAGCAGTAGCGTAAGAGCGTGAAACTGGTGCATGCATATCACAGACCTAGGCATGACTGCTAACCAATTTCCCTCATATGGGAGAAGGTCAAGCACCGGAATTACACAAGGAAAACTATCGACGTCGGACCAATCGACATGCTGGCGTAGAAAAGCAAGGATTTTGTACTCCTCTGAATCCCTTTGAACGATCTTGAGAACAACGTGCCGCCCTCGAGAGTCTTGTGCAAATATGGTGTTGCACTGTTCCATCACGATTCCAATCAGATCCTGACCAACCCCGCGGGATAATGAAAACACCTACGTGGAAATGTGTCCCAAATGGCTTTCGATCACTGTGACTCTCAGGAGGCCCCGATACAGTGTGAGCGTAGGGAAGTCCTGCTTCACCGTGGAATGAACGAATTGGTGTCCCGTACTTCCAGCTATCGTATTCGAACATGGTGTATCCCTTGCCTTGAAGCCAAGGGTGCACGGACTGCCACCACTCTAACCGCTCCTGCCTGTCCGAATCGTCCAGGTCATCAATGCCAAACCTGAGCTGATTACATGGGTAAGTGTGTCTTTCCTGAACAGAAAATAAGATGGATCCTACCATCTTTGAGCTATGCGCCGTGCTCAAGGAATAATACCACCGTTGTCGAGTGGACAAACGAATTCAAATTGGGAGGTGTTCAAGTTGTGCACGTGAGCGTGTTTGTACTGACCAGATTACGTAGTGAGCATCCGGCCCGTTGCAGCCGAGGAAGGTGCTTCCTCGTTCTTTTTTTTACATTTTATTTAAATAAAGCAATTTTGAAGTTCTACATATGTAGATTTTCCTGAGGTCAGAGCCGACATTTTTTTACGCTCATCCAGGATTCTTTCCCGATTAAATTCCGCTCAGAAATCGGATTCCTCAGGATTTCTCGTATGGAAAACGGGACCTATACTACTATTACTAGTACTAAGTCGGTTCTCGAGTACGTCCCTGAGGCCCAAGGACTGACCTACACGTGCAGTAGGACCCCATCTCAGAGCACTGAAATCCTGCCAGACTCCGCAAGGGTGCCCATAAGTTTGGAACCATCATTACCCAATTAAGGGGGTAATGTCAGCGAGCAGCGAGCATGTGCCGCTCTTCTTATCGAAGAAATAATCCAAGATTCCTCGTTCCATGAAAGGAAAGTAAGGACACGATCCCCCTCATGTTTGACACGTTTTCCTCTGCTCATCAAACCCTTTACGTCCTTTCCCCTCAATCTATGGTCGCACCGCTCTCGATGAGGCAAATTAGGAGCCTTTGTTCTACGCTAATCGATCGCAAGCGTCACCCCGACAAGAATAAAATGGATCTCCATCAACCCGTGTGAGAGATGGGACTCTACATCTGACATTACTCGAGTCATATTTCATTAATTGTGGGAGCGCAGGAGGATAAGGCGCCTATGAAGGGCTTTATAAAAGCATCACCATTCATGTCATCCCCTGCCGCGTCGAGTCCTCGTTTACTACTTACTATGTCTCGCAACGTTGTCACCCCACCTGGTACCCAGCCTGAGTTTTCCCCCAATGATCCAATTCTTCTTTCCGTCACCAACGGCGTGGACGCACTTATAGACCGCGAACAGGAGTTGTACGAGAAGTACAAGGATCAATTGCCGGACAAAGTTCACATCTCAAAAGACACGCCTGGCGTCATTCGAAAGTACAAGGTCGTGGGCCACACCAGCCTGAATACTGTACGCAATTCATAACCTGTAGCTGGCACAAGCAATTGTGGCTAATTTCCTCACAATTCGCCTAATTCTACAGAACGACCACTCTGGGGAACAGCCAGAGAAGATCTTTGGATACTGCCTTAATTTTATAGTTCCTCTCACAACCACTGAAACGCTCGAGATTCGGGTGCAACACAGCAACCTAGCGAAATTATCCACTAGTGATCGTCTCATGCCATCCGCCAACGCGTACCGTGTCAGTGACTCAGTGATACCTTTACTCTATACCATGGCAGACTTACCGATGCTTCATCATAGGTTGGCGACACTGTCTACCTTACTCGCGAAAATATACAGCATCTGGGGCTCGCAATCAAGACCCCTGTCGAGATCCTCACGAGATTGCAGTCACCTACAGCATCAAAGATCAGAATGGTATTATGATTCTGTGCTGCATAGTCACTGGTCATGTTACTAATTGTCTATTAGCCAGCTGTGAGGAACTCAGAACTTGGAGTTATGAATGACTATATGGTCAAATGCAAGCGTACCATCACACTGAATGTTATATATGGGTCGAGGTTCTATCACCAACCCCCCGACTTCAGGAGGGCTGGCTGAACAGGGTCGCCATTAATTTGTGTATCATCCGAGTCGTGTGTCATAACGTTTGTACAAGATTTCTCTTCGTCAATGAATCCTTGTTTCCTAATTAAACGCTGTCTCGTTCGCTGCACCGCTCCTGCATACATAGACCTTCTGGCCACCATCGCGGTCGCGCCAGATGACACTTAAACCTGTCATCTCTTCCAAACACTCCAAAGGGCACAGACTAGATCTGCACAGCGTGAGGTCGAGCAGCGGAATGGGGAAGCCCAATTGTTCTCGAAACTTGAATAAGTACAACAAGCGCATGGCCAAATTAGGCGCTGGCGCCTCGCTGTTCGGAGTGCCATACACATCGAAGGAGAGGATGGAGACCATACGAAGATTGGGGCAAAGCGGAGGCGGCTGTCTTCCACTTATTTTTGCTCCCTCCACTAGCTTCGAGAAGAAGGGACACAAGTACCGATTGATAACCTCTGCTGTGGTCTCGAGAACCTCGAGCGAGCCAAGAGAACCCAAGAAGAGCGCGAGACCCTCGATTGACACGACTCTGCCTTTGCCACTGCTGTAAAGCAGTAGTCGAGTAATGCTGCTTGAAGACAGAGCCGGAGAGAGACTTTCGGCGAAGAATTTTAGGAGAGGCGATGCTTCTTGGGGCGCATTGGAGAGGGCGCACTCGATGCGGAAGCGGTAGCCTCCTTCAAAAGAAGCGGGTCGTGAATCTAGGGCTGATATAATCAATCCACTGTCGTTGAGGTTAAGACGTATTCTGGAGATGGCGTTGGCCGAGAAGAAATTCTGGGCAAATAACGCAATGACAGCTCGGGCGCCTGCAATGAATCGGGGGTCGGTACTGTAGGTAGTGTCGTTGGTTGTGAGAACGAAATGGCATCCCCTCGGCGCCCTGACTTTCGCCAGGAAGGCGATGCATGTCGCGAAGTTGTCTTCTATTCCGAGTTTCTTGAGGTTGTGAAGGAGCTTCGGCTGGACATTGGCCATGTCGTCTTTGGTTGGGCGTTTGATAGCCCAGCGGATGTTCAGTCGCTCCAGATGCGGCATCTGTTCGAGCGTGCTGAGTATGTCGTGGAGCGTGAAGGGGTGAGAGCGGTTTGTTTCCTTCCTATATGACAGCCCGAAATTGCAGAGACTTGAGAACCAGTGGGCCTGAAGGTTGATGGCCACATCCGTACACTCCAGCTGGACAAGGCGCGGTGCCTTCTTCGTGAAAGCGATCATATTCGGTCGGTCAAGTGGGGTTCTAAAGGCAGGCGGATCCTCAAGAGTAGTGAGCCGGAATATCTTCAGATGGCGGTGTGGCCTCTGGATATATTCTAATGTCTTCCGCGAGAACCAGGCTATATTGTCCACTGCGAGATCGAGGACCTCCGTGCGTTCCCAATTGGTGAAGTTGAAGAGTTTCATGAAGAATTTGCGGACATCCCTGTCGAATTCCTGCCTTTTTTTATCGCTGTATGGAGAGAAGACAGTTCCTCGGATGAACAACGGCGCCGTCCGCGTCCTCTGCAGCACCTCGTTTCTCCAGTGCTCGGTCTTGAGGTCCAGGAGCAGGTTCACGTCGATGACCCGTCCCCATATTCCGCCATTCTCTAGAAGAAGCTTGCGCCACCGACTGCACACTTGTGCGGCTCTTCTGACGATGGTTAGGGCACGAAACCTGGTGTCTTCCATTGGTAGGATGAACTGGTCGTCGTACATGTTCGCGATCGTCATGAAGATGGTCAATAGAAGCTCATGAGTGAGCCTAGAGATATACGAGAGGGCGAATACTGGTAGTGGGCTGTTGGTTGGTATCACGGCTCCCCGGAAGAGATGTGCGTCAAGTCCTCGGTAGGCCATTTGGAGAATGTGTCGTCGAGGAGAGATGGGAAGGAAAGAAATTGGTGGCAAAGGTAGGCCGTAGAATTGTTTTACCACAGCTCACCAAGCGCGTGCGGCTCAGAACAGCGGTTTAAAGGAATTTACGGTGCGTGATTGAGTGCGCTTTGCCCAACGCCGAGCTGGGCACTGTGGCTGCTGCCTAAAAGCGGTAAGTAGCGCCGTGGGACATTTCTTTGCGTGAGAAGATCATGCGGAGCATCAAATTCAAGGTCCGATGACTTGAGCATTGTCCGCCTTTTCCGTCTCGTCTCGTCTCGTCTCTGTCCACCAAGTCCATATCCTCTTCGATTGCCAACGCTGCGTCTCTCGAAAAACATTCAATTTATATGTGTCAACGCTCAAAACCCTGTTGCCTGACCACTCGATAAGTAAAGAGCCGACTCAACACCGACACCAATTAATCTCAATCGTATCGGGCTATATCATGGCCCGGTAACCTGCCCTTTCTCCAATTCCAAGGATCTGCGTTCCTGGACAGGCTATTATCTTGGTTGTATTCTTACTTGAATGGCCAAAATTCTCGGCTTCTCTCTCAACGGCCTCGTGGCAGCCATGAGCGCCTCCCGCAACTCACTGTCTCCAGCGGAATGCACACAAGTGGCGGTCCTCCGTATCCAAGTTTCCTCGCAATTTTCATCGGCGTTAGTCGAAAGTATGTTCCAAACAAGGCCAGCCCAATATGGCCATACTTGACACACCTCTCAGCCTGTGCCGGCGTCTACTGTGAAACGCTATCTACTCGACCTACCGGTGCCGATGTCGTGAAGTCATTTGGACCTGTGGCACTTATAAGAGTGCGGACATTTGTAGGGTGTCCTGTTGTTATGACTCTCGGCGTCTCTTTATCTTCTACGACATCCTCAAACTTCTCTGGCCCACACTCTTTTGCAAGTTACCTTCATCATGCCCTCTTCCCCTCCTGCGCGACCCATTATGCCAAAGCATCGATTCGTCTCGGAAATCCAACCTCCGGCACCCCTCAGAATACGGCACCGACCACCCAATTGGGAGTTTCATCCATCTAGAGCGACAGCGACACTTCGCCATCGCCCACCAGTCAAACGCGTGCCGTCCCCTCTTCCTAGAAGCTCTTTCTCGTTTGAAGATCTGTTCGAGCTACCTAAAGTTCCCCACGTCCCCGTTCCGTACCCGCTTGCTCAAGACAGTCCTCATCCAACACCCCGAGCTTCTAGATACGGGCAATTGGAGGGTTTCGACTCATCGACCACTCTTTACTCACCGCGATCGCCGGTCATGAGTCCTCGGAAACGCTACAACCATGTGCCCCGCGAGAACATCGGTAGAGGCGACTCAGTGTTCTCATGTTTCGGTCAATGCTTTAGTGAGACCTTCCCCTCAGGACAATCGGACAATGGTGCTAAAGGGATCTATGCTCTAACAGGTTTCGAGAACCCTTTTTCTCCCCGCCTGCAACGGACCCCCAACAGACTTGTGATCGAGAATCGTTACAGCGCGCATTATCTTCCTGATTTCCTGCCTTCATCAATTGGAACGGAGCACCGTCGTTCCTTTTCTCCGTAATGTATAGATTCTCCGCACATCGACTCGGAGCTGTCGTTGGAGCCTCTTTCATTGACATTATATGATACACTAACACTTCCGAATGCGTTTTGACATTATTACAGTCTTACTTTAAACTTTCTGTATTTCTAGCCCTCGTGTGTACTTGTGTTCGTCCATAGCTGTACAACTTCTATCCGATCAGTGCATATCCTCCTCCGCGTCCGCGAGGACAAGTTGATGCGGCTGTGAGTACAGGATTGATATACGGAGATATGACGTTGGGGCATAGCCACCCCCAGCCAAGTATAAGAACGACTCTTTCCATTCCTCCCGTGATAAATTCTTCTCCCTCGCCTCTCTCCATGGTCAGTAGCAGCCCGCAGCATGGTCATTTCAACGGCCAGCTATCAGAGCAGTACATCCAGGACGCTTTTCACAGCTATCTCAAGTCGTCGTTGACCCAGGCAAAGGCTGAACGATTAATTGACGTCGATGTTTTGGCCAGTGCAGAAGGAGACCTTATGATTACAGGTGCGTAGAGATCTCGAGGACAGCATGATTAGCTTTTGACGAATTTTAGGGCCCGCTCTATGCTTGTACTTTGCAGCACTGCGGTGCACAACCAACCCTCCTTCAGTCCCTTTACCCCGTACGACGAAAACTGCGCAGCCCATGGAGCTCTCCTTCGAGAATTGCCCTCCAGCCTTCGTGCCATTCCTCCGCGTGTGGGCCAACACCGTCCCCTCAATACAGAACTTGGCACCAGAACACCAGCATGACCTCGCCCGTGTTATATGTGGTTTGGAACCCTTGCATCGGGATGTAGTCCCCATCGTGAACGGGATTTCTGCGGATCTACGCGCAGTAGCCATCGAGATCAGCCAGCGAAGGTCGTTCCAGGACCGCTACGCCTCTGATCTTCAAGCGGCACTGGACGCTGGTGGTGCTCCTGGGAGTGCCAGTCCCCGGAAGGCGTCGTTTGTGCCGCCACCCAACTATGACGCCTCACCGAGCACATCTTCCCACTCTTCTCCGCGCCAATCCCTTGAATCTTTACCACCCAGGTTGCCTCCTCGAATAAACTCCAATCTACCGCAGCAATCTCCCGGCTTACTATCACCTCAGTGGCCATCGGCCCAAAGCTCGGCATCTGGATCTGTGTCGTCCTTTGCATCCAGCACATCCTCAAGCCCCTCCATACTTACCCAAGACTCGCCCGCCATCGAGTTCATCCGCGAAACACTCTACGCCTCACTCGCAGATGCCCTCGAGCGCCAACCTTCCCTACGGCGGATGCTCAAGACCGACCCGCCTCGCGCGTACTTCGGGTCTGTAGCCTTTGCGATTCTCGACGTCGCCTCAAACGCCATCACCCCCGATGGTTCCGTCATTGGCGTCCTCGGCAAGCCACTGACTCTTGCGGAGTGTCCGCGCGAGCTACGGCCGTTCATGACGGAGCTCGCCAACATCGGACGCCTGGCGAAGGAGATGGAGGAGGAGGACACGATGGATGCGATCAAGCTAGCAGAGCGAGGGAAATCGATTCCTCTTTCGCGGCTAGATCGCGTGAAGATGATGTTGGAAGGCGGCGTTGGGTACGAACGGGGGTTGCAAGAGGCGGATGAGGGACGGAGGAGTGTGGAGGGTCGTGCAGTGGCATTTGCGAATAAGATCAATGCGCTGAGTCTTGGGATGACGAGGTTGAAGGCCTTCAGGGAGAGGCAGGGCGATGTGTTCAAAGTATTGGCTGGCATTGGGTCGTGACATCCTTTGATTTCGTATCTGAACCTTTGTTGTATTTTTGTTATCCTAGTGTTGCTTGTTATGTATCTTCGGGATGTATAATACCTTACCCACTACTTCTAGTATACCAATAGGCTTGATTCGAATATCCTAATGACTAAGAGAAGGGAGAACCACGTTCTGCTTCAATTTCGGGTTCCATTGCGGTGTCCTTATTTCAAGACCTAGCCATTCAGGCCTCGCTTGACTTGAATCGAAGACGTTCTATCTGACAATGCTGCGGTGGTAGCCCTCTAGACTCTAGTATGTATTCAACTACGCGGACGACCAAGTACATGACGATTTGCATGAAGGATCGAATACTAACATTGCCAGCTATCCTACAGTCGCCATTAGCCTTCGGAACAGGAAAAAAAGAAAACGATCGCATACATCTTTGTCCTTCGCTGTACCTTCGGACAGGTAAGGTTCTTCTCCGATGCATTCGGCGAGCGTGACGAGCTGGTATCCGGCGGCTTGAAGCTTCTGGATGGCATACGGGAGCACGTCATGGCTAGAACCCATCAAATCGAAAACGAGGATACAGGACGCACGAAATACTTACACGCTCGAGTCTAGATAAACAATGACGGATATTATTTTGGCTAATCGTGCAAGAAGAACTAGACCTACCGTACACTTCATGCTGCAATGAGAGTATATTGTCGGGGTGCCTGTTTATGACAGCGTCGTACGACTGCTTCTGCACGTCAGCAGGGCTCTGAGCTGAATCTTCAGAACTAAAAGGGCTAGTCAGTGTTACTCTGGATATCCTAGATGAGCAGAACTTACTCGAAGTCCCATGTTACGATTTCCTGCGAGCGAGAACTAGCCACCTGAAGGACTTGGTCGTTGTAGTTACCATATGCTAAAGCAACTCAGCGCACTGGTCAAAGGAGACAGAAGGGACGGTCGACGATGGCTTACGAGGTCTCGTGAACGCGGGTCTGGCTCCAATGATTCGTTCGATAGCATCTGGAAGAACAAGGCAGTGAGTCATCAATAAGTATACGCAAAGAAACGATGAGGTGTATACCCTCCGTCATCGACATCTCCGAAGCGACTGGAACATGTCAGCTTGCTAAAGATAAATGGAAGGGAAACTGGCCCACTTTCGTCCCAAGAGAGGGTAGAGAGGTCCTTGTGTGACCAAGTGTGCGACGCGATCTGAAATCCATTGTCGTACGCATACTTGATTTGCTCGACATTCCCGTCATCGTATATGCAACCCCCTATTTGATAAATCGTCATCTTCGATCATGGGGAGAGACATCGGGGATTGCTCACAGTTCTTTCCGTCTATGGCGCAGAGGAGTTCAGAAAGGAGTAACAAGGCAAAAGAGGATTGTACGTACTGACGAAGAACGTCCCTTTGCCGCCAGCGGCCTTTAGGGTGTCGACTACTTCCTTCCTAGATTCAGAAAGCCCACGTGAGGAAGGTTTTTGAAATCGGAACCACGAATTTTGTACATGTAGATATAGGGCCCGTCATCCTGTTTCAACCTGTGCATTAGGGCAACAGCAAAGTAGGAAAAGGAAAAAGTAGTTTGGACGTACGAAGGTAAGCGCCGCAGTGTTCGACGTCGAGCACTTGGTGACGACCGGCGCACCGTCTCTCTTGCTCAGCTCGGCTGGCGAGGCGAGGCCGGAAAGAACCAGGGAAAGCAGGACGAAGGAGAAAGCGAGCATAGTTAGACACAACCAGGAGCCTGAAGAGAAAATAACTCGGAGTGTGGGTTAAATAAGAGATTCAAAAGTGAACTGGTCTTCGTCGTATTCGGCCGCTGGCCGAAACTGGAGTAGGATGAATCAGGGTGGTGGAGTTGGAGCTGATGGTGAGGTCATTCTCGAAGAGGGGGATTCTCAGGTCTCGATGAGCAGAATCGCCTCATGTCGCGGTAGGCTCATATGATGCCAACAACGTCCGAAATTGAAATTCAAGGAGCTTGAGTAAGTCCATTAAAGCAATTTAGGCACATTTTGCCCCAAGCCCGACTCCTCATCCACCTAAAAGGCCCATAGAGATTTCTTTAGCTCATTTTCGTCTCCAAACGTTTGGAATGGGCGCGTAAAAGACCTAGATATCGGGATGGGTACGAGACTGACCAACGCTCCCTGGATACAGAAAATCGCAAAGAACGCGCCAACTACCACTCCAGAGATCCCGCCATGCTGAGGGCTGAACAAGGGGGAGATTCGCGAGGCGAAGCCAAGCCAGCGTGCGCCCTTGGTATCTTCTGTGCCCATGACCACCACGGGATTGCGCAGGACCCGCATCAACATATGGCCCCACAGGTCTATCCAATATAGACATGCGATGACTCCACCGCTGGAAAGGAAGGTATATGTAACTTATGGAGACTTGAAATGGATGGTGATGAGTACGACCTATGAAGATACGAACCCCAGCGCACCGGCTTCTCCAGGACTTCCGAATAGTCGATGAAAAAAAGACGTCGAAATAGGTTTATTGAGACTCCTTCATAAAGTCCAACGACATATAACCTATTGGGAATTGTTGTCAATTCGAGTGCAAAGGCAAGAGACAGTGAATTACACGAAAGTGATCGTCACGGCCAGCGTCCAGTCGACAGCAGCCACTGCTGTCGTTTGCCCAGTATAGGACAATGCGGCCTTTACCGTCCCAAACAGCGTGATGGACGCCGTGACTAGTACCCTATACCCAGTGATTGGAGGGCTGCGTCGCCACGCATAGATGTCGACAGTCCGTTCCGTCGATGAATAATTAGGTCGGAAGCGCAGCAGATACCAGACCAGGTCCATGCAATCGCGTTCAAATAACCATAACAGAAAAGGTGGGCATGATTTCGACCCCTCGAAGCAGCCCACGACAAAGAACCTGAATGCAAATGGTCAAGACTGGTAGATTGAGAGCTAGCTGAATTTTGACGCACAACAGAGTCGCGAAAACCCCTGCAATCCACTCCAATGTAATTGACGCTATCTCCACATCCTGATATGTGGCTATTGCTTTCGCTATCACCAGAGATACGGTGGTGGTCACGACAAGTAGCCTATACGGACAGATCTTGGGGTGTCATCGAGTCGGTCGATTCGAGAGGTCGATAGCGTGCAGTGAAAGAGCTTCTGAGGGCTTCGTTGTCCCCTGATACATGGGGGAAAGACCAAGCTCATAGAACTTCAGGGGAAACCCTCAGCACCATAGGGAAGGCACTGCAATAGCAGAGACGGAACCAGCAGGAGGCTAATTCCTATCAGATACAATCGACTATCATTTGTATCTATTTGGTCTGTCTAGGGAGACTAGCTAATTCCCATCGAAGAGGTATAGTTACGTAACGGATAAGTATCATCAGGGGCTGTGCACCCGGGCCGGGGAGACCAAGCCCACGTCAAAACTTCGTCTTCCAGTAAGTTACTGAGTAAGCGATTCTTGAATAGCTATCTCGTCAACATCTGCATGTAAAATTCTTGCTTGAGGTCGTTCTGAATAAACTTACTTCCTGGGTTTCCTTCAGGCGTTGTCTGAAGTCTTGCCAAAGGTATCTTTGTCTTCGAGAGATCCCCCTTCCTGTCATGTTCAGGATGTATAGATATAAAGGCTCAAATGGCTATCGATACCTTAACTATCGAGAAAACTGTTATCGAGTTGAAATGAGCAATTTGCACTTCCTGTCCCAGCCGGACGGTACGACGAAGACAGCATTGCAATCGATTATCATTCACCTCAAATCCACCTTTACCAATTACGGTCACTGAAGGTGTGCCGCCTTCTGCTATCGATCCCCGTCAATCAATGGCTCTAACGGCACCATGCTTTCCAAACCGCAAAATGCCACAGGACACTCTCGTCGAATGGGATCACGGCCACGATTTCCGAAGGTGGCAGGTCCATTTCCTTTTCGGTCGTCATCTCCTATCCATCAGGAACGGGTTGATCATTTCCTTGCCGTAATTGCCACTGGCACTTCCACCATCCCACCTCACCTGGCGTCACCGTCGTCAACCTCTCGAAAAATGACATCGCGACGCAGGACTCGGCCATTTGCTCAGGACAGGGCAAGCCTTACACTCTCGTTCAGCTGGCGCCTTCATGGCGTGGGCGTGGGGGGTCAGACGTCTCGTAGACGCACTCGAAATCACGCCAGAGTTAAATATAGATGCCACTAGGATCGCCGTGACGGGCTGCTGGAGAAGCGGATTGCGCGGACAATTCGGTAGGCGTCTGGGATGTGTGGTACGGACTGCTGACGCATCTCCTACAAGATGAAAGACCCCTTCCAAAATCCTTCGATTAGACTATTGCATACTCGTGGACATAATCGCGCCGCGTGGCCTGCTTATCATTGAAGGCATGCCTTGTGGCTGGTCGGTCCCAAGTCAGGCAGATCGAAAATAATTGTAAGACAGTCTCTGTTCTCCGTTTTTGTTGTTTGCTGAGGGGATAAAAGATGGCTCTGTCATCAAAATAAAAGGATTGCTAGGGGTGCGCTTGACGTGCATTTAGGCTGAGAAATGATGACGAAACATTTATTGCAACAGCAAACTTGTCTTTACGTCTACGATCCCCTGGCCCTACACCATATTTTCGTCAAGGTAATCAGATTGCTTTGATGGTATTCTTGTAATGACTAAACTATAAGCTGATAGGACCAACAATTCTACGAGGAGACAGAAGACTTCGTCCAGTAAGCCAATATTATTTTCATGGTCTTTGGGCCCCGACGACTTTTCTTCATTGCAGGACGGCACGCATGTTCTTCGGACATGGACTCGGCACGGTCACTGGTAAGTGGTATTAGTACCACAGCTCCTTCAGCCTTGTTTATCCTTTTACAGGAGAAAGGCACCGTATTCAGCGGAAAATGATTACCCCCTCATTTTCAATTGCCCACCTCCGAGAGATGGGTACATGTAAGTAAAGGGTTTTATCCGCTTGCTGATATCACCCCTTGCAGCAAACACGTTCTACGAAGTTAGTCACCGCCTCCATGCCACCTTCCAAGATCTCGCCAAGAACGACAGTCAACAGGTGTGCATCCCCAATTTATTTCATCCTACCAACAACTATTTAGTCAAGCAGGTCGACGTCGTCGTGTGGATGTCCTGCCTCGCTCTGGAGCTCATTGCACAAAGTGGTCTCGGATGTTCCTTCGATACTCTTACCGCAGAAACCCAGGCTCATCCCTTCGGAGTCGCCGCTAAGATGCTTATGTATGTGCCTCCCGTCTATTATTTTGTATTTCAATCGTTCTATTCTGACATGCATTCTAGGCCACTCTCGTCAGACATGTCACCCCTGCGACGGCTATTCATGCCATTGGTTGGCAAATTCGAGCGTTGGCCCCGCCTCGGACGTTTCCTGATCAGCATGGTGCCTACGAAGTCCATCACCGATCTCACCTTCGTGGTCGATACTATGAACAAGACAGCAGTTGAGGTGATTGAGAGCAAGAAGGCGGCTATTGCGGCCGGCGACGAGGCCATGAAGGACCAAGTTGGCCACGGCAAGGACTTGATTAGCGCTCTTTGTACGTTTTAATCCTTCTTCTTTTATTCGTCAGCTGAACACTCCCCACTAATAGTGAGAGCCAACATGTTCGCGTCAGAGCACGAACGACTGAAGGAGCACGAGGTGCTCGCTCAAGTTACGTGAGTGTCGTGCCTCATACATTCCTTAGTCCGGTTTTTGATAATATTTCCCAAAGCGGACTCACGTTTGCTGCCGTCGACACAACATCGTCCGCGCTTAGTCGTATCCTTTATCTGCTCGCTACACACAAGGACGTGCAGGAGAAGCTTCGTCAGGAAGTCAGGGAGGCTCGCAAAGAGTCCGATGGTCAAGACCTTGATCACGACAAGCCCGCTGGCCTTCCTTACCTTGATGCGGTCTGCCGTGAGACGCTTCGACTGTGAGTACATCCTCTCAAGCTATCTGGGAGACACTGAATTCTCTTTTCCCCGGCAGTTATGCTCCGGTTACCAAACTTGACAGGGTGTACGTCGCAGAGCTTTGATATCCTTCTTCTGCAATCGAAGTTAATGCGACCTCTAGAACGACCGCGGACACCATCTTGCCGCTGAGCACCCCCGTCAAAGGCATCAGTGGCGAAGATATAGACTCGCTCTCCGTACCCAAGGGCACGCACATTATCGTCTCCATCCTAGGCTCCAACAGGAACCCGGCACTGTGGGGTCCAGATGCATTGGAGTGGAAGCCTGAGAGGTGGCTGAAACCCCTCCCGGAAACCTTGCTCAAGGCTCGCGTTCCTGGTATCTATTCACACTTGTGGGTTATGCTCTTCTGAACTTCAAGAGGCGGCGTTTTCTCATGCTCCCACAGGATGACCTTTATCTCCGGTAGCCGGTCTTGCGTGTAAGTGCCTAACTTTGCATCTCGCGTGCCATCGCTCATAATGCCTTTCGCGGGTTTAAATTCTCTCAGCTTGAAATGAGTGGGTCTCCTTTTGTTTTATGATTAAAGTGGCCATGAAGCGATTGCTTTCCTCAGAGTCAGTTCTCGCGACACTCCTCGAGGACATCGAATTCTCTGTCGGGGACAAGCCGATTCACTGGCACATGGGGAATGTCACCACCCCTACGACGGTCATAAACAGCGTCGCTCCTACCATGCCCATGAAGATTCGATACATCGGCAAAGAGTCCGACTGAACGTGATGGCTATGGACGCTTGGAGCAAGTGCAGCGACGAATTTCGTGCTCGGTCGGGGCGTCGCGGCTCAATGGCGCAGTATGTTTAGAACGTGAATAGCATCAATTTCCACCCCTTCTCATATTGAAAACCTGTGTAAATATACGTCTACGAACTATACAGTTAAGCGGTTTCTTGCGGATGAATAATAAGCTTGCGTCCCGACACCTGGCCATTCTCCAGTCGACTCAGACCGCCAGTTACAGCCGCCAAGCCTCCAGGAAGGACTTCGACACGAGCAGGCTGAAAAATACGAGCTGCATGAGCACATGTGTCGAGAGAAATGGTGACTACTGACCTTAATGACGCCTTCTTCCAACCACTGGGTAAGCCTCGCGTACATCTCGATGCAGAGCTTGCGGTTATGAGGCAAGACGGCCATAGCGAAGACGAACATGACGGACTTCCCGTCTGTCGGGGTGACCTCAGGGTTCATGACCACAACAAGGTCACCCCCCGGGACGAGGAGATCGTGCGCAACCTTCTGTGTATCAGGCAGGGAGACGGCGTCATATATGATCTCGAGTGGCTTCGTCGTGATCTTCTTGACTTCGTCCCCGAGTGAGGTGATAGGGATATTACGATCGATGACATGTGTGGCACCGAGTGACTTGAGGAACTCGGTGTGTTTCAGTGACGACGTGGTAATGATTGGGCCGAAGCCAGCGAGTTTGCCAACTTGGATAGCTACACTCATGGTGAATAAATGACGATAAAAATGGACGAAGTAGGCCTACCGAACTGGCCGACGGTGGTGCCTCCACCGATGACGACTAGAGGCTTTCCAGCATACTTGTTTTGGGTGGAAGAATCGAGGGGTGCAGTCCATGCAGCACCGTGTGGCTTGTCGTTGAAGTATCCGAGGAAGGCTGCAGTCATGCAGACCGGGATCGTAGCAACATCGTCGAAGGAAAGATGCGCAGGAATCTGGAAGGCTTTGATATGAATGAGGCAAACGCATGGATAATAGAGTGAAGTACCTTCGAGACGGTTTCTGCAGTGATGATGTTGTACTGCTGGTACCCGGCTCGTTCGTTGGACCAAGAACCTTGGTAGAACCTGTGCGTTTCGTCAATGAATTGTCGTACAGGGATTGAGACGAAATGGACGAACACTCTATCGCCCTTCTTGAAGCCAGTTACACCTTCGCCAACGGCCTCGACGACACCAGCGATATCCGTGCCAATAATCGCGGGGAAGTTCTCAATGAAGAGCCCGTACTTCTGGATAACCCAGTCGACCGGATTGAGCCCGACAGACTCGATGCGAACGAAGAGGTCTCCATGTCCTGGAGATGGCGTCTTATTCTCGCCGAGGACGAACTTGCCACACTTGGAGTCGAGGTAGAGAGCTTTGTGAGAGGCCATGATATTGTTGGTTTGGGATGGCGCCAACGGCAGGGCGTTTTATATCAACTCCAAAGGCTCTCGAAGAAATAACTCGCTCGAAGTAGCTGATTCATCCATGTCGTCAAGGCCTCGGGGAGATTATGAATCAAAAGCGCTTTTGACGTTCCCGCCGTTCAGAAACGTCGCGACGCACACCATCTGAGGTGACGGGTAGGCTTTCCAGGTGGCTATAGACGATTCGCTTAGTAAACGCTCAGTGAATGAGGCGTACGACATGCTAAATATACACACAATAGAACAGCCTGGCGTGCCTCTGTACTGATTCCTGTCACCTTGGGCGCTCGGGGAGGAAGCTGAAATCCATCGAAGGTTCATAAATCGTCACTCGGGACTGCCAGAGCGGAGTTAGCACGAGAACCTCATTGGAGGGAGTCCGAATGTAAGAGACAATGCGCAAATAACCTGAATTCTCCCGAGAAATATGTGGCTCTAGAGATGGATAGTTGAAACCTACACTTGGCTTGGCGAAGTTCTATAAGCTAGATAAGATCGCACGATGGCATCGCTTATCTTATCTGACCCAAACATGGTCGGCCTAGTTCGATGTTCATTGTTGACCTTGTACAACGACCTCGAAATATCATTTGTGCTCAAGAAACCATCTTCCTAGAATCCTGAATTTTGTGCCCTTCGAACTCCGGAGGTCGTTTGGTTCCAATACCTGCCCAAAAGCGGCGGCTTTTCCGTTGACACCCCCACGAGCACCCGCAACGATCATGGCTTCCTTTGAAGATTCTCCCTTCGCCTCACATATCGGGACTAACTACGTTCCAACAGATACGGAGGTGCTCCAAATACACGAGTTTCTACAGGACCCAAAGAAAGAGAAAGCGAAACTCGACGATGAGATCGCCGAAATCCAATCGAAGCTCGATGCCCTGAAGGCAAAAAGCGATGCTATAGTAGCCACAGTGAAGGCTCATGAGGCCCTCATATCCCCCATTCGCAGGTACCCCGACATTCTCCAAGAAATATTCGTTCACTGCCTCCCGACAGACCACGACGCCGTCATGAGCGCCTCAGAGGCTCCGTTGCTGCTGACGCGTGTCTGCAGCGACTGGAGACGTCTTGCCCTTGCCACACCCTCCCTATGGTCCTCCCTCTTCGTAACACTGCCAAGCCCACCTCTTCGACCTTTCGACGAGGACTCAGGAACCGAGCGGCGTCGGACAGAGCGGTTCTTCAGGCGGTTGAAGACCATTGCGGTAACTGCGGGGGAGTGGTTAGGAAGGTCAGGGAGCTGCCCGCTCAGCATATCGATGGTGGCGGACCAGATGTCGGATGGGAACTTCGAAAATCCATTCGTCGACGTGCTCGTCCCGTTCTCATCTAGATGGAAGAGGCTGATCATGCAAGTGAACGATGGGCCCAGCATCGCGAAGATATTGCAGGTCGCGGCGGCGGACACCCCAATGCTACAAGAGCTTGTGCTCAACACAGGGGTGTTTCCTTCGACACCTGGATTCCAGCCTTGTGTGAAATGGGCGCAGTGTGGGTTGGTACAAGCGCCCAGGTTGCAAAAGCTTGTGTTCTGCAATTTGACCGAGGATCTCTCCTTGTTCCACCTCCCGTGGGCACAGCTCACGCACATTTCTGTCGACGCGTGTAGAAGAAGCTACACAGCCGCTCTCTCGCCGCAAAAGATATTCAACATCATGGAGCATGCAGTCTGCCTTGTGTCTGCGCAATTCGAGGTCGGGAACTTCGACTGGCCGCCCCCCGAGGCGTCAGGGGCGGTCGACCTCACTGTCCACGGGAATACACCACTTGTCCTTCCATCCCTTCGTCACCTCTCCATTCACGCCGGGTCAGATCCATCACACCTCTTTCAAGCTCTACGCACTCCTAACCTGCATGAGTTCGGCTTCTTCTCAACGCGTCTTCCAGGAGAGGGTATCCCCGAAGTCCTCTCGTTCATCTCAAGAGCTGACCACCTAACCTCCTTCTCCACCGACCCACGCTGTTTCACCGCGAACGAGATCCTCGATTGCCTCCGGCTCTGTTCCTCCGTCACCTGCCTCAAGTTCGGCTTGGGGTTTGTTCCTCACATCTTCGACAGACACTCTTCTTTCATGCCACGGGGACCTCCAGCTCTTACTGACGATGACCTGATGCAACACCTCACCCCTTCAGATGACCCCAACAAGACCCACCTGTGCCCGATGCTGAAAGAATTTCGGTGTACGTTGAAGGCGTGCTTTTCGGAGGAGGCGCTGATGAAGTTCGTCACTGCGCGACAAGACCTTGCGATGAAGGAGGGATCATCAAAGCTCGAGCGCGTAATCGTGGCGTTGCACATATTCGTGAGGTGGACGTCTTGAAGGGGCTCGAGTCGTACGTTGAGTCGGGTCTTGACTTGAGAGTGTCGTATCCTTTGCACCTGGAGGCTTCGGTGTCGACACGTGCTGGATTGGAGAGGATCCTACACTTTACTGACGAAGGGCTTTCTGCAATGGAATACACGCTTGATCCACGTCTCTTCTAACCTCCGTCGGTGACCGCGCTGGGGCACTATAATTAGGACAATCCCGAGTTCGACGATTGCCGGGTAGCCAATAGGGCGCAGTCCAATGGACGTGATGGCTGTAACAGTCCAGGCAATCAGGTGGATGGTTTGTAATTTCACCCCGCACTACCTCCTTGAACGGTGTCTCGGCTGGGGAAGAAGATGAGAGGCAAAATCGACTGCATTAGAGTAACAGTAGGCATTTACAAAGTTCTTGCTCGCCGATTCCATCTTGCAATCCTAGAAATAAGAAAAACAGTTCGAGGAGGGAACGATCCTGCCGGAGACAGCGGGATGGCACGACAACTGACTTGGAGCTGACCTGACGGATCTGAGCGGGGCGGAGTCGGTAAGCGACCGTGACCGAAATGCCAGCAGCGTGATTGGCTCCCGGAATAAACCGGATGGTCACATGACGCCATTAACGAGGTGCTCAAAAACTTTCGACGGATTCCTCTCTTCAGCACTCCACATCATCCACCCTCCGGTCCTCCTTCGTCGTCGTCTTTTATTCTTTGTATAATCCTTTTTCTTATTCTCGACTATAGACATGTCTTTCGCTCCCGGTGCGTTCAGCAGTCGCGTTGGCCGCTCGTGACGCGACACGGTGGCTGACCACGAAGCTCTATAGGTGACGCTGCTAAGGGTGCCTCCCTCTTCAAGACACGGTGCGCTCAATGCCATACAGTCGCTGCTGGCGAGCCCCACAAGGTCGGCCCTAACCTTCATGGGTGAGTTGTAGGAGCCATATATGCGTACCCAGCGCTGACCATTGGCCTCCGTAGCATCTTCGGACGCAAGTCTGGCCAAAGCGAAGGCTTCTCATACACTGCCGCCAACGTCAACAAGGGCGTGACATGGTCCGAGCAAACACTCTTCGAGTACCTTGAGAACCCCAAAAAGGTGCGTTAGCCTTTGCCTTGTCATAACGGTCTTCGAGCTGACATGCTGGCTTTCCTAGTACATCCCCGGTACAAAGATGGCCTTCGCTGGCTTGAAGAAGGACAAGGACAGGAATGATCTCATCACATACCTTAAGGACGCTGTACGTTGTCTACCCCGTTCTCCACCTACACCGTCTTAACTCGATTTCTCAGTGCGCATAAGTTCGCCTTCCTCCTGGACTTACAGACGGCAACCCCACATACCTAATCTCATCACGCATATGTCCTTGGATATCTTTCGGTGCTTGTAGATTCCCTCCGTGTCTTTCATGGGATGGTCTTAATTGCATAGACGATCATACCAGTCCGCCGGCTGTTTCTTTACTCTCCTCTCATCATGAATATCATTATTATTCATATCGTATGGTGCGATTCCGGCCTGGCTAAGTTGTTGAAATTTGGGTGCTTCGTATGCTACGTCATCGTATCTGACGTCATGGCTGAATTCACTTTTGCAGCGGTCTTCAATTTGAATTCGAGATTCTCCTACAAGCTCAAGTTAACTCGGATTCTTTCTAGGCGACAATCAATGAAACTTCACCTCCTTGCCTCCAACATTTCGATCACTTTTGTGCTGAAGGTGCAAGTTGTAACACGATCAACTTCGCAGCCAAGAAATACGAATATCTGAGTCTAAACACTGGGTTTCGACGAGGAATTGATCGCAGTTCGGAAAGTCTACTTGGTAGAAGCAAGCAGTGGCGGAAAATATGCCGCGCAGACCCAAGGTACTTCAAATCCAGGTGATGCTGCAAGGCGACCCACGAATCACGTTCGGCACAACGACCCTTTGCAATCGTGTTTGAAGACAAGCCGATGCGGGGCGTAACTATAACGGCAAATTGCGATTCCTACACCTCAAGGCTACAAACCGGTAAATCTCACGTTTTGCAAAGCGGCTATCTACTGAAGACCGTAATGGGAATATTCCATTCTGACATACATCGACGCAGTTTAAAATATCAACACTCTCCCACTGCTATCTTTGTGCGAGAAATTATTGACATAGGCCGGACAGAATCCCTATGTCGTAAGTGCTGCAGTCTTCTTGGCGTCGGGCAGCTGCTGAAAGACCTGTATGTAGCAGGCAAATACCCACCGACGTCATTTATGTCGAATCTGGCCCCGCGGTGAGCATTATTGCATCTCCAAGCTAAACGAACAACTGAGCGGGCCGAATCTATCGATCATGCCGAGTACTAGTCATCCTTAAGGCCGAGCCACATCGTAAGAAAGGCAGCGCAGCCTCGGCCTCTACGACGTCTTCCTCTTCCCTAACCCCGCCGAGACGTTTCGTACCTCCGGCGGGTGGGGAAGGAGAGCAAGGGAATGTTCAGAGTCTTCTTCAGCTATCACTCCTCCGCGGCAAACATCTTTCGTGGAACTACTTAAAGAAGGCGAGCCTACGCTCGAAGCCCCATCACGAAAATGCCTACTAACGTCGTCCTGCAGATTCTCGGAGCTGGGTTGCTAACAACTTGTCTGTGGCTCATCTCTCGCCGACGTCGTTCCACTGCGTTGGACAATCTTCCTGGCCCCCCGGCCGGGTCGTGGCTGTCGGGTACGCCACATCGTTTTTTATTGCTTCCCAAATGTCTTACTATAAGCCGCTAGGCTCCCTTGACCTGATAGCTGATAAGAATGGGTGGGAGTATCATCGCGAAATATCAGAGAAGTGTATGTGCTGCCCAACGTTAAGAGACGCACTTCTCGTTTCTAATCTTCTTGTTAGATGGGAGTATTATCCGTATCAAAGGTTTATTCGGTGTAAGTCAAGCTATTCTACTAGGATGACGGGGAAATCGAATTCTTACCATCTTTCAGCGCAATGGACTCTATGTGTACGAACCAAAGGCAGTGCACCACATACTCGTCGAGGCGAGCTGATTCTCTGGTTCTTCGTTGGCACAGGCCTTGACACATAGCTTACAGGATCAAAATATCTATGAGGAAGCCGAGGGCTTCATCCAGTACGTGTATTTACTGATTCACGTCTGGTGTCGCCTTACTCGTTTGAATACTAGGATCAATAAACTTTTATTTGGTGAAGGGCTCCTCGCGACGCTTGGTGAGTGCGTCCGACATTATGGCGCCAGGTACATTTAGTTCGCGTCCTAGGTGAACAGCATCGTCGCCACAGGAAGATGCTGAACCCAGTCTTTTCAATCGCCCATCTGCGCGAGATGGGTATGTCATTCACCTTGCAGTCCTCCGTACTACTTTTCTGTTTCTGATGACACCGTCCTGAAGTTCCTATTTTTTACGATGTCGTCCGCAAGGTTAGACCTTATACTAAATTTTCTACGAAGTCGAACTAACATCTCTCATCCCTGTAGCTCCAAGATACCCTTGTGAAGATGACAGCGAACGGCCCCAAAGAGGTACATAATTGCACTCATCTTTCATCGAAAGAAAGCTGATTGGCCAATTCTGGCATAGGTTGATATGCTCGACTGGAATACTCGGGTTGCTTTGGAGCTCATCGGGCAAAGTGGGCTAGGGTACACGTTTGACTCGCTAGAGGAAAACTCTATTCCTCACCCGTATGCTGTTGCTGCGAAGAAAATGGTGTAAGCGTTTCTTCGATTAGGTCCACACCCCCTTTCTCTACCTCTGATGGCCTCCGCAGATCAGGGTCAAGCGAAATACCCGCCGTCGTTAGAAAGTGGCTCGTACCCACCATCGTGCAGCTCATACCTCGTCGCCTCGGTCGATTCTTGGTTGATTGGGTTCCGTCGCAGACCCTTCATCTGCTTCGTGATGGCGTGGACTTATTCCATAAGACGTCTGTGGAAATAGTTGAGGCAAAGAAGAAAGCAATCCAGGAAGGAGACGAGGCGCTAACAACACAGGTTGGCAGAGGGAAGGATGTCATTAGCATCTTGAGTGGGTGCTTTGCGGCCTGCTGCGCTTTCAGTTACTAATGCTTGTTCAGTGAAAGCTAATATGGCGACTTCGGCTGAGGACAAACTAAGCGATGAGGAACTTCTGGGCCAGGTGACGTGAGTCATCTTGTTTCTTCTGATATAATGAAATGTCACGTCCTTTCTCCCAGGACATTGACTTTCGCCGCCACGGATACGACATCTGGAGCCTTATCTCGTATCATTCACCTTCTTGCCACCCATAAAGACTACCAAGCCAAAGTTCGAGAAGAAATCAGAGTGGCAAGGAAGGCGAATGGCGGCCAGGACCTTGGGTACGATGCTTTGTCGGCCTTACCGTTCCTGGAAGCGATCTGCCGAGAGACCCTCCGCTTGTGAGTGCTACATGTATGGTCGTCCAATCTTCCTCTAATGTCCGAAAATCGGTAGATATCCACCGGTTTCTACCCTTATGAGAGTGTACGTAGTGATACGCTTATTCGTCTTTTACGACGGTGCTGATAATTGTCTCGCTTTAGCGCCCGTGCAGATATCATGCTACCCCTCGGAAGTCCAGTAAAGGGAATAAACGGCGAAGAAATTCGCGAAATACCAGTCCCCAAGGGCACACCCATCGTTATCTCCATCTTGTCTTCGAACCGAGACCCGAAATTATGGGGTCCGGATGCTTATGAATGGAAACCTGAGCGATGGCTTAAACCGCTCCCAGAGGCCGTTGTCAATGCGCGTATTGCGGGAGTTTATTCCCATCTGTACGGCCTATCGATTTCAATAGAGAGAGACAGAAAAAACTGATCCAGATTAATCCCAGGCTTACGTTTTTTGGAGGGAGTAGAGCTTGCATGTGATGTTCTCAAGACATTGACCCATGTCACCTACCTTCCTACTAATGTTCGCCCTTTTCAGCGGTTTCAAATTTTCGCAACTCGAAATGAGTAAGTGTTATGTTTATTCTGCAGTTTTTATCTCCAACACCCTTCTAGAGGTCACTCTGGCGCTCTTGTTAGAGCGTCTCGAATTCTCTCTCAGTGACAAGGACATCGTTTGGCAAATGACCGGAATCGCCACCCCTCATCCGGACTTCAAGAGCAAGTCACCCCGACTCCCTGTTGTCATCAGTCAAGCGGATTAAATTCATCGCCAACTTGTACGGAAAGTATGAAAGAAAATCGTCAGTGCAGTAGTGATTTTTGTACTTGATGACTTGAGTACGGCCTTCAGAATTAATTTTTATGATTTATGATCAACTACTACTAGATCCGAGTACATGGAAGTCCTGGACAAACGCTTGAATCTGTATACACAACCACAACTTTCGGAATTCCGCCCGAGGCACGGGTTTTATTGGCTTCGGCTATCTACTTTTGGCGATGACTTTGCTTTCCAAGGCGTCGCCCCTAACTGCAAGAAGCCGAGGAAGATTACTGGCCTTGGATTTGAGCTTGACCTCTTACTTATCTTCCTCTTTACCCTACTTCAAGGCCCCTTGATGTCGGACTCATTCCTTCAGTTCAAAGAATTTCGCGCTTGGATCGAGGTCGATGGGCAGGTCACGGAGTGCCTTTTGCCTCACACTGACTTCAACAAAGGTGAAGTGGGTTGTTGGATCGTATCGGAGGTCGGAAAGGTATGTATTCTCCACTTATTTGCTTGAAGAAACGAGATACTGGATCCTTTTCTACAAACAGACCTTCTCCATTGCGGCTTTCAAGGATGCCTCCACGCCGTATGACACTAGAATTACCGCATATATCGACGGATTTCGCGTCGCAGGTTCATTCGGTCGCAAGGACGAGGTTGCGAGACACACCTTCCGCTACTACAAGACGTCCAACAAGACGAAGCGCCCATTTATATTCTCTCGCGTGCCACTCACAGGTGTGCGCCTATATGCTATTGAATATAAACGCGTTATTACAATTCCCCATCTCGGAGACGGAGAGGCGAATTTAGATGACTCGAAGTCCGAAAATAAACCTGGGGAGATAAGGGTCGTCGTGAAGCGTATCACCAAGTTCAAACCCAAGTCTCCTGAGCCACCTGTCCCAAGGACCAGAAATTTCTTCCGGTTGCAAACCGCAAAGAAGGCTGTGCCTGAGGAACAGAAGATGGATGAGACGCTGTATAAAGGGATGACCTTTCACCAAGTCAAGTGGGTGTTCTACCTCTTAGCCTATAACCCGTCCCCTCTTTCTGAAGAAAAATCCTGCATAGATTTGGGAAAGAGATATTTAGGAAGAAATCGTTTGACAGGCCTAAGTACACTTTTCGTGAAGGAGAAGTTTTGGTGACTTTTGTCGTCCAATACCGACCTCTCGGTACGCATAGATAATGAAAGCCACAGAAAATATACGCATATATGCTAATATCTTAACTCAGGGACGCTTCAGGCAGCTGGAATTATTGCTCACCCCTCTCCAAGCCCGATTACAAGACCGTTGGCGTCGATTATAGTGGAAGACGAATCGCAGGCAGGTGCCCCACACATTGGAACTCCCAGCGCTGCGTGGACCTCAGATGAGATGGCTTTGAATGAGTTCAATAACACGGAAAATTTGCACGGTGATTTGAAAGATGATTCAGAGAGCGATGAACTGGAATATATCGACCAGGAGGAATGGGATCGGAGACGAGAAGACGTACGCCAGGTCTCAACTCCTGTGGTTCTCTGTGTTTCACGGTTTTTGATAGGCTAAATTATGGAAGGGCGAAGAAGGGCAAGGAGTGAAGAACGAGCCGGGCGAACCTATTTCGTCTGCGGCTACAGCAGTCAAGTCATTCCCTTGAAGAAACGTTTCTCTATGCTCGAGGAAGTCATCGACTTAACCGACCTATAATGTGCACCGTGAACGATGCCATTATGATTTATTTTATCCCTACCACGCATTCCCGGACAATAACGTTATAAAACTTCCAATGCCCTTCGTACTGAGCGACTAGTGGCTGTGGAGACTTCCCACCCTAAACGCGATGAAGGAAGGCGGCGCCAGCGATCCAGAGGTCCGAGGATTCTGTCCTGTCTCTCCTGATCCTCAAAGTGGAGACTACGGCGACAACGGCATCCTCGATCTCACGACGCCTGACCCCGAGCAAAATTTCTCTGTGCATGAGCCTCAACCCATCGCTGCGGGCCAAGCAAAGGACCAGCCGACAACCTCTGAGCTTTGGGCGGGGTCGTCTGTCGAGCACGCCGATATTCAGCCAATCGCACCTGAACTGCCTGAACTGGTACAACCTCAAGAGCCTCCGACGCAACAGCAGCTGCTTTCTCTGGCAGTTCAACTCCGAATGGAATACCTGAGATGGAGCCAACTGTCTTTCCGAGTGCAGCTGGCAACAGAGCTGACATAATCGGGTCTGGGTCAACTTCAGCGTCCACTGTGGCGTTAGGAAAACGCAAGGAAGTTGGCGTCGACGCGCTAAACGAACCAGGAGGGTTTAGTGGCTTGAAACGTGTGAAACTCGTGCCCGGTATGAAGGAGGAAGAGGGTACCTGTCGTGGCGGAAGAGTTCGTCTTGAACGACAACGATGCCAAGAGGCTTAAATTGCTCGAGGTGAGTCTTCCTATTTCCTCTTCTGTGGAGTCCAGAGCTTTCATGGTGATCTCTACTCTAGGCGGGGCTCGAGCAAATCAAGAATCGGAGCCAGGGGACTATGATTATTACCAAGCGAGAACGGTCGCCTATTACGGTCAGTTGTCCTGGAGAAGTCATAGATCTTACCTGAGTCATAAATTTGCTCCTAATTACTTCCTACTTATTCACGTTCAATATCTCCTTATTGTAGATTTCTCGTGACTCCCGGGTCTCTTTGTATTCTCTCAAACTGGATCAAGCTCCTTCGATAGCACGCAAGAATGGACTTTTCTCCATTCGAGTTGGCAACCTGGATGCACTCGAGGAACCAAAATACCATTGAAACGTTCTTTTGTCTGACGTTAAGGTCTGGTTTTTGAAAGGTGACTACTAATGCTAATCTGGCATTTCAGCGTTTACAGGTTGGTTAACAAAGGTATGATTTTGGCGCTGTTCTCTGTTCGATTCAAATCATCAGATCAGCGTCTCGAGTTCGAGGTTGGCTCATTGGAAAACGTACCATCACTGACACTTAGACGGAGATGGAGAGCGTCGCATAGAGGCTGTTACCTTCGGCTGTGTTGAATACTAGCACGAGCTTATGCCCTTTCTTGTCGACCGCCTCAAAGCTCGGGAGTTGCTTCCAAAGCATTCCGTCCCTCTCCCCGCCATAGTACGTCGGGTGGACGAGCATTGCCGTCTTATTGAGCTCCTGGAAATTCGGGATGATGTCGCACCAGCGTTTGTAGTTGTGCACCCCGACGGCGACGGTGAACTCTTCTCCAGTCGCAAGGACTCTGAAGCGCAACATGCCGGAGGTGCCGCTGTTGTGTAAGTTGAGGACGTATTCGCCGTTGCCGGACTCGGTCCAGTAGGAGTTCTGTTGGCAGGTGCGTTCGACTATAGTGAAGCGGTTTGGACTAGCGACATTTTGGACGACGTTGAGGGTGATAGTGTAAACCATGTCTGCACGAGCATAGAAAGTTAAGGTCGTGCTCTCATCGTAATCTAGCTTCTCAAGACTAACCGATTGAAATTGTCGAGTTTGGGGAAAGTTGTGCTTAGTAGGGTACTAAGTGGCTATGGGGAGTTCAGTGAAGAGAGGAGGGAAGAGAGAAGGCTTCTTATATGCAACCGTAAGAGAATAATGTGCCGAGAATTTGGTGAAAATCTTCATTTTCGTTGCCGATTTACGTCCTTCTGCCTTCAGCATGCCTGCCGTCTACTTCTGTTAACTCTGGCAGGAATCATGGAAGGGCGCGCGTACGGTAGGCGAGCTTAAGATGAACACCAAGGATGCAAGAGGACGTCACGATGCCTCTTTCCCGTAAAATAGATGATTAGCGGGATAGAGCCACCGGAGGATGAACTCTCCGGATGTGTGCGTTTGGTAATACACGCCCGAAGAAATTATTTGACAAGGATGTGCCCTCTCTCAAGTGACGTGAAATATTACCATGTCGAGATTGTTACGGTGATTCACTCTGGATCCGGACGCGTCGATTTAATATCTGGAACAGTCTTGAACTGCCAGGTCATCGATGAAGACTCATCGGCTCTCCAGGGCACGATCCACGAGGGAACACTGTTGTCACACTGGTGCATATGCCCTGTCAATTGGGGTGAGCGCCAGGAACCTCTGGTCTGGACTCATGCCATTGTTTTAATCGTTTCCAGATAATGTACCGATTTCTTTCCTTGCATGACTCCTTGAGGCTACGGTAGTACCATTGGTCCCATCCTCTACCAAATGCAGTAGTACAACTAGTCGTGTGGCGCCAGTTGACGGATTCAACAGAGGTATCCAATTTGCTATCATTTCATGTGGTGGTTTGGGTATGAGAGAAAATGTTGAATAGAATAAGGAGCTGCACACGTTACCCCTTAGCATATGTAAGATATATTTTACATAATGCCACTAATATCTATCTGTTATTCAGGACGACATCTGTACGGGAACACCTTGAAGGTATGATAATTTCCATTTCTTTCCAATGTCGGATCTTCGCATGTTCCATTCAACTAACAGCTTCTTCTAAGGTGAGCATTGTGTTCAGTGCGACTGATGCCTTTTCACCTCACCTTGTTACCAGTAAAAATCTATTGGATGTAATCCACCAGTCGGAATCTTGCTTCTGCGGAGAAAGATGCACAAGATGGTAGACCACATCCCAGTTCGTCCGTATCCGAGAACAATAAAGCCAGTCCTTAATGTCAAAGAAAGATCAGCAGATTTTTTTTTAATCAACAGCCACGTTCGGGTCCGCCGGACTTGCCGTTTCTTATGCGCCTGCTCGCAGGCAAGCGTCTAATTTAGTTGTGAGGCTGTGGCGCACGGTCGGGGGAATAGCCCAATAAGGGACGGATATAGGGGTCCGATCATGATCGTGATCGTGATCCGTCTCAATACGCAGATTAGCGTTGGCTACAACCGAGGGCGGATCGCACTTTGGAGGTTATGCTTCGCTGCTCACAATTAGAGGTCCTCGTGGAACGGATGGTCAACGTTCTCCAGGCTTCCCAAGAATCCTTTCCTTCCCCGAGGTATTTCCAAAAGCCAGCACCGCCTACCATCTATGTATTCTTGGGTGCCCCGGAACACAAACCAGCTCTCCAGTCCTCGTTTAGGGCGTTCTATTCGGAGTCAGAACCCTGTAGGGAGTTCCGCGATGCGATATTTCGTGTTCCTATCAAACGGGCGACCACCCTGAGTTAGGCTCCCATTTACTCGACCTGGATGGTAGCAATGGAACTGCCACCGAAGATTCCTCTGTGAACCACCACCTTACGAGAGTATATACAAGCAGTATTATCAACTAGCGCTGGAGAACCCTCGATGGTTCGCGAGCGTTCGGCCCAATTAGCCGATCATGACACATAGCCCTCTGGCTTACTCGGTAAGTCTTCCAGTTCTTCTTTTGATTCTCAAGCCTTGATGATACAGGTATAGAGGGCCCCATGAAAGATAATCGATGACCAATGAAAGCGAGACTCCCGCAAACTCTGAAACGAAGTCATACGCGGTAGAAGTACCTCTCCCCTTCTCTTCCCATCCAAGCGACATCGAAGGCTCCTTCCGGTACTGACATTGCAGGGTATATCAGTGTCTAACCTCGCCCGATCGACGGCTTATCATGATCGGGCACGAAAGCGTAGTACACCGGCGGTGCAGGCGATCCTGGACTCGCACCGCCTCACCAAACAAACTCGAGCCAGTAAGCTAAAAATAGCATTATGGCGATGAACCTGGCGAACTCGGACACCCGGTGGCGCACCGCCTTGCCGTATCACTTCAATGACTTCTATGTTACAGGCTTACAGCGTACCATACAAGGCTGTGCCCTAAGCACGGAAGAACATCCACTTTTGACCTATCTTTGACAGAAAACATATGACGAGCGCTCGAGGATTCAAACCAGCAGTCGGATTCAGACTCGGAGGCGCCTGTGGCGCGTCGCATCAGCTGTGGGTGGTTGTCTGGGGAATCTTTGGCTTCGGGGCTGTCAGCACGAAACAAGAGAAAGTATATGGCCTTGAGCGCAATGAGACTCCGAAGTGAACTTGGAAGATAGGAGGTTGTTGATAAGCGAGCTCGTTGATAGTGGTATTAGCAACGTACTAAGGATAGCTAGATAGGCGCCGATGGTGTTGCAGTCTGTCAAGGGGTGCAGGACTGGGGGGACCGGCAAGGCCCCGCAGTACGAGTCGACGTCGAAGTCTCTGTGTAATAGGCCCGTCCATGAGACAGGTACGCGAATACGTAGGCCCTCCATACCACACACCGCACCCTATTATCGTTAATGAAATTAGAGTATCACTTGACATGCCATATATTTCCTAGGGCCAAAGAAATGAAGATATGGAGGGCTGAAGTTCTAATTCAACGTCCAGATAAGCATCCGGTGGTACTATGTTCGAAGTACGCCCCGTCCGTAAACTCTGCCACCCTGCGCTCGATCAGGCTTATCAGCGCCACACTGCAATCTCCTCCATCCCCTCCATCATCACTCGATCGTGTTTGAGCGTTCGAGTGTCCGATGGTTCCAAAACTGACGTGCCCGAGGTATTAGGTGGGCTCGACGTCTCTTCTCAAGCCAAGCTATAGCCTTCAGGCTTCAGACATGCTATTACTACGGGGTATCAGATCTCGAATTTTGACTGGTGATGTATGCGAGTGATGGCGTATGTCCTCTATCCTGGGTGCAAGTTGGACGCTCGAGGGCTAATCTAAGCGAGGTCCATTCTTGCCAGCCTGAGTGCACTGGTTTGGGGCCTACTTCTGCGACGTAAGGGAGGGAAAACGCATAAATGGAATATAACGTTATTATTACTTACAGCCAACTACACCGTTCTGCCGCAAGGCTGTTCCCCCTCCACTCGTCAAGGCTTTAGGCCAGACCATTAGCACCGATCGAATTCGATTGATCGTGTCGTGCCAGTGGCCAATCTATCCACCGCCTTGCCGGGGAGGTGTATTAGGCTTGTGCGCGGGCATCGAAGGCCTGCGCGTGATATCTGCGAAGTGTAAGACGTCTACAGGTGGGTGGTGGGAATGGAAGACGCTGAGAAGGGAAGGTCAGGTAGCTGACCAGTGACAGAAGAGAAGGCCTGGAACGTGTGTTTTTGAGCTTGGGCAATCGATTATGCGCCGAGTGAAAAGCACCCACTTGAGGCTCGGCATCGACTTTACTAGAGTACTTGGAAGACATGAGAGATGGAAGGAGCGATCATGGTAAACGTATCATACTGTCATGCCGCATCGCTTATTGTCCCTCGTTCGTTATGGTTCTTGTTTGAGCAGGATCTGATCAAGAGATAGGGCTTCGATGTCGTACATACTTACACCCAGGCTTCTACATAATGCACATAGCAGTGATTTGCTCGGACTTCGATCGTGATCGGGACGCCAGAGTGCGCTAGTTCTGGTGGGTCTGTGTCGACGCCAGTGTTAGTGGTATTTTGAGTTGGGACGCCGGGGGAGAACCAATGATCATGATCGTACGTGAAGATGAAGAGAGGGAAGATAGCCGAGGGTATTCCAGTCGATTGATTGGTCACTGGCGGGGAGAACCTCGGGAATGGGGGAGCGTCCGTGAGAGTCAGCGGGAGTGAAGAAGGTTTGTAGAGCCCGCACGCTGCACGCTTCCAGCGCCCGTCCAAGATACTTAGAGTAGGGGCCCAAAATTAGCGACCGTGGAGCGCTGGTGGAGCGGCTAGATAAGAGCACTAAGCGCGCTTGGACACGAGTGGCGCAGTCGAGATCGCAACTCGCGAGCAATACAATACGTATAGCAGCAACGTGGAGGGATTTTCATTAAACGCGCGAAGATTTTCAATTTCATTTCGCGCGCGATCGCAAGTAAGCCTGAGGTCTGGGAAGCTGAAGGTACAAATTTCAGATGTCACTCCTGGCTTTAGAGAACAAGGACGTTTACGAGAGTCAAGAGGAAAAGAGACGCCGACGCTCGCGCGTGTGTGAGTTTGTGCCAAGCGTCGGCCCGATGTCGCTATGCAACATTCCTTCGAGGTTGGAGAGCGCATCGCCTGCTTGCCACCTACCACCCTCTTTCGCATTTCGTCGCTTGTAATATTTAAATGCAACCACAATGCTAAAAGAGAAAAGAAGAGTAGGTGGCTACCCGTCGGCCCTAGGGAGCGCTTGTCTTCCGTTGCTTTGTCGTCGTCATTGTCGTTACCCTGTTTCCGTTGTAAACGCGTAGAGTTGATTAACCGTTGAATGAACGATTAACGGTCGTCGTGACGCATAATGAACTCGCAATTGAAGCGCGGGCCCGAAAGACAAAGCCGGTCTTCGTAAACTGTTATTCTTGTACCTTCGGAACGGAGGCGCGATGGGATGCAACGGTCGTCTCATGCTTTGTGCGTAACGGTAGACGGGCTCGCCAGAGGTGAAAGAGCGAGCGTATCAGTAGTGTTAAGCTCCAGATTATCCCAAGGAGTTGAGCGCTTTTCAAGCCGGACCCGGTGGAACGGAGGGAGGGTTCGTGAATGTGTGAGTGCTAGACTTCAATCATGATCTCGGGTCGGAGGGGTATGATGCGCGGGGTATGTTGGTTTGTTGGCTGCCTGCGGTGCTGGTGGGTCCATATAGTAAGTGCGGGGTCGGGGCGGACGGTGGAAGATGCCTGGAAGGGATGATATCCCTGGGCCAGTGGATCTAGTTCCCTGTTGAGGGACAAAGAGAGGGGAGCAGCAATGTGGTTCATCATCCAAGTCAGGATTATGCCCTCTGTTCTCCAACGACCAAGGAACATGGAGGAGAGGTTACTCTGATCCGGATGAAAGACTTCTGGCGGCCCCTCCGCTTCGCCGCCCACAATTACAGGAAATCAGAGATTCGTTCCGGGATTATATGAGACAATGGGAAGGGATTACGGCGGTACTGAAGGCTTTGAGGATGCAAGAAGAAGCTGAATGCGAGATGGTGATGTCGGCTCACGAGTGATGGGTATTGGCTAGGGATCTGATGAGGTTTGAGGATGGGCACCGGCGGTAGCGGGATAGAGATAATCTCGAGCCGCGGATGGTTAGATTCGGTGGTACAGTTTGGTGATTCGGACATCGGTATATCGTGCAACGGTGAGATGGGTGGTCACTTTGGCTTTTGAGATGGTGTACGCTTTGCAAATAATGTGGGTCCACCGCGTGGGCGTACGCGTACGCGAAGAGAGGTCGGAGGGCGTGTTCGGAAGTCGAACAGATGAAGGATCGCTAGGGAGATCTCGTTCGATCAGGAGTACTGATTGTGGGTTAAGAAGAGGAGGTCACGGATCCGAATGTCCTCAGAGGATCCGAGGTTGGTTAGAGAAACGATAGATAACCCTTTAATACAGTTGCAGAGAAAGACAATTGAGCGGGAGGCGCCAAGGGGACGGGTGAGGCGGAAGTGTACATTTTAGGCCGGCCCCGTCGTGAATGATAAGCAACCCCCCAAGTACACCCATCGTGCGTTCCTCGTCCTAGTCTCGTTGTGGGCAAAGGAGGACGAAACAACGGTGGTCGGACGCATTCTATCAAACGCATAGTCTAATCGCAGGCCCCATGGCCAAAAATGCGACACTTGGCTGTCAAAAGTGGTTTTGGTGCAGGCGTGAATAGAAGATCCTGACGACGGGATATGAAGGAGGGAAAGATGATCAGGAAGCGCTCGTGCATCTTCATGATCAGGCTGAGCTGCACTGGCGCGCTCGGAAGGTTTGATCAAACGTACATAGAAGATCCCGAGGTCCGGGGAATATTAGACGGAGGAGTGACGGAGATCTCCGTGTCACGCGTTATGAGCGTGACGCTGACGGGAGAAGGGGAGGGCCGACTGGGAAGGAGAGTCTGGGAATAGCTGGCATGCGCGATTGGCGGGGGCGATGTCAGCAGGCCTGGGGGGCCGAGGACGGGTGGAAGAGGGCACGGAGGAGGAGATCTGGCGCGGGCTGTCGGAGTGTGAATTGTGCAGGGGTCGATGGCAATCTGGGCCAAACAAACTGTTCTCACTCTTTGCCCTTACCACCGCCCCCGTCCTCCACGACCACAGCCTCCCATCTTTCGTTTCTCCCTGCCCTACATCATGGATTCAGTCAAGGATTCGCCATATATAACAAACTTTGACCTCGTTCCTCCTTCGCCGACTCGTTCTATCAACCTCGACTTTGACCACACGTCCCCGGCCTTTGACGCCTTTGAGCAGTCTCAGCTTCAGCAGCACCACTCCCAGCTTCAACAGAACCCCCTATCGTCGCCTCCCTTCGCGCATACACCCTCATACAACGGATCCTACTACAACTCACCCTACTCCCAGCACTCCGAGCTTGACTTCCCCGGCGACGAGCTCAACTTCGACCTCCTTCGGGAGCTGAGCGCCAACGCTAGCCCCATGAACGACTACGATCCCTCAGAATACGACGCACCACAGACCAGCTCCCTCCTCATGTTCACCAACGACACCGATTTCATGTCTCCCCACTTCTCACCAGGCCATGTCCCCGACAGCCATCGGACCAGGGGATCGCCCTTCGATCACAGCTCCCCGGCAAGCAGTGCCGGCGCCGATAACGATGCAAACGCGAACAACAACGCTGGACGTCACTCCAGAGCGTCCTCGGTGGCCTCCAACCACCCCTCGCCGAGTGCAGCCCCTCTATCTCACTCCCCACAACCAGGCTTCCACAACTCCCCACGGCTAGATGTCGCGAGTTCCTTCGGGAACATGTCTGTACACACCCCGAACTGGGGCACCCAGCCGCTTCCCCCCGCGTCCTTAGGGCCCAATCTCCAGGCCCAGCAGATGCCCTCGCCCCCGATGCAGCAGAAGCCCCAGTCACCTCCGCGACTGACGATGCCGCAAGGTATTATCGATGCTCAACAACACACGGCAGTCCCGACGATCAATGCTCCTGATGGCGACGACGGCATGAATGGTCCCTCGCTCAATATTGTGCCGGCCACACCCGTTAGTGGTGGTGGCGCCCACGGACGACAGGCCGTGCCTTTCCAGCAAACACTTGCAACGTTGACGCAAGGTGAGTAACAACTCTCAAATTCCTCCCATCCCGTCCCCTTCCGCGCCGCCGTCGCGAGCACCCCACGATTAGCGCCCGATCTGATTCTGATGTTAATTTCGTCTTGTTTTTGCGATCAGGTGCCGAACTCGGCTCGTCGATGCTGCTATCCTCGTCGCAGTCGGATCATGGGGGTGCGAGCGAGCAGGCGCGCAGCCAGTCTCAGTCGACGCATCCATCAAGGAACCAGTCGCCGTTCAGATTCGAGAGCGGAACAAACAACTCCCACAACATCTCTCCCGTACCCTCCCCTCGCCTTCCCGATAACAACAACAACAACGCAGTTGCATCGTCGTCTGGCAACTACATTTTCCCTGATGCACAGAGCCCGCCTCAGTCCCAAATGCAACCCCAAGGACAAGGAGTGCCGCAGAGGCCACGGAGCAACTCAGATACCTGGAGCCAACCGTACCTTGGAGGCGCTGGTGGTTCGCAGCAACAGCAGCAGCAGAATGGGTTGGGCCTTGGTGTTGGAGGGTATGATTATCAGCAGCAGCAAAATCACCAGATCCAGCAGCAACACCGACAACAAATGCAAAATTTTACGTTCGGTGGAGGCAACAAGACAGTCGGCCCTGGTGCACCTGCAAACCATTTCCTCTCGCCACAACCCGATATGATGCGGAGATCAGTGTCTGAGAACCCACCGAGGCTGGGACGCCATGGGCAGTCGAGGTCGGAGGATATCCGGTTGCCTCTACCCTCATTCGGCGGTCCTGGTGGGCAAGGACAGCCAGGGCCGGGGTATCAGTCCCACCATGGTCAATCCAACTCTATCGGCGGCACAGCGAGCGCGAGCCAGCAGCAGCAGTACCTATTCTCAGCCCATGGCGATTTCATCCAGCAGCAGCAACAGCAACAGTCCCAGACGCCACAGTTCCTCCACCCCCTGCATCTTCCCAACCTCATGAACCCGAGTTCGTCCGCCGGGAGCAACTTCGGGTCTGTCTCGTCCTCGGGCGCGCTACCGCCGATAACGCGCTCCTTATCGCCTGGGCATTATCGACGGGCGTCTTCGGGCTCGAGTCGCGGTGCGGAGGTGTGGGGCACGGACGCGGGGCTCGCGCCGCCTGCGACGAGGAGGATGAGCCCTTATCCGAGCCCGAATGCCAGTCCGCGCGTGCGGTACGACGAGCTCGAGGTGGAGTTGGGCGTCGGGGGTGGGATGGAAAACATGCTCGGAGGTCCGGCGGCGCACCATCAACAGCAGCTTCCTCATCACCAACAACACATGTCTCTAGGTGGTGGTATGTCTCTCGGGGGCGGGCTCAGCATCTCACAGGGCGGGTTGGGCATCGGCGGCGGCGGGCTTGGAGGCGGGCTGGGACTCACGACAGAGATCGGCGAGCCGCCGGTTAGTGCCGGGTACAGCGAGGACGTGCCGATTACGGGCCGCGGGGCGTACACATCCCATCTCGCTGCCTCGGTCACTGGTGACGGCGCTTCTTCCCACGGTGGGCATCGACGCGCGGGGTCCTCTAACTCGATTGCAGGCGGCGACGGCGATGCGTCGCTCATGGGCGGCTCGGCGAATCAAATCGCGAAGCAGAATGTCACCACCGGCCGCACGATGAACGCGTCCATCCGCCGCCGGAAGCAGGACGCAAATTTCGTGTGCACCGTCCCTGGGTGCGGCTCGACCTTCACGCGTGGGTTCAACCTCAAAGGGCATTTGCGAAGCCACTACGAGCAGAAGCCGTACAAATGCCACTGGCCGGGGTGCGGGAAGGGCTTTGCGCGCCAGCACGACTGCAAGCGCCACGAGCAGCTGCATAGCAATTACCGTCCGTTCGAGTGCGAGGGGTGCAGGAAGCAGTTCGCGAGGATGGATGCGCTGAACCGGCACCTGAGGAGCGAGGCGGGCGCGGAGTGCGCCCGGATCGTCGAGCGCTCGAAGGGCGAAGGTGGTGGTAGCGTTGGTACCCTCGTACAGGACCCGGAGGAGATGGAGGTACAGGAGGACGAGAAGAAGCCGCTCGTTGTGTCTGGTGGGCCGAGGAGGAGAAATACGGGCGGATCTGGGGGGATGGGCGAAGATGAAGGGTGGGGTGTGGCGCTATAGCCCACGGAGCGTTGGCGCGGGCGTCGACGCTGGCTGTGGTGTTCGCAGTGCTGCTTGTTTATAGGTTGCCTTGTTTCGTGCTTGCTTTCCCCGTCTCCTTTCCCTCTCCGCCACTGAGATACCCGGACTCTGCCCATCCTGAACGCTCCTTCTCCATCACCGTCTCCTAACGTCGTACCTCACGCCCTGCACGCCCAGCGCTCTCCTCTCGTGCTCTTGATCTATCTCCACGCATTTACGACGCACACGATCTTTTCTCTTTTCTTACCTGATTCTCATCTCTCCTTCCCCTCCTTTCGCCTTCTGCGTCTATCTATTGTGCCTTAGTCAGATGTTATACTTCTTGCTTCTCTCTCTCGAACATCAATCTCACTTTCTCACTCACCTCGACCTATCTATGTACATACACTTGTACTGCTATATATACATCGGTTCTCCTTGCCTCTTGTGTTATCTTCCTGTCAAGTCTTAGTCCTGACGTCGAGGAGTGCTCGTTGGCGCTGGTAGAGGATGGGAGTCGAGAGCAAAGTGGGCGCCGCAACTCGCTGAGCTTTTCCTCCTATATATGCACTGCTGCACGCATGACCCTTGCCTGGTGTGCGGCGACGTGGTCTTTCGAGTCATGACGTCTGTCATCCCTCCCTGATAGCGTGCTCGTCGGAGGGAAGGGCGCACATGGCCCATTTATCGCCTATCGATGACTCGGGCACCGTGGGCGCAAGGGCTGTGCGCCGCGAGGCGCGTGAGCAGTAGCTTCACACCCCGACTCCGAATGACGGATTTGGGTATTTTTCCCTTTTTTGGATGAAGGATTACGATTGTAATGGAGGTCTTTGTAATCACCGACCTTGTCGTCCTCTTCACTTCAGTGCTTGCCATCGTCAGGCCAGGTACGTATAAGAAGTCGAATTCACTGCATGCTCGATTTCGGAGCGCATGTTAACCAGCATTGCCGAGACCGACTTCTCTTCAGGGGCTGCGCGCAACGCGAGATGCGCCGAAGGAGGACGCGGTCGGCCTTTCGCGTCTCTGAGGTGGCCGTCACATCCCTGTTTGTACGAAGATTCCTGGGGAGGGGCGGTGGGGTCGACATGCGGAGCAAGAGTATTCCTTTCGGAAGAGCAACCTCAGGCTTTCGGCTCTCGAAAATCAAAATGGGCTCCTTGTTTGGAGATAGAGCTTTATGGTGAAGCACGCATTCAGAACATTCGCTGATCACGTTTGGCCGTCCTGGAGATCTAACCTGAGTCATTTGTATTTTTCGGACTGGCTTTCATGGCTAACTCTCTTTGTGTAGGAGCTCCTCACTCTAATTTAGTCGTATTGTACCGTCTCTTCCATATCCAGCTGAAAGGGAGGCTTCGCTCGCCGCTCAATCCGCAGCAAGGATGGATTCGACCACGCGAATTGATGCATCCACTTAGGTGTCTCTCAAAGAAGTGATAGCAGGGGGTGGCATTACAAGGACTACAGGATGGATTCACGAAGACATCATTTCTCGACCGTTTTCCATCTTTTTTTCGAAGGGCTAACGTTGAAGGTATCAGATGAAATTCCGAACGGTGAGCCTGCCAGCGCGAGTCACCACCACGCGAATTTCACTTGCCCTAAGTTGCGCATCTCCCTCGGCATCCACTGAGGCCTCGCCGTCCAGAAATCTGAAGTTAGAATATTTCTTATAGCACGAGATCATGTACGACTCGCCTACGAGCTCCACTGGAGCAAATTTGAATGCGTGCTTCCTTCCCTTCGATGTCTGGAAGTCTTAAATGTCCACAGTCTGCAGCCCTTCCTCTTTCAGGAGTATGAATTCGTCAACCCGGAAGTCGTCCAGTAGCACGGTGACTGTACAGTGACATCTTATGAAATCTTTCTTGAGAAAAACGATTTTGAACTCCTGCGAGGAACGCAAAATGTGTCAATGAGTAAATGAGGTTGAAAGAGGGAGGTATAGACGAATACCTTTCCAGCCTCAGATGCTATCCAGCAGCTGCCCTCCCTTTGTTTGAATGAAGTACAAGGACGGCGGCAAACTACTTTCTCCCCGTCGACTTCGATCCACGCGGAGAATTGCTTGAAAGCCAAAGTTTGAGACTGAACGGGATCGTGTTGGGGGTTCTTGCGGTGGCGGCGAGGCCATTTCTACGATGAGTCGACTTTGGAGTCTGCTGAGACAGCGGTATCTGAGTGTTCTGTGTAGTCTTCGCTGTCGGACATAAAGTAAACGCTCGCGTTGGTGAAGAACTGCCTAAATGGGAATGATATGCAACTTAAACTCGTGCACGTGGCACCTTCTTATCTAAGCTAAATTGAAGCGCAATTCCTGATGGATTCCTAACTACCGCTGCAAAGCTCAAGTAAGTCCATGTCGACTGGACTTCGACAGAAAGCCAAAGTTCTCTTTGGTTAATGTGCAGAACAGCTCGCAGAGGACAAGTTAGAGCCTACGTCGTACCATGAGGTACTTTATGCATGAGATTTAATTCTATTTAATTATCACCAAGTCAATGTTTAAAAGTGGCCGGGTCGGGAAGTTAATTATAACAAGAGGAATATCGTACAATAAGGTTCCTATTTACCGAAAAAATGCGCCACAGTACGAGACATAGGGTATTGAAGCCATCTGTCGGACAGGTGACTTGAAGAGCAACTATTTTTCGAGTCCAAGGCGGATATCACAACATCAAGCTAATCGAGGCTGAGGAAGACATTCCCTCCTTTTATTTTTATACCTTTCGCGTAGTTGAACGCGCCAATTCCTGGTAGTCGCACGGCCAATCAGCAGTGAGAAAGAATACGATCGTCTCACTAACCGTCGCAAGCACGTCCCCCTCGGACGTTGACATTCAGACCATCCATATCCATGTCTTCGATTCCGTGGAAGGCCTCGATGCGTCTTCCAGGGGGGGCTGTTGAATATAAAGTCAGAAATTATTCATGTAGTGGTATCGTAGAGAAGACATACGAGGCATTGTGTACGGAGCCGAGTGGTTTGGGTAACGATGACCTCTGTGCGCGCTAGCGCCATCGGGGCCGCACCGGGGATCGCGCCCGAAATAAGAGTACGGCCCGGGTCGAGATCGGGGTCCTTGGTTGTCCGAGTCGAGGGTGCTCGGTGTAGAGGGGCTGTCGCTGTCGCTTGTGCTAGCCTCGTCCTGCATAGTGGCATTCTCGTCATCTTCGCCGTCACTCGGGGTGCGAACAGCACTTTGAGAACCAGTGCTTCCAGGCCCAACATCTACGTCAACACGAATACCATCGATCCGCATATTCCTCGCGCCTTCGCCGAACGAGAAACGACCCCCGAAGTTCGCACCGGGTTGCCCTGCGGAGACATAACGTCAGAGGAGGGAGTCAAGAGGTGATCGCCTGCAGCAACAGGCACACGACACTCACATTCTTGACCGTTGAAAGTAATAGAACTAACACGTCTACGAGAAGGCGGCAGAGGTGGTAGGGCTGGTAGGGGTGGTAGAGGTGGTAGAGGTGGTAGATGACCGTAGCTGGGAGGCGCGTAGTGTCCGCGAGGAGGGTGATATCCAAAGGCTGCTTGTCCTGGGTGACCAGCCCGACCAGGATGCTGTGCGGACTGGTTTGACGCGCTAGGTACACTATTTTTCCCTCCAGCGCGTCCATTCCCAGTCGTCGCGTTTGTAGGGCATTGTGGTCCCTGGCATGTCCATTCCCGTTAGGGTTGATCGTGACCATTGTGAGGTTGTATGCTTTCGTACGCGTTTGTCGATGAAAATGTGATGTCCAATGATACAGTGGGCAGTTTGTTGGAGATGAGAATGGAGAAGCGACAAGAGATCGCGACCTTATTTATGCATTTCAAATTCAAGGTCCGACGCCACAGTTACGCACGCCCACAAGGATGGAAAGCTGACTTCCCGATATAGTATGCATGGAGTCGCTTCGCTTTGTGTACGTCACTAGGAGGCCATTAGCAACAAATAAGGGGATTTACTTGTTGAGTATTGTGTGCATGGCCTCCTGCTCAAGGCAAGAGCCAAGCGTTGGCCGTTCGTCGCGACGTCCGACCAACGTCCAAGATCCACTAAAGATCCCCAGCCCAGGAGGGAAAATGCTACTTACCTTAAACGAGACTAGGGGTATATGCTTTTGTCGAGCTCGTCGTCAATAATGAGAGCTTGAGCGACGAGGCAAGAGCAGGGAGGCAAGAGAAACTTCCGACTAGAAGAACGGAGGACGGTCAACACAGCAGAGGGTCGTCGGACACGTAGGATGCAGCAGACAGAGAAGATAGATTTGCACCTCAGCGAAAGATCTCGACAACACCACGGCAGTGGCGAAGGGACGCTTGGAGGTGAATTCGAGAGAGAGAGACGTAGAGCTCGGAGATGGTGGACGTTCGGAAGATAGCCTGTTATGCTCTCGGACTCAGAGAGATGTGAATATATACCCTCCCTGCAGCTCCTTTCTTTGGGGAAGGGTTACATGAGCCTCGACCCCGCTGCTTCTGAATCAGAGTCTGAGTGAATCAATGTGAACGACAAAATTTTTGGGGCAGCCGTCTTTGGCAGGCCGATGCCCAAATTTGGACGGGATTGTCGCCCAACTGACCGTCTAAAATCTAGTGTGCCCATCTCGGGAAGACGGTGAAAGTTTCGCCGGCGAATGAACGTATGAATATAAGGACAGCCGAAATGGGAGTGTCCACTTATAATCTTCAGGGAAAGGGGTGCTGAACAAAAGGCACTTCATTAAATGACGCCGCAGGGGGATCCATTAGAATGATTACCTGTATACGAGCCGGCGAATTAACGACTCTCATGTTGAGCTGCTTGTGATCCTAATCCGAGCTTTAAGCACGAGATCCTTTTAAGCCTACAACAATTTAGGCTTGCCTATTCTTGGGCTCCATCGGAAGGCGTCACAATCAAGGAGTTCGTGAATAAGATTCCCCTCGATCGAGAGCGAGATAGTGAATTGAGATGTTGGGGAACATAAAGTTGGGGTTCAGGATGGGACCTCAGTGAAGTATTCTGGATTGTGCCATGACGAAACGATAGAACTGGGGAAAATGTCAAATATGGTCCCAGGCGCTGAGGATCCTGCTTAGAACTTTGTTACAGTTTGTAGCAACGAAGAGATTCTGTTTGTCCGTCCTTTGGAAGAGGAATATCGCCGATGTCAAGGAATGGAGCTTGTCCCAAAAGCTCTATATACACGAGACACAACTCGATCTAAGCTGAAGATCTTAGTGTCAGCTCGTGGCGGAGGCGTATTTTTCAACGTTTTGGTTCCTGTAAGGAAAGCCTGACGGAAGTAAATGTAGATCAAACGTTCGAGGAGCAATATGATTATTTATATCCACATTGCGACATCTCGACATTGAAACGGAGCGAGTGTGGGGAAATAACCTTCGCGAGCACCCACGTTTCCGCCGACCGGCTCGGGTCTTCCTGCATAGAACCACCAGGAACCACTTCCTCCACCTACGCCACCGCCGATGCGGGGCCCAACTGATCACGTCTTCGAGCGTTTCAAGTCATGAGGCAACGTTTTTGTCGAAGCTCCGAATTGCGCTTGACAGCCATCACATTGCGCACTTTTGTGACAGTGTTATGAAGCTCTCCATAACCCAGCACTTCGACTTCCACCACCATTACCACCACTGCCCACTCTCGTCAACCTTCGGCGTCCGAAGCATACGAAATGCCCAACCGCTATGTCGTTCAACGACCAGCACTTCCATGGGAGATCACAGACGCCATCATCGACCACCTCCACTCCGACATACGAGCATTAGGAACCTGCAGCGCAGTCTGCTCAGAATGGCTCATACGCAGCCGTCACCATATCTTCTCGACCATCCAGCTCTGGCCATGGAGAGCACGACGCTTCTTCGAGCTTGCAAGTCGGAGCAGCTGCACCTTCACCCACTACGTCAGCCGCATCGAGGTCGACGACTCTCGGGGTCGGTCGAATTCCCCAGAGCGGAGAAGTCAGACACCAGGGCTTGGCAACGAAGCGGAGGTTCCATTCAGCGAGGCGATGGCGCAATCCCATATCCCGTGTCTCGCCCAAGTGACGTCGATCCAAGTGCGGAACGTCGACTGGACTGCCCTGTCGCCTGTGGAGCAGACTACCCTACGCGGGCACCTAGCGCAGTTCTCCAAGCTCGACCGACTCGAGTTCCACGATGTCACCTTCCACGACCTTCGTGAAGTCGTGCGCATCGTCGACGCGTTCCCATCCATCAGACACCTGACAGCAAATATCGCGTTCATGAAGTATCTGGAGCACACCATCGCCTCTGCCTCGACACTTTGCTTGTCGAGCAACCTCAGAAGCCTCGAACTTGGAACGGAGGATGGGATCCCTGTCGTGCTGAGCAGTGTGACGAGCACTGAGGCACTGGGACAATGCCAGGAGTTGAGCTTGAAGAACATCAGGGCGAACCATCTTCAGTATATCCGCACTATGCTCAGGAAGGCGAGGATGGACTTACAACGCCTCTCACTGGGGTTCTCGAGAGAAAGTATGTCGCAGATAGGACAATGTATGAGAGTTCCCTCCTTCCTGAACAATTATAGCAAAGTTAACCTTTTTTTGCGCTAGGTGATCTGTCCAACGCGATTGATCTTTCGCGGCTGGGTAACCTCCGAGCTCTGCATATAGAAGGCCTGAACATTCCGGGGTCCGACTGCTTCTCCGCCGTTGAAGAAAGCCTTCCTTCAATCCTCCAACGCATCGAGTCATCCTTCCTCGAGGCCGTGGAGCTACAATTCCGCCTCCAACCTCAAGGCAGCCTCCAGTGCATCGAGTGGCGCCGTCTTGAACGTGTGTTTCTCGCACTTCATTTCTTTGGCATGGGACTCGTGCGTGTGACGATTCACCTCGGGCATTCTGTGACGAATGAATGTGAAGCCGAGGTCGAGAAACGTCTTCGTGACGCGATGAGCGAGCTGAACGCACGTGGCGTGTTGCAAGTGCGTAAGTGCTGCCTGTGCTTCACCGCTAACCGCAAAAAATGACTGAATTTCCCCCGCAGCTCTTGCAAGCAAAGCGTAAAGCGACTCACCAATTTTTTAGCGTCACCATCATGATTCTAGACGCCAGTCAGCGGCCTCATTCCACAAAAAGCATCCTGTCGATACCAAAAGTGTTCGGATTATTGCTCAGTCATGTTGTCCGATGGGTGGTGGTGGAAGGAAGCAAAGGTCGAAAAGATAAGCACAAGATAAGCGAGGTTGCAGTTCGGCTCACCGGCTAATTCCGGTGCGCCGTCGGGCCGGTATTTCCGCTTTATCCCAACACAACAAATGCTTTCCCCTTGGTGGTTCTAGGCTGAATCGATGTTGTGAATCGCTAGAGCTGTTCGGAAATCGATGCATGCAAACCTCCTTCCAAAGTTTAGCCCTCGCAATGAAATTTTCTCGCATAAAGATGTCCGAATGTTAGCGAAGGCGTTAAACCGCCGAAGATTCATCGAGCGCCTACATAACACTTGAGGTAGGATTTTGAAAGCCGGCCTAGGCCGCGGCTCTGTATTTTTGAGAAATCGATACGCGACGGCTTGAAGTCACCGAAAATTCCAACCATTCGAAGGAGGAACGGAGAACCTGTCTCATTTCATAGAAAAGAAAATGCATGCACCTAGCTGTCCGCATTGAGAGCTGTTGAAAATTTCAAGTAGCATCTGGACGTCCGGAGCTTCGTAGAGCTGTACTCGTCTTGGAAGTATAAATGATTGTTTGTGATTGGTTGGTATGGTCCCGCGTATGATACCCGGGCCAATTTGTAGGCCAAGCCATCTTCCCCATCCTTTCCTCCGCACCCATCTCCGACAACCACGACTCTCCCAGAATGGGCGTTTGGTCTCCTCCAGCGCGCAAATCCCGCACCGATTCAAGCGAGGCTCCTATAGGGCAAACTTTGGGGTCTTCCGGCTTCGAACCTTGAGCTTCCGTAGGAACCCGCCTAGGTTCACAACAAGAAACTCTTACATACTTGGATCTCTCTCGGCCTTTTCTCCCAAATGCCGTACTCTGCCGTACTGAAATGTCAAAACCACATCAGTGATATTTTACCGAAAGGCTGAGATTGGTCCGATGACCTGCATCCCGAGATCTCTTTGGATTTCATGTCTTGATGTTGGGATCCCGGTCAGAGATGATCCTTCCCTGGGCAAAGTAAGTCCAGAAAAGCGCAGCTTCATGTCGTACTCGTTTTATAAATGTAGCGGTGGGGACAGCGGGCGTGCCTCCCTTCGCCTCACTTCGTCCGCCAGGACTCCGTCGTCGTCGCGTGTGCCCTCCAGGTGCCGCAAACCGCTAAAGCATGCCCAGGGTGTTGAAGACCTCCACGGCTCACCTTCATCCCCGAAACTGGGGCCAACTTATCCAGAGTCGTCGACGCTCATTTTGGATTGCGCTCACGACACTTGCGCTCACAATTTACTTCCTTACTCATGAGGGTCGAACACAGTTCAAGAGATACGCACCATCCCTATCGACAGCGGATACGGATTATCCACCAGATTACACGAAGCTGTTCGAGTGGGAGATGAACCTGCCACAACACAACCTATCGCTACCGTTCCCGGAGGGAAAGACGGGGAGATATGTCATTTTCAAAAACCAGATCCAGATGCTGGGATACAACAACCAGCTTAACGAAATGTGAGTGCGCCCACAATCGTACTTCGACGCCACACTTTCTTTGTCTGACGATCATTTTCCCGACGACAGTCTGATGAACACCTGGCTTGCGTACAAGTCAAAACGAGCCTACGTCTGGCAAGACTTCTATTGGAACCCCAAGCACTACCCATGGCCAGAGCACAAGCACAGAGAACCACTGCCTCGCACACCGCTCAACGCGCTCATCACCGGACCGTCGGCTGGTGGACCATGGGAGCCAGGAGACAACGCCCCGCGCTCGATCTCGGAGGCCTGGTATCATATCGTCTGCCCACGAAACGAAGTGAAGCTGCTGAACACACACGACATCAAGCCACCCGTCTGGTTCGAGGACGGCAAAATCATCTTCGACCATTGGCAAAAGGTCCTTACTGACGCGCCCGAGCGCTGCATCGAGATCCACGGGGCCGACTTCTCAGAGGATGGAAATCCACAGGTATTCGACCTATTTCTGTGGGGCGGACCTCGTGTTCTGAGCTTGTGGGAGGATTTCAAGAACTCTCCTGTCAGTCGCCTGCTTTCAACTTCGCCCCTCGTTCAGGCTGCGGTGGACAAGAACAAGTACCTCTTCCTGCCTCGCGGCCCACGGCCTGCGGGACCTGCGTCGAACAATCCATTCGACCGCATGCTGGCCATCCATCTCCGTCGCGGCGACTTCAAAGAGGCTTGTCTTGGCTTCGCTAACTGGAACTCGACCTTCTACAGCTGGGATCTGCTTCCCGAGCTTCCGGACCCGTTCATCAACCCTCCAGCCCCGAACTACGAGTGGGGGAAGAACGAGCCGCAGAACATCGAGTATTATATGAAGCGCTGCTATCCGGACGACCAGACGATCTTGGAGAAGGTCAAGAAGGCCAGGGAAGAGTATGTCCGCGCTGCAAAGCCAGGGGAGTTCCGTCAGCTCGACGTTCTCTTCATCCTCTCGAACGACAAGACAGGCTGGGTAGATGGCCTCAAGACAATTTTCAAAGATGATGGATGGCATACGGTTGTTACGACGAGGGATCTAGAGCTGTCTCAAGCTGAGAAGGATATTGGAATGGCTGTGGATATGGACCTGGCGCGGTTGGCGGCTGTTTTCGTCGGGAATGGGGTGAGCTTTCATTCTGTTGCACGTCGAGTCCTGACTCACTTGGAACTAGTGGTCATCATTTACGAGCAACATTGTTCATAGACGACTGGTGGACGGAAAAGAACCTATTAGTATCCGATTCTTCTAGGAAGGGGGTATCTGTTTGAAAACACGGCTTAATGATCACGGATCCTACTAATAGTAGTATTTATTCTTCCACATACTTAGACCACGACACACGACACCCGCCTACCGTCGGATACTCGAGATTCATAGATGTAATTACGATGCTTGACGACAACCCTGACATCGCGTCCTTGGGATTCCTCAAGCAGGATCGCGCCAAACCTTGGTTCGGGCAAGACGGTCAAGCTTCAAGGGCCGCGCGTGTGGATAATTATAACTAAAGTTTGATCGTTAGGTAAATGACGTACAGTCATCCACCGGCCAATGAGACACCACCGGCTAATGATACACCTTGGAACACCATGAAGGACTCAACTGTTTGCTTTGAAAAAATAACCCCATTCTCTATAAGTCTTTCATACACTGTGTATAAAATTTTATGGGTTTTGGTGAAGTCAATGCCCAGTAATAAAATCACCAAAATATTCATTTTGGTTGATTTTGTCACACCAGTCACTGGTACAGCATCTCTGGCTGTTTCTGCTCACGTTTGGTTGATTTTATGGCATACAGCTGGTATAAATTTATTTTAATGGCTCTATTACACTGATTCCAAGTGGTTTTATGAGAATCCATGGGCTGGTTGAGTTCTGGGATCAAATTTAAATTTCAGTGTATCAAATGATGGTGGATGACTGTACTCCAAACGCGGGGAAGAGAATCTTGGTGTACTTGTGCCGCACGGCCGGCGACGGCCAAGCATGCAGCTGGCATACAGAAGCCGCATTAAGATACAGGGGACGACACTGTCCAAAATACTTTACGCAGCCTCCATGTTGGCATCGACGCCTCCTTCACTTCTCTCCTTCGATGAACACCAACTGGGACCATAGACCGCTGGACCCATCCTGTCACTCTAGGCGCTTATCTTCGTTCCGGCGGTCCTGGAAGCAATGGACACGCACGACGCGCCAGCGATGGATGTTGGGCATCGTTGCGTTGGGCATCTTCCTGTTCTTTTTTTCCTATACACGGCCAGGCAAGATATACATATGGAGGATCATCCTCGCCATCCCCTCATCTATCGGCCATCTACTCGTTGACCTCGACCAACCGCCAACGTACGAGAAATTACGGAAATGGGAAGCAAACCTCCCGCAACACAATCTCGACCTCCCCTTCCCCGAAGGACGTACAGGCAGATACGTGTACTTTAGCAACGAGCTGGTCAAGATAGGATGGAACAACAAGTTGAGCGAATTGTGAGTTGCCATTCCTCTAGGTCCAAAGATGCGTCCTAAGCTGCTTACAGACTCATGAACTCCTACCTCGCCTATAAATCAAATCGGGCGTATGTCTTCCAAGAGTTCATCTGGGACTCGAGCCATTATCCGTGGCCCTACTACAAGTTTAGAACATGGATACCACGTACCCCATTGAACGCCTTGATCGCAGGACCAACCGCTGGAGGGCCTTGGGACCCAGCAGACGACACACCCCGATCCGTCTCTCTGGCTTACTTCAATAAAGTGTGTCCTCCGGGTGAGCGGCGCATCATCAACACACAAGATGTTAAGCCCGCGATAACCTGGGCGGAAGGCAATGTCATCTTTGACACTTGGCAGAAGCTGCTGAACGAGGCTCCGGAGCGGTGCATCGAGATTCAAATGCCGGAGGAAAAGGTCGATCGGTTTGGACAGGTTTTCGACATGTATTTGTGGGGTTCGACTCGCGTCCTGTCGCTTTGGGAAGAGTTCAAGAAGTCGCCGGTGAGCCGTCTGCTCGCCACCTCGCCGATCGTCCACTCTGCGGTCGTTCGGAACGAGTACCTCCTCTTGCCCCGGGGCGCACGCCCAGAAGAGCGAGTTCCTGCAGATCCTTATGATCGCTTGCTGGCCATCCACGTACGCCGTGGCGACTTCAAAAAGGCCTGCGGTGAACTCGCACGTTGGAACTCTTCGTTCTACAGCTGGAATCTGCACCCTTCTCTGCCGGATGGATTCGTTGTTCCTCCAGGGGGAGAGTGGGGGAAGAACACCCCGGAAAATATCGCGATATATGAGGAACGCTGCTTCCCCACAGACGAGTTCATTCTGAACAAGATTCGACGTGCCCGAAAGGATTATGTCCGTGCCGGGAAGGTCGGAGAGCACCGTCACTTGGACACCTTGTTCCTCTTGACGAATGACCGCACGAAGTGGTTGGACGAGTTCAAGGAGATGCTTCGAAAGGAAGGCTGGGCGACGATTGTGACAACTAGAGACCTCGAATTGGACATGGAGCAGAAGGACGTCGGTATGGCCGTGGACATGGAGTTTGCGCGAAGGGCAGCTGTCTTCATCGGAAACGGTGTAAGTTACCACGAGTGAAAATTTACATTGTTGCTGAATCTTTCATCTTCCAGTGGTCTTCATTTACGAGCAATATCGTGCACCGACGACTAGTTGACGGAAGAGAACCCATTAGTATTCGATTTTACTGATTAGATATAGGTCCCCAACATACGAGATAATTTGCCGTGCATAATTTATTGGAGTTCCTTTTCTTGCACGCAGAATGATACACACCATTGACCAAATATAAGGAAAAGGTTCAAAGCCGATGTCTCTGACAAGAGTCACGTGACGTCTGATCTGATTCGCGTGACGAGCTTCAACTTCAAGAACTCAGTGAGCTCCCATTGCCCAACCTCCTCTATCTTGACGAACGGCGCTTTCACACCTCCAAAGCAATGAGCGATACAGAAATTGAGGTCCCTCCTCTCCCAGAACCGATTCTCCAGGCGCCCAGACCTCCAAAAAAGCTAAAACCAGCGAGAAAGCAGGTCAAACCAGGAGACGTTGTCAAGACAGAGACGGTGCAGACTGGCAAGGAATACAGTGCGTACCCTCATTGGCCATATAAGATAAGTTCTCATGCATACTTGCATTGCAGATATCTGGTACAACAAATGGGCTGGAGGCGACCGAGAAGACAGCTATTCGAAGTACATATTCATATTTCATCCCAAACCATCATGCGCAGATTCTGACTTCTTCCCCTCAGTAAAACGAAGTCCCAAACCCGATGCAGCATAAAGAAAGACTCGGGGCTTACGCGAGCCAACACAACAGGCATGAAGTACATCTGCCTCTTCTTCGCGCGTGGGTGCTGTCCATACGGCTGGGAGTGCGAATACAGACACACCCTACCCGACCCCACGGACGTGATGCCCGACAGCTCGAAAGATTGCTTTGCAAGGGACAAATTCGCCGACTACCGTGACGACATGGGTGGTGTTGGTAGCTTCAATCGCCAAAATCGAACGTTGTACGTCGGGAGAATCAAGGAGACGGGAAATGGCCAGGAGACAGAGGAAGTCGTGACAAGGCACTTTAGGGAATGGGGCACGATTGAGCGGAGTACGTGTCTTCTGTTCTCATCTAGCCTTCCAACATTCATCTAACCGTGCTTATGTTTCGTGTTTTTCATTTCAGTACGCGTCCTTCAATACCGCTCTGTGGCATTTGTGACTTACGTCGACGAAGTCAATGCTCAATTCGCAAAAGAGGCGATGTCATGCCAGTCTCTCGACAACGACGAGATCCTCAACGTGCGATGGGCCACGGAAGATCCAAATCCTGTGCAAAAGGTCGCCGAGAAGCGCCGCCTGGAAGAGATGGGCCAGGAAGCTATCAAGTCACGCATGGACCCCCGAATCGTCGATGCTATGCGCTCGGTTAGGGCGTTGGAGGATGGAGATGTGCTAGAGCAGGATGACGAGGAGGAAGAGGACCATGAACAGCCAGATCCAAAGAGGAGACGGTTGGCTCTAGAGGGCGGAGGCTCGGCGTCGCCGCCTCCGCAGGAGCAGGAAAGTGCCCCGCCTGCTTCAAAGGGTCTTTTGAGCTCGGACACGCTAGAAAGTCTAAAGTATTTTGCGGAGCTGCAAAAACGAAACGGAGCTGTTGTCAAACAGCAGCGTGCACCTCCGAAGTCGACAGCAGGGCTTGGGTTGGCGGACTACGGCAGTGATGAAGATTAGCAGATGTGGACGAAAGATTTTGTATTTTCCACTAATATCAAAGCATCTGTCGCACTGTAACTTTGACTCGACGATCTTACTGTCCTAGTGTTGCATTTGGCGCAGAAACCGTACGACTAGTAGGTGAGCAAGGTATGAAGTTCCTTTCGGTACATGCAATCGTGGTAATAGCGAAAAGGTTCGAGACCAGTTCATCCGTCTTGCAGAGCCAAATTCGCGATTCGAGCCTCCTCTGTCGCCAGGTCTTCTGCCTCCTTCTGTCGTCTGTACTGCTCGATGTCCCAGTCGTCCGAAGCATCGCCATCGTCTTCGTCTTGGAACCATTCGGGGTTGTATTGGAACTGTCCAGCTTGTAAATACCGTGGATAGGATGAAAGGCAAAAGAAGTTCGTACCAGATCTCTGCCGCTCATACCGGAGCTCTTACCCGCGCTGCTCTGGAGCTCCTTGGCCTTTTTGAGTGCCTCCTGCTCTGCTTCCTTCTTGTCCATTCTCGTCTTCTTCCATTTGGCGAATGTTTCGGGTGTTACTGGTGTTAGATTAGAACCCAGTTTATGGCGCTGTCGATTGAGTCGTCAGAACAAGGTAACTTCATGGATGCAAACAGGTAAAACGCACCTCGACTTCTAGGAACTCCTCCAGACTAATCGTGTTGGCCTTAGCGGCGTCTTCTAATGCTTTCTTCTGTGATTTGAGTACAAAGCCGGGTGGGAGGGCGTGTCGATATTGACAATTATCGCCATTGGGGCATTGCCAGAACCAGCCATACTTTTGTGACTCGATAGATTCGATGAAGTATTTGCAGACAATCTACAATGATAAACCGGAAAGAGGAAGAAGGGATAGAGGATACTCTAGGACGTACATCAGTCGTCGTCCGTGGGTTGCCTGCTTTCGAGAGCACAACTGAACGTAGTTTCTCTTCGTCCCAGTTGTCCATGGTATCTGCGGAAGTGCGAAAACATAGATATGCGTTAATATCCAAAACAAATACATGGAAAAAAGGAACGCATTGTCGAGGCGAGGATCGACAAAAGCAAAGAACGAATACCGACCTGCCATCTTATCCTCCCGACTGTCCTCATACAGATTCTTCTTCTCCACCTTCCGCCCCACGTTCACATCGTGGCTGAACTTGCACTTGTTCCCCTTCTCGCATGTTCCAGCCTTGTAGAACGCACAGAGTACCGTCTTCGGGTCGACGCCGAAGGGGATCTTCTGTGTTTGCACGGGTTTCAGTAGAGCAGCCTCCTCCTTCGCCCGTTTCGCCTCCTCAGCCTTTGCCTTCTCCCGCAGAGCTTTCTCCTTCTCCTTCTCTAGCGCCTCGCGAGACTTTCCTGTCACCGCAGCCTGCTGCTGGAGACGTTGAACCTCAGCCTTCACCTTCGCGGATTTGTTTTTCTGCACAAATGGAAGTCAACTCTTCGCTCGCATGATATGATCAAGCACTCCTGGTATTTCAGGGGAGTTGAAATATTTGATACGAACATTTTTCAATCCGAAGGTCTGTATTGTTGTTGAAGTCAACGATCCAGTACGTGGCCTATACGGAACTGCGATCTGATTACCTTGTCCTCCTTGACTTTATTCGAAGAGCTGGAAGGCTGCTTTCCTTTAGGTGGCATTTTAACTTGTTCGTTTGCGCGGAAATTGGAGGCGCAGCTAGGGGTGCTTAGCGGAGTCTGTTCGCAGGAATTGGTAGAAAGAGATCAATGACAAGAGTCACATTATGATTGACACAATGATATCGTCTAGATTAGCACGTGCTACACTACGCTCCACTCAGAACTTCAGCAAGAGGTCTTTTGCTTCTTAGACAACAAGCGACCCACTGTGTTAGAAGGTATTTTTACAACGTAGACTGCGGAGTCGACCCACAACGGTAGTTAGGCGGATACCCGCAAAAGACGGCGAGATATTTGCTTTCCTCATCCCTCACCTCGAGCCCTTCCAGCCTCCCTGATACCTCGTAGGATTACTGCGTTGAAAAAACTGTAAGTGAAGTTGAGAAGGAGAAAGTAAGGAAAGCAGAAGATGATTGATTTGACGCAGCTGAGGACGCTGCCCGGCAGCCAGGAGAGAAGGATAAACATGACGGCGACACAGTCACGGAGGAGTCATTGGTTGGACGAACAAAGCGTGAAAATTGTGAGGGCAAACAGCTGTCAGACGTATAGAAACGTTTCTTTGGAAAACCGTACGGAGAACATGGTTGTAGAGCGAGTTATATCAGAATGAAGTGGCCGCGCGTTGAATGTAACTACTTTGGAGTCTCGGAGTCTCGGAAGGAACTGGTCAGCCTTGGTCAGCGTGAGAATAGTGACAAATAGATCACGGGATGTGACATCTCGTGCCATACTAATTGGGGCCTCATATAATTGTGTCCTTTCAATGTCTTTGCCTCTTCGTCCGTTGGTATCATCTCAAACCTATGCCGCACCAAGGAAACTTATCTGCGTGGATCGAAGTGAACGGAGCTCAGCTCACCGAATATGGGACGGAACACTCTGCAGACGGAACTACAACTACTTGCTGGATACCTTCCGAAGGGGGCAAGGTATGGTTCAACCTTATATTCCCAACTGTCGCATTCACGGGTATATGACAGGCTTTTGAAATATGTTATAGAGATTCTTTAAACAATTTTACCACTGCGATCTCGCTTTCTGTGGATGGAATACGTTGCAAAGGAAAAGTAGCCCGTGCTCATCTCCGGCCTGCTGTCGTCAGGCAGCGTGGGGTGTCAATAACCGATGCTTCGTACAAGCCATTCGTTTTCTCAGATTGCAAGCTAATAGGTATGGCTCATCTGTCGCTAAATTATCTCGCTAACATGCTTTGGTAGATGATGACGACTTCGTCACCCTCACACCTGGCATCGGCGAGATCACCGTCCGGGTCGCCGAAGTCACCATACAATCAAAGCACGCTAAGCCTAGAAAGATCCCATACTTCCCGCCACTGAATGTTCATGAAAGAGCAAAGAAGGGTGTTGTTCATGGTACTCAGTACGCTCGCCGTCGTCCCAATGGTGATTTTTTTTGAATGCCGGTCACAGGTTAGGCGACACTGTGTTGCTGCGATCTAGCAAAGCGCCTGTTCGAACGCACAAAGTCAGAGACTTGTCTACGTTCATCTTCAAATACCGACCGTTAGGCAAGCCTTTTTATGGCCAATTTTCCGTTGCAAGCTTCGTTAATCTGAGAGACCAGATGTACTCCGGGCAGACGGTATCGCCCCACCAGCCCTAGGTCAACAACCTCACCCTCGAGCTGTTCCTGTATCTCTAGGCTTTATTGATCTCACTATCGAAGAGGATGGCTCCAATGCCGACCAACGGAGGTCGTCGCCTCGTATAAAGGAGATAAAGAAGGAACGCTCAATTACTCTCGACACCGACGTCATTGATTTGACGGTTTAACCTGCTCGCAAAGATATCGAAGGCTTGTCCTTCACGCATATACCCAGCATCCAAGGTGCGTTTGTTGACATCCTTCATAAAATTGGTACACACATAAAAAAATTGTACAGGCACGAATTCTGCTTTCGCGACAACTTGGGTTTATGAAGAACTGTATCATAGATCGGTAGCACTACCAGAGCTCCAGCTCATCAGCACGCTGCAGATGGATTTTCGCGCCAACGCCCTCACCAGCTGGTAGCCTAGTAGGTAGGAGGATGGGACCTGGTCCCCACATCACACAGCATTACTTCGGGATCCTCACGTACTGGACATTTGTTTGTTCCCAATTCATTCCCTCCATGAAGCTCATTTTCTTGGAGGGCTGAGGCTGCATCTCCAAATATGCATGCAGATTTTCTGGACACACGGCCTTCATGGTGTTAGAGATGTACTCCTGGAGTGCAGTGATGGAGGCATCACCAGGGTTCAACGAAACCGCTTTGGTCACATCTACCCAAGAGAGTTAGCATATGCTGCAACAAAGAGAGCTGTCCACGGACTCTGCAAAACGTCAGCAAATTTACCGAGGTGCAGATGTGCTGTGGCACGTCTGAAATGGGCTTTTGCGATAGTGGACGGCGAAGTGAACAAGTCCATATCCAATGCTCTGGTCGCGAAATCCACTGTAATTTGGTATCTGGTTGCAGTATGGGATAAGTAGATCTCAAACGGAGTATGACACGAAGCGCATACTGATTCAATTTCAGGGCACAAGCGGCCATATTGTTCATGGCGTCGGGGTCGGAAAGGTGGAAATAGCGCTCATGTAGTGGAGTTGGGCAGCATCAATATTCCCATTTCTGAATTCACTATTCCCCTACCCAACCAACCATTGCACTCAGCATTTATGTAGATCAACCTTTTGAAAGATGTCCTTACCGTCTCTTTCATTGCGGTTGCGGACGTCAGCATCTCGAACTCCGAGAGTTTCTCATCCTCGAGAATCCAACTCCTCTTCTCGAGTGAAATGAGGGCGTGTCTGTTATCCTTACATTGCCTCTCGTAGTGCGCTGCGATCTTCTCGAAGAACGCTTGCCACTCGGGCGAAATACCCTCCGGTATCTTAAACAACTCAGAAGTCTTAGGTGGGTTTTCGGCCGCGTTTATCATGAACTTGATGAACCTGTCCATAGCTTCTTTGTTGGGGACACCTCCTGACCCAGTTGAGGAGCTTTGAGAGGGGGAGGCGTCAGGGCCATCGGTGGATTGTTGGCTAGCCATTTTTTCTTGGGGGGGCGTGGCGATGATCTTGTGAGGTTGAAGGATGAGCGGCAGAAGTAACACAGGCCCACGACGGGAGGCCTGGAGGTGGTGTTGAGTACATAATCTTGACCATTTCAGGAACCCGCCAGGGTCCTAATCGACTTCTATTCTGACCGTACGCTCGTCTCCTTCACTCCAAGGTGGAGGGTCAATAAGCTGAAGTGCTTGGAGAAGTATCGAACAACTGGCTGAATTATCGCGAACACCTCTCTTTTACGATTTGTATCGCGTCGCTGCAGTCAATAACGGTGCTGGAACTCTCCCGGCGAGAAGGTTTCCATTGAAGGAGAAACTTGAGAGAAACTTGAAGGCCAGAATGCGTTGGTAATAGTTGGCGTCAAGACCCAACGGAATAGCCAAATTCTGAACGTTCAGGCTCGGGGTGGATATAATTATTGAGGCGTTGACACATGACAAGAGTAGGGCGGTCTTTTCCATTGTGGGCCGCGTACAAAAGCGGCTCCGGAAACAGCCCTGAAGATGAAGAGGATGAAAGAAGAGACAAGAGCAGAAAAACAGGGGCTGAGCATATGGCCTTTGGACACGAACCCGACGACAAGCGGCCTGACTGATTTTGATTATATCCACTTCCATTGGTCTCGAATTCAGGTTCGCCAGCTTAGGTACTACAGGTCCAGGAGGACCACGACAGGCAAGATGATTTTGGGAATTCGGAAGTGAAACGCAGATCCAAATGGACTTGAGTTGAAAGCATGAGAACCCGAGCTTTGTCGCGTAGATAGAATGGCGTCATTGGCGATCGTGTATCAGAAGTCGATGAGGAAAGTCAAAGATAAAGCAATATTCCGGGAGAGGGAATTAGATACACACGGACAGTCCAGAATTTATCTCCTTTCTGGTTGTACGACGATAAGCTGAGTTGGGATACGGGGTGAGGGTCTAAATATTAGGCAGAATGTCCGACAGCCTGGGCCAATAGAGCCTAAAGGAAGTTACTATAAGAATTGGAAAAGTACCAACAGGTGAACGCACGAGTTGGGGTAGAGGGTATTGTGGCGTCAGAGCATCCCTTTAACTAGCCAGACGATAAGTCTTGTGGTCCAACGGACCTTCCGATGGCCGCCTTTCCATTCACCCGCGTTAGACCGAATACCGTCGATCTCCCGAGCGAGCTCCTGGCGTAATGACAACAGCTGCTGGTCCTGCGGCGCGTCAGGAAAGGAAGGGATATCCTTAGTGCGTTCTTCAGCGGCAGAAACCGTCAGTCCTTCCGATGGAACGACCATAAGGAATGAGAGCTCCGTGTCAATGTGTGCGGACCGCGCATTCAGATTTGTGGAGCCAAACAGGGTTAAGACTGGCGGTGATGTCGCGTTCGGAGACAGCCATATTCCTGGTGGTGTTACATACGAGTCAGGCCCCGTTCAACGCGTCGAGACATTGTGTCAAACAGGAACCTACATACCTTTCGCATGATACGTCCATCCTGGCTTTTCCCACTCGCCCAACAGCACGCCTCTTCCTTCTCCGCCTCGCGATTCTCCATGCCATAAACGTTTTGCCTTGGAGACAGCTCTCATGAACCGCTGCTCATACAAGGTGTAACCTTCCGGAATTCTGCCAGATATTCCCTTCGAGCCGTAAAATCCGTTCGCCTAGAAAGGAACTTTCATTGGTTGCGTCAAGAACCAGCAGTCAGGTGGGAACGCACCTTGGGTCCGGCTGCCACAATCCGACAGTCAACATTGGCAGCGTCGAGTATTAATTTCTGATACGGTGCGTACAGGCTGAAATATCCGCTGGTCAGATCCAGCAGTGGGCGCATTGACGTGACGGTTCGGGTGAGGTGACGGAACAGCAGTCTAAACACAGACTCTTCCTCCCGTATATTGAACTGGCCGGCCTGAATAATGGCAAAGAGAAGGACGTTCCGACCCTGTGGTGTTATACGAGTTACGGGATGGAGTGTCGCCTTTTCACGGTATAATCTCTGAAGCGTAGAGAACTCGGTCTCGGCCACGAGATTGAAATGATGGGGATGGGTATCAGGATCAGGCCAGTGAAGGGTATAATCTTCGTAGGTGTAAGAATATCTATTGTTGGAATTGGCGGCCAGACGAACGCTATGGGCGGGTAATAGTTGATATGAAAATTTTGCGGCGGTCTGCATATAGTCAAAACAGTATTGCGCGAGGGCTTTGTCGTCGGCAACGTGAACATAGCGATCCTGACGATTGGTGAAGTAGGATTTATTTAAATTTGCCCTGCATCAACCGAAAAAGCGAATTAGACACGAAAAAGCGGAAACGACGGACGCCACGAACCCACTGATCATAACGCTGTCGTCGGAACCATAAATTTTGGCATGCCAGGTGCCCCAGCCTTCGTTGAACCGTGGTGGTACAATCTTAGCGAGAATTCCACGTAGACTTGGGCTGCGGAACATTGATATATGAACCCGCGACGGAAACTCATGCAGGAGAGGCAGAAGAATCTTCGCTGTTGAGTCCGGCCCGGGACGCGTGGAACGATTCAAGTCCAAGACAAGATTTAGCTGCAAAGACGGCTTGTCACGAAGTCGACACGCCAGAGAGTCTATCTGAACCAGAGATCGATCGTACTGCCTATGAAGGAAGCGTCTTACTCACCAGCTCTTGCTCCTCCGCGCCAACGTACAACGAAGAGAGAAAAATGCGCTGCTCTGCTTGGTTGATCATGTCCTGACGCATTTCGTTACCAATTAATGCCGGGAGAAAACAGGAAACGTACCAGCAACATCTTGTAGAACTCAGGGGGTTCCGTCAAAATGCGTATAGACCCAGGTGGAACTTGGAAAGTTGGCTGTTGCTTCGTCAGCGCTTTGGTGAAGTCACGAATGGTCGGGTCGAATGTCGAGGTTAAGATGCATCTCGAAGGATCTTTGAGTGTACGAATATTGCCTTTTCTCCATATTCTTGTCGTTGCCGAGAGCAATCGCCACTGGTGCATGGGCGTTTCGAGATTCAGAAAAAGCAGAGCATCGCGCATAACGGTTCAGATTCACTCACGTGGTGTGACAGGAAGGCGGATCAAAAGCGGACCGCTGCTCTCCCCTCTCCAGCTCCTCGTCGCTTCCCTTCAGTGTGCAGGGTTAATGACTCAACGCTTTAATACTAGAAAGTGAAAGTCAGCTCTGGCATAACTAATTCGGGCTCATTGCGGTGCGCACGCAATTATTTCTAAGGGTCATTCACTCTGGATTCATGGCATAGGAACATTCGTCCAATTCGAGCTCCCCGGGTAGAGATAGATGCTTCTGAGCCATCTTCGAAGCCAGAGTCAATCAGAAATTAATGACCTTCGTATAAGCTTCTTTCGCGTGAGAGCGATTTTCTCTTGTTCATCGCCTAAATCAGGCGGCGTCCCATTCTAATGACCCTTGGTTGCCTCTACTGTTATGAATATCGTAGGCGCCCACATGTTTCCTCATGCCATCGTACTGCCACCGAAAGGGATCACGTGCGAGAAATCCGCCTTGTTTTCCCCGAAAGAATGCAAGTAACGCCGAAATGAAGCTCGAGATTAAAGCTTACCCACATTCATTTCGATAATCGTGGACCAGTGCGGGGTACGATCCCTTTGTATTTCTATCCACTACCGTCAGCTCTATCGCTGGACACACCTCGAACGCCGCACATTCAATCCCGTCATTCACCACGGCCGAGTAGTATGTCGAATGTACCCTGCAAAGAATCCACACCAGAAATGGATGACTACTATTTCCTGGACGCCTATGAACATTCCGAATCCTCTGAGGAAGAACTCCAGTCTGGGTGAGTTTCCGCCACTATCTTAACGCCAATTTACGTTTGGTTTACCGGCCTCAGCGAGGAAGAGGAGACCGAATTGTTTGATTTGTACGCCCAACGAGGGACGTCGGTATCGCCCTCACCCTCACTTTCAACTGACTACGACGACGAAACATCAGAGGACCGTGTCACCGCCGCGGAGTGCGAAACTGACGATAACGAGTCGGAAGATATTACCACCCCGACAACAGCACAGCCCAAACGGACTGTTCACTTCAAGACTCCAGTTGAGGACGCAGTGCCGGGGGTCGATGTGTTCCTTGAAGAGGACGGACAACGTCACGGTGAAGGGGACGCGGCACTACACCCAAAGGTGCGAATTAGGGCAGTTGACCCCACATGCTTCCCGACCTGACCGAGATATGCTTTCACAGCACCCACCGCAGGTAGTGCATGGTCGAAATATGGGAGAATGCTCAGAGTATCTGAGCGACCACCGCTAGGCTAGGAAATCTGGGTTCTCGAACGCCGCACAATCGTCATGGGTTCCGGCTCTGACAAAATATCAGCACATGTGACTGATGATAAAACTTGTATTGCGTACTCAGGTTGGATGGTAGCTTTGTTGTAGTCCCAAGGAAAGAGAGAGTAATTTACTGGGTAACATTTCGAACAGCCGTTTCAGCGGCCTTTTGTGATCGGACCATGGCGCTGGTGCTGCGCCACATTGGGTAGGCGCCTATTTGGTCGGCTCCCGCGGCGCTCAGGATACGAGACATCCTAATCATAAAAAACGAATCGTATTCTCATGCCGTTGCTCTTACCAAATACTGCTTTCGGAATTTTAGTTCAGTCAAAAGCGCCAGATCTCAGGGTTATTTGATACCGTCAGTCCTGGGCGCTGCACGGCGTCTTTAGAACTAGCAAAAAACGATTACCGTCGGCACATCCTTATCGCATATTTTATTGTTTTGTTCCGATCCACCCTTAGGACCCTGAGCTCTGATTTCGCGAACGACAAAAATGGGGAACTATAAGGAGGAGTATTTTTGGGCCGTGAAAGCTGTCAACGAAAGTTGGGGAGGTGATGACTGGAGGCTACCTGCAACTCCGTCTAAGCTTCTTTGACTCGCCTGATTATTTTTCCCTACTCGCAGTTCCCCTTGAGATTTGAGATATGCGCCAAATAGGACACCCGGTCCGGCTGGTCGATATCCCAGAGTCAGTTTAGGGACGACGTACGTGAGCCAGGATCAAGGAAGATGCTAGCGAGTTACGTTGCGACCAAACACGAAGACGGACCATAAGAATGTCAAGTAGCTAAGGCAGCAATGAAGAACGCCTGCGTCGCTCAAAGAAGAACGACAAGGTGGTGACTATAGTCCTTGTACAGCGATCGTAGCAGAAGAGCCGTAAATAATACAATACTCTATAATTAATGGGTGCGAGAAAACACTTCCAAGCAATGAAAGCAAATGGACGAGCAAGAACACGAGTAGAGAGGTGTCTAATATTTGTTGAACAAATACCTGCATTTGCCACCACTCCATGCGACGCCTATCGTGATAGCCAGAGACCCGAACAATACGGCGAGGAAGAGTACAGGCCCTAGGTATCCGGCGGCAACATGAAAGTGCATCTGCCCCTGCAGCCCGCAGGCTAACGAACCAATGATCGCAGCAAGAACGCTATACACCATCTCCTTGAGCAGCACGATAAGGCAAGAAAGGACCGAATGGAAGTCCAAGCTCTCGTCCGCCTCGTGGACCGTACTCCGTGGTTTGAGGAGAAGCGCGAAGTAGAGGAGGATGAGTGTAGTGCCTCCGAAGGCTCCAATCTTCGCTGAAGTGGAGGGTGCAACAGAATTGGGATGACCAAACCATTGAATGAAGGCGCTGCCGAGGAATTGGAAAAGGGAGTATTTGGCGGGGGAGAGAGCTGCTTCGGCGAAGGAGTAGAGGCGTGACTTGGGAAATTTCGAGTAGATTGACCACGAATACGAAAGGGCCGTCTGGAAAGCGTGAAACGGTCAGTGGCACCGCCAGTACTTATTACACATCCGAACGCCTACGCGTCGCTGCAGAGTCTTTGTGGGGATCCATTCCGGAACAGTGTTGCCGGCGGGATCTTTGATCTCCAAACAGTTGGGGAACGTGTGGTAGGCGTTCATAGCGGAAAAAGGGCAGGGAATTAAGGAACTCCGGAGTGGGTGCAATGAAAAGCGACGGAATGAGTGAGCCGAGCAAAAATCAGGAGACCCCACTTTATATCGACGCGTATTCCAGGTACCAAGGCGTTAAGACCATTTTATAAACCCCACAAAAGTTTGGCGCAAGCGGCAACGTGGATCCCAATTTGGAGGATCGCTGACAGTTCGAGATCGTGTTGTAGCTGGTGATCGGGATCTGCCTTTCATGACTGGAAAGTAAGCAGACGTTTGGTGACACCGTTTATCGGTGCAGACGTTGGTCGGGTACAAAAGCATCAGGTCGATTCCAACGGACCTGCCAGAGGAGAAAGGAGGACATTCGTACGGTGGAATTACGAATGACAAGAACAGGTTTAGACCAAAGCAGCCTCAGGGTTCGTTGTCGCCTACAAGGGGAAACAAAGGGGTAGGAATCGGGTCGGAGATGACAGAAGCAGATGAGATAGTGCAGGTTCCTCATCATCGACGCAATTATGACCTTGCAAAGCAGGGTTTGGGCAAAAAAATGCAAAGATACAATTTCTTTGCTGCATGAAACCTCCAAGTCGCGCTGTGGGTTTGATGAAGCGATGTTTGGAATGGAAGGAATCGCCCAGAGCTCTGCGGTGGATGATAAGAAGACCCGCCTACGCCGACTTCTAGAGTCAACTTCGACGCCACCCACAAAAGCGTGTCGCAAATCCCAACACACCGTAGCAACATTCAAACTCGAATGATCCCACATTGATCGGGGATTGGGGCAAGACAGAGGCATGTGTGTGCGAGCGCACTCCGTGTTCTGAGAAAAGGAGATATGTCAAGAGGCCATGAGACCCGCCAGCTGACTTCTTTGGAGACTACATCAGGCGTCTTATGAGGGAATTAGTTCAAGTTGAAACAGGTGGGTGCTGCAGGTATCCTTCAACCCACGTGGCAAAGACGGCAAACGCCGGGAAATTGTCCAGGACTTCGCCATGTTCTGCGGCATTCGAATTCCCTGACACCCTACGTTGACAGTTCCTATGAGCGCCTATTGACTCCCGAGGCTAAGAAGTGGAAGATACCGAAATCAATTCAAAAACGACTTCACCGTTCTCCCCATCGACCAGGATGACGAGAGACCTGGACAGGTTCCTAACATGCAATCAGGAAATTGGGACCCTGCTAGATGTCATCATATCGATAAAGCTCCAGATAGAGGTCCTCGGAGAACTTTCTTACCGACGGCAGCAGGCCGAAATATTGGTTTAGGGTGGTGTCACTGATTGACTGCTCTCCCCAAGAGAACCCTCCTGCCTGACGCGATGTTACGGTCTACCCATGTCAGCAACCCAACAAATAAGTCGCTATGGACACCCGTAGCCCATCCCCTTTTGAATCCAGTAGTCCGTCCGAAGTATTTTTATCGGAGTGTCTACGCTAGGTAGGCCAGCGGCAGCATCTTTCGAAACGCCGCGAGGTCATCAAACTTGGGAGGTGAATTTACGCGTTACATATTGACATTCGGGCTTCGTATACCGGCCTCCTCTTGGATCACTGGCTGTCGCCTCCAGAACCTCGATGCTGGGCAGCCTGGCCGCACCTAGAGCGACTTCAAAAGAAAATACGACGGGTATAAATTATCATTTTTATGATTCCCTTACGGAGGTCGTTCCCTGGACGCACCTAATCTCTCCCTCAAGGGAGCAACGCCTGGAATTGGTGACATTGATGGTCCATCCTTCTGTTTCCCAAAATCAGCAAGAGAGCTCGCTCTTCTATTCCGTGCTCAGCCTATGAAACGTGTTTCTGGCGTACGAGTAAGCTCGAAGAAAGCGGAAGCGAAAAGACATTCTTCGAGATGACGACATACATACTCAACATGGTTCTTCCCTTTCGACTTTCTCGAATCGGCTCGGGGATGCTGGGAATATGTCTTGCGCCATCATTTGCGACGCCAACACTAAAAGCTCGAACAGGGCACTTGCTAAACCCAATCGAACTTGCTCCTTAAATACGAACCCTTCCCGACGGTATGATATCACCTCTTGTTCTGGACCAGAGGCATCCAGACATTCCAGACTCCGGACTTCAGAGCTCGGGGACGAACGGATCTCTTTGTACAGATTCTTTTCCTGAGGCCGTTGCTTTTCGTGTAGGATCTTCGGAAAGTCCATGAGGGTGCGTCCTGGAGGTCCACGAGCAGCTTTGGTGCATGTCCCAGGTCGTTCCGGCCTCGAGTTTCGAAGGCGAATCTCATTTTATCTGGGCGATTTCATAAGAACCAGCTACAGCCTCCAGAAGCATCTGTCAAGGTTTCCGTTGCTCTGATGAGAAGCACCACCGAAAAATAGAACGATAGGAGCAAGTCGGGAGTCCTTCAGGGTAGCCGGGACCGCTGGAGGCGATGGGCGAGGCTGGCAGTAGTTGGTGCAAAAAAACCTGCCTTCTTGATTAGGCATCACCTACTCCGCGGACGTGCCGACAGCGCACGGTGGCCGAGTGTCAAGTCGCTCGACCCGACACAAGGCTTATGGAAGAAAATGGGAGGGACTAAATTGAATCAACTATTGATAATTATCTGAACAACTGACCCTTCTGGCACCTGTTATGTTTAAGGTTCTGTGGCGCATTGGGACGACGACATCGGTGACCTCGTGAGAGCACGTAGGCCGAACGAGTAAGCCGAAGGACGTGTCGCGTCAGGAACCTAGGTGGCTGGTGCTCCAGCCTGCCGTCTTTTTTCAGTCAAAGCTTTCGCCTCGCTGAGAGGCTTCCTCCATTTCGGTTCCGGAGGGTCCCAAATGCCAAATTCTTTCTTCATGTCTTCGACGTTTTCGCCCCATCGTTCTTCCCAGTAGACTGTGATCAGGCTTCTGGCCGAGCCGCCGCATTTCAATGCCCATGGCACGTATTCAGAGAACAGCCTCGCGCGCTTCTCTGGCGTGAGACGAAGCGGCCCGAACACAGCAGCGATGGCGGTCATCGGCAGGCCCAGGTTCGCAAACTCCAAGTACTTGAGCGCCAGCTCGTACTCGACGCTCACGGGCATGTTGCAGATGCAGTGGTAGAAATCGTGGCACTCGCGATAACGCTGCATCACGTACGCTAGCTCGGGATCGTCAATGTAATGAACCTGGGAACACGCACACGTAAGGCACAACGGAAATGAGGTCGTCCAGATGGGACATACCGGCTCGCGCGTATCTGGCGTCACCCCATAACGTTCGAGCCAGGTTACGTACGCCTTTCCGAAAGAACCCTCTGGGTATTGGGCCAGCTTATCCATGTCGACCGTGTTGGAGTTGACGCGTGGCCTGTCCTTGAGCACCCTTCGCCCTTCCACGCTCTCCAGCATGCGATCTCTCAAACGTGGGAGGCTCGGACCGGCTGTGGTCTCTCCAAGTGCTGCGATCATGTCTGTAAATCAAGCAGTGTAAATCGCGTTCAACGATGTAGACGGTGTCTCTCACCTCCTCGACGCGGATTGGTAAGTGATACCACGGCAGAACCTACGGCAAGGAGTGCATTTTCAAACCAGTTCAGTGGAATATGACCATCGTACGCTGGCCGCATATTGATGAAACGAGCAGATGACAGTTGGAGTTTCCTCCGTTGGATTCGCGTGGAAATGCGCGAGACAGATAGCACATCGATAGCAGAACGTCTTTCAAGCGACAATGCGTGCCGATAAAGCATGGCGATAGCAATGCGGCGCCCTCGAGGATGAAGACGAAAAAGAAAAGTTTGGAGGTTTTGGGAAAGTAGGAACAAAATGTGACCACGATTGCTGGTGTAGTCACGCGTCACACTCCAGCTCACCATCCACCTCATTTGTCTGATTCAAAATCAGTTACTCAGTAAGTACTCTAGAGTCTAGTTTCAGCTCCGACTCCCGCTTTTTTTTTCTAGAAACCTCTTCCAAACATCCCATCCTATATACATCTCTATAGGACTCAACTTCAAGGGTCTAGGAACTTGCCAATGCTTAGCCTTCAACCAGCGAATCAGGGTCCTGGAGCCTTCTGTGATATCGATTGTGCCACTTTAGCGCGCTCTGGCCCGCGACTAACTGGAAATCAGCCAAATCCCCGAGCCATGCAACGAGTCTGCCTCGGTACCACCGTTCTGTGAGGCGAAAAGTTCTTTGTCTTCTCAGGGGATGCCGGCCCATGAACCACATGGTGTGTGTAATCGGACTGTGGACATCATCGGTCGCTGCGGCTACTTCATTAACTGCGCCTTCAAAACTGCCTGAAATGGCATCTATTTGGGCCACAGCCATCAACTGAGTGCTAGGAATGCCACAGCGGAGAGTTCACTTTCTTCCGTATAAAATACACTGGCGTCCCTCTCTCTCGGAAACCACAAACTGGCACGACTGTTCTATCCTACGACCGTCTTATCTTCTAATCCTTCGTTCATGGATTCTTCTTCTCCTGTATCCTGCCTGTTCTCCGACGGCTCCATCCATCCTAGTCCACGGGCGCGCGTCAAGAAGCCCCATATTGCCAACGACAATAGACGGCATGCTGCCTACTATCCGTCGAAAGCGAGCCTGCTCGGGGCAAAAAGGAGACGTAGCGAGCCTGTACCTTCTCCGGCGCCTACTCCGGTGCCGCTCTTCGATGAGGAGGAGAGTACCTGGGAGTTTTCAGCCCCCCGGCAGGCGCCGTCCCTGAGCTCCAGCAGTTCTAGCAGTTGCGAGAGTTCTGGAAGCCGAAACTCTGCTGCCCAACTGATTGCGCTCGAGTATCGCCTCCGCCACCTTGAGCCTGATGGCGCGTGGGCGCGCGACGACTTCTGCGACTTCGAATACGTGTCCGTCTACCCACCCAGCCCAAAAGGTTCGGAGTACAACAGCATCTCTCTCACCAAAAAGCCCATCCTGGTGAGCGCATCTCGATACGCCTACGACGTGCGTTTCATCCCGTTAATCTCCTTCTCTTCTCTAGCACGACGAGGCAGTAACCGTCATGAAATCCCACCACCCTGGCCCGGATAGTAGGGTCGTTTGCCAACGCCCTGGCTGCCGTGAGACCCTTGAGGGCTTCAAGGATTTAATGTATCATCTTCATCTTCACGATGCGAATGAACGGTACGTGGTTATGCTTCCTGACCTCGCAAGGACTTGTCTCAAAGTGCATAATATCCAGATCTGTTACTTGCCCTCACTGCAACGGCTACTTTGATAGCCAACGTGAACTGAGCATGCACGACTGTCGCAGGCGTCCTCACTCTGCTCCAGGCAGTCCCGTTCGAGGTACGGGAGTTTATCTCACCCTGAGATGCATCGTCCTGAACCCTTTTTCCTCTTTATAGATGGCTTCTTACGCGTTCTCAACAAAATTGTCTCCCACATATGACACTTCTATGCCCACCTTCCCTTCTTATGATCTACGAATACCCTTATTCCCACTCTAATGATTTTCTGCTAAGCTTCCCTGCTCTCGCTACTCCAATACACCACTGTATCGTTACATGCTTTCCATTTACTCCTTTCTCTTCCTGCCCACGACACAAAATATAGCATTAGCCAGCTCCCAAACAATTACTGTATTATATTTGTAGCATATGTAGAGTAGAACTAGCTTCGTTCTTAGAAAGACGCGATCCCGTCGTTTATTGTCTTGTCTTGTCGTACGAGGTTCGCAAATTTCCACATCGCAATTCACATCCATGATCAGACAGAGTTATTATTGAAACCCGCTATCTCTCGACGAATGTGGACCGACGGACATATAGAGGCGAAAAGACGCGTCTAAACCTCGAGGTCAGCAGGGTCTTTCCCAGCAAAGACGCGCCGATAACTTGACCACCAGTGATCTATCGCGTTATTCTTGTCAGTCGCAGGGTCTGAATGAACGGTGCCCATGTCCCCTCTTCTGAGGCTACCAACAGTCTAGGGTGCATATCGTATACCAAATGGATTCTGTACGCATGTAGGGTTACTTACGCTACATATACAAAAGATGTTGACGTTCCAATCGCCTTGACTCGGAGACCTGTGGCGTGTGTCGAAGAACTTAGCCTCTGAAGTCCAGAGATGGCAGAACGGGCTCCATCCACATCTGCGTGCGTAAAGGATATAGTTGCGCATTCACAGGCTCGGAGCTAAGGTAGTAATGATAAATAAAGAGGCGGTAAACCCATCGACATCGTGAATCTGCATCGCCATAGGCATATCATCCACGATCGAGGTCACTCCGAATCTGAACCGGAGCAATCGTCGTATTGTAGCTCCTTGTTCATCGATTCCTCCCTGCACGCTCGCGAGCAAAAATAATCGGTGTCGCTCTGCGGGTACGCCAAGCACATTATACAAGGAGGGACGAGTCCTGAAGTCACGGCCTCCCTGTGATGAAGCAATAAGAATTAATTAATATACGAATTGAGCGAACGAAAAAAAAATTTGAAGAACGAAAAGCCGATCTTATCTTATTAATTGACGGGGCAAGGCAGGCGACAAAAAATGAAAGCCGATACGGACTCGGGCATGGAAGGAGGCCAAAGAGGGAAAAAAAAACGCACTCGCGATGCCTCATGGAGCAGTAATCGCTCATCTTTATGCCTTTCGCGTCAATGTGGACAGGCTTCCCGCAGCCAGGGATAAGGCACTCAATATTAATGGCAGCTTGCTGCGTGCTAGCATGGGCAGGTTGAGCGCTAGGGAGGGTATTGGAAGAGGCAGCTAAGGGAACTGCACCGTTACTCGTTGTCTGCGGCTGGGGATTCGCGAAGGGATTCTGCGCTTGCGCGTTGATGAAAGGATTGTTGACAGGTGCGGATTGGGCAGCCGCAGTTCCTCCAACGAAAGGATTCGTGGGAGGCTGGACAGTCGAACCCGACGAGTTTATAGGGTTCGTCGCTCCTCCGGAGTTGGGAGCGAGCAGGGCTTGCACTTGTGGGATATGTTGTGCAACGAATTCTAGATAGGCGGACAAAGGTAGATGAAATCCAGTTCTCATCCATCGTATCAACGCAAGGCTCGATGCGATACGGTCGTGGATATCGGAAATATCGTATCGTCGAGGAAGTCCTAAATGAAATCGACACTCACTCGCGAGCTGTACAGGGTCAATAGTGGATGCACCCTGTTGTTGTTGTTGGTTGCTGGCATTGCCTTTCGAATAGGTCTTGCCTCCAGAGGCAGCGGCCTGGGGTTGGGTAGAAGCACCAGTGGCGTTCCGACTCTTGCCACCGGGGTTAGCGAGAGCAGCACAATTCTTGCCACAATAGTCGAAGTTCTGGAATTTAGGCTTCTTGTGACAGTGCTAAAGTGAAATAGCAAAGACGCCGTCAACAATAATGTCTTATCGTAAGTAAAATATAGAGCTCTAGGTCTCACATACGTTACATAAAGTCGCAGCGAGACCGGCGCAAGTCTTCGAACAGTAGGCATGGTTCGAAAATTTCGGCTTCTGGTGGCAGTACTATTGGACAGATGGGAAAAGCTCGTCAGCAATGCCAATCTGAGAAACGGGGTAGAGCACAGGGTGCTCAGGGACTCGCACGTACATCGCAAAGCTGAGGAGACGATGGTACTGGGACAGAGCTCGCCATCTTGAGACTTGATACGTCGGACTCAGGCAGGGAGAGGCTATGGGGTACAATTTGATGCGACTTTGCGAGCAATTCTTGTTTTAATAGTTTGCCACGCCCCCACCTCGAGGATGACGAATCGGTAACAGCATGTCAGATATGCAACAGCCTCGAGCTTCAAGCAGTTTGGGATATCAGACAATCAGGCAAACATCAAGACGCGAGGGTGAAGCCAGGATCAGGTACACGTGTTGCAAGCAAGCTCAACAGAGTACAGCAGCACACAGTAACAGAAAAGCCAGTAGTGCATAAGGAACGAGGCCGATATCGATAGTGTCTCATCAGTCATCCACTGACACTGCCACGGAGTGTCGCCCTCAATCGCTCGAGACATTTTCCGAGCTCGTTGCGGCCCTTCCGGTCAGCGCCGACACCCCAAAACGCATCCTTGTCAGAATCCTGAACAGACATTAGCGAAATGATCGTTTTAAAATGTCGGAGACGTACCTCAATTAGCTCTGCATCTCCGGTTGCAAGCAGTTCATCCAATAAATCGCGATGTTGCGTAAATTTATGGAATAGGGTCTCGTCCATCTAGCACATTTCATTCATAAGCTTTGGTCGTGAGCGGAGGGAAGAAACAAACCTTTTGAATATTTACTTGCTTCCAGTCGGGTCTGACTTCTGGCTGAAAACGACGAGCCTCTGAAAAGGCAACACTTGGGCGTTCGGAACAGGTTCGAATATGCTCCGCCAGGTTAGGACGGTAATCTTGAAACTACGGCGCCGATGTTAGAACATTCCCAAGAAAGGGTTAACAAAGCGGACCTTGAAAGATTGGAAGAGATGTTCGCTCGTCGGATATCTCTTCCCTTTGTATATTACGGGATGTGCGGAGAAATTCGTGAAGCCGTAGTGCGGGTCGTGTTTGTGGTAAAATAGGATACGTGGTCGGGACTGCGAAGGTGAAATGCGTCGGGGAGGAGAATCCGAGGGCATTGTAGAGGCTGGAGCGCTCTTGACACCAATTCGACGACTCAGAGGGTAGATGCTCATTCTTGGGGAGCTGACCCTCGATTCGTCACTGCGAGTGCCGTTGTCTTCGGTTATGAAGATCTGAGTGTCCACACATGAGTGCGAGCGTTGAATAGGCTGCTCACTCGAGCCGTCGTTATCCGCTTCGGCCAAAGAGAATATAGCGTTCAGGCTCTGTGTGTCCCATTTGGAAGGATCGACATCGGAAGCCACATAGATGGTGCGACTCCTCTCCTCGATACGATATATAGGAGGTTGTTTTGAAGTCGGGGAGGCGAGAGCTGGCAGTGACTTCACTCCAAGTGTAGGAGACGTGACAATGGTTATGGTCTTCTTCGACGCCATGGTTCAAAAAGATATCGAGGAGCGGTATGACGAGAAACCAGAGAAATTAGTCAAAACGGGGCAAGAGATAGAGATGTTGTAAGTAGAACAGACGTCAAGCAGTGTTCTCCAGGCTCCACAGCCCCAGGCCTGTGTTAAGGCAAAGTACCACCGCCTGGAGTCACCTCGCGAAGAAAACGTGGGCAGAAGCTGGGCAGAAGTCGTATGATCAATCAAGTCGACACGAATACAGCGAACACTTCGAGGTCGAGCTAGGGGTTTGAAACCCAAATTCCTCAAGGATGCCTCTCGAAGGTGGATTTGAGGATTTCAAGGTTGCTATTCGTCGCCCATGGCATGAGGATGGTCGAAGGTCGAAAATGGGCCAGGATACTTACATAAGAACTTCTGTGACAATATATCACGCTTCGTGACCTTTGGCGCTGTCGTGTCTTGAACCCAAACCTAAACTATTAGTATCAAGTCTTTTGATCTTGAATGCGATTTTGCGTGTTCCCATACCCTTCGATTCCTTGTGAATCTCGCACGGAATGGTTTTGCAGCGTGCCCTACAACCACATTTACCATGGATCTCTACGGAGTCCGGACGCCAAACGGACACCATGGATAAGTTTTGATGCACGTTGAGGGCACGATGGCCTGTACCGCGGCGACAGCGTTCTTAATGTTTTATTGACCCCCAGGAACGCATCTCCGGTTCAGAATCCATATATTTTAACCCGCTACGGCCACTGTTACGCCTTATCCAAATACCGCAGCCAGATGGCGCAATTTATCGACGAGTTCAGCTTCGACCACCCGGATAACGAAGGCTACGGAAAGTCACGCAGATTGAGGTTGCTTTCATCCAGTGATTCCCAATATGCTACCCGTAAGTTTCACTTTCGTGTTTATTGCAAGGCGCATTCTTCACTTTTTTTCAGTTGAAACCAAGTTCTATCGAGGATGGAAGCACCCGGACAAAAAGAGGCCTAAGATCCACACAATATTCAAAATTCTTTCTCCAGACGCCGCCTTTCAACCTTTCCACTGCTACAAGTGTGCATCTTGCTCATTTTTCTTCACGGCCTGACCTCCAAATTTTACAAGGGCCCTTGTTACTTCGTCTCCTGCACTTCGCAACAGAACGAAGAATCCCGCCAACGAACAATTATTATTTCATGGAACGAACCGAGCGTGCCATTTGGGAGATGATGCCAGTATGATCCGTCTCTGTCCGCTGTCGAAGTGCTCGCTGTGTTCCATTATCCGGAAATCTTTTGACGTTGGGAGATGTGGTGTGTTATTTCCATTTCATCGAATGAGCGCGATGCTCAGTGTCAGCAGGCACCAACAAGAAATTCCGCCGGTTTGGCACAGGCATTTACTCGAGTTCTTGTTCCTCGAGTGAGTTTTCATTTTGTCAATACCCCGCTTTCTCACTTTTTGTTTCTACCTAGAGGCCGATGGTTACTCATGCAACGGCGACGATTCCTCGCAATTTCGTGCGATGCTAGTGACTCGTGTAATCGTTGGTAATCCACACATACGACACCGCAATGCCACCAACATGACGGAACCTCCCTGCGGACACCATTCCGTAAGCATATCTTCTGTCATCGTACCTGCCCGTTGAATTCGTTCTACCTCCTACCAGGTTATTGGACAACCCGGCGTCCATCTGAAGTACGATGAGACGGTTGTATACGATAACGACGCGATCCGGCCGGCGTATCTTATCGTGTATGGCGATATGTCAGAAACGACGAAGTCAAGATTCCAAGCTCTGGTCACGGCTTTGTTCAAGACGCCGTTGGCGGCATGAACGGCGGATAAGGTGTGGGCCCGAGATGTATTTTATAATTTATTCTTTTCGTCTCATCCTGTTGCACAATTTTTGTTTCGAGCGACGCTGTTGTATCATAATTGCCCTTCCTTCCTCATCCTAGTGCCTCTTCTCATCTGCTCATTTGATGTACATGAAGATGTATACCGGTAGGATCGCATCTACGGTGGACACAAAGAGCGATTCCTCTTCTACGGACTACAAGCTGTCAATGAAGACTGTCAAGAGGGGAAAACGATGAACCAGCATACCTCCTGGCCAGGCTCTACCGCTGCGTCGCATGCTATCATCACACGATAAGGCGAGGTTGTGCACGATGTTGCAAAGCGATCAGCCAGAGCAGGATTCCGATACGAGTATATGCCGTCGCCAAATCTGTTTTAACACTGTAAGCTCAATGCACATTAATGAAACCGTATTGTCATGAATTCACCTTCCATTGTTATAGTTTGCACCGAATGCAAAGGACTTGAAGCAAGATTTGACGATGGAGCAAATACCACACGACTTGAAGTTGCAGAGGCTGGCGTCTTTGGTGCCCAGATCGCATATGCATTGGGAGCTATGGAAACTCCGGACCTCTTCAAAGTTCGGATGCGCGGTTCTGGAAAGGGCCATCCCCAATCAGTGTTATTTGGAGGTCAGCCATGGTCGGCAACCCACCTGTACTGTTCGTGTCTAGCGCGGGCTTCTCGAGGAAGGACGATTTCGTAAACCTTCTCGAAAGAAGGCGATTCTCTGGGTGAGTCCCACTCGCTGAGGAACTGTGCTCTAACTGATGATTCTAGCTCATTTTCAGTCCCTCAAACTCCGGCAATTCCCACTTACGATTCTTAAACAGATTTGCATCACGACTCAACTCTCGCAGTCGTGGACCAGCACGCATGACACGGTCGCACGGGATGCACATCGTGCCCACAATACGAGGCTGCACCTCGCACAATTCACACCCATCCACCTGCCCTTGGCGTACTCCCTCTCTACAACCGCGGGGGTAGCACTTGCATGAGACACTTGCAGTCCGTGAGCATGAAAAGCGCGGAGGACGACATACCTGGCGTGGGCCTCTGAGCAGAAGTTCGCATATGCTGGCTTGCCTGTGGCACGACATCCTTGCAGCACACAGGCACTTGGGCTGGGGCCCGATCCATTCCGTGCGCAGCTCCTACTGCAGTACGGATGCTTGTGGCCATTCTCGACAAATTTCGGCTTTTTGCCGCAGATCTACCGGGCCTCGTCTCAGCCATCCTCGGAAATGCATGACAACGACGCACCTCACAAAGGTCGACTGCCTGGACCAGAGGAGTGTTCGTGCGCTGACTATGCGCCCCCCAACGAACGACGTTCTTGACTATTGCGGCCATGTTCTGTTCGATGGAAGGTTATGTTACTTCGGAACTGGAAGATGGGTAATGAGACACGGCCTGCCCTGGTATCAGGGACCATAAGTACGAAGATCAGCTAGGCAGTCTGCATGACAGCGATGCCTCGTGAATGGCACGCAGGGACCACGTTTTTTCAGGTGCGTAATCGTGCCTCCTAAGCGTGGTATCGATGGGGTTTTGAGTGTCTGTTTTAAACAGCTTAGCTGATATCCTCCTCTTTCGTCAAGTTTGGTCGTTATTGCTTTCGTTTTGCTATTTTGCACCTCTCCAGGAGACGCTTTCTTTCACAACCACTATAGACGAAAATGACTTCTCATATTCCTCTGGCCTTGTCAATTCTGGGTAGCCTGGCCAATGCCTACCCACTAGTTTCATCGAAACCTGCACCCGCTGCCGCACCGGCGCCTCCTCCCAACCCGCCTCCTAGCATTGCACCGTCACAACAGCCACACAATGCTACGTCGTCCGCTGGATCATTTCCCATTGGCGCTTCAGCACCTCAGCCCTCTTCGAATGCAAATGGCCCTACGAATTCAAATGTCCCTGTGGGAGGGAATACGACCACGATCAATCCCGTTGCTCTTTGTGAAGTAAGCTCGCAACTGATTGACGATAAACACACTCATTTCTATGATATCAGTTCTGTGGGATTCGGCCCAAACACTTTGACGGAACCAAGACACATCCATATTGCAGCAAAACCTGCGCTAACAAGAAGCTGAATTCGATTCCAGGAGGAGCGAACACCGCTTTAGGGTCGAGCCCTGCGAACTGCAAGGTAGGCTCCCTCGATTGGGGTTGTCAGAGCCTTATGTACTTACATTCACATAGTTCTGTCATAACCGACCCAAGTACTCAGACGGTACCAAGATACATGACTACTGCAGTAAAGCTTGTGCGAAGAATGCGGCTGGACCGCATCGTAAGGGCACTGGAGGCACGACAACTCCTACCGGACTTTGCCAAGCACCCGGATGTCAAAACCCCCCGCATACCGGACACGATTATTGCTCAATGGCGCATAAAACGTGGGCGTTTCTCCTTCATTTATTGTTGCTCCATCTTATGGTTGTCCCAGTCTGGGAGAGAATTTATGTCTTATGTGTCTCCAGGCGCAGAAGATGGCGAATTCGCACTTCTGCAGCCAGACCTGCATCGATGAAGCGGAAAACAAAGGCCCGATGATTCTAGAAGTGCCTTCCGGACACGTAACCTTCAAGAGCGGTAAGTCCGAATTCTTCCTTCGATTAATTTTACTCTCGTTGACTGGTGTGCAATGCAGTGGCTGAACAGTTCAAGGCGTCCTGGAGGCACGTTGGAAGCACATGCCCGCCTGTGCGGCGCATATACAAGATCATTTCTCCGCAAAGCTCTTTAGCTTCGTATGACGCCTACAAGTACGGCACATGTTTCTTCCTCAGAACCGGCTCTAATGGCCTTGAGCCTAGGGCTGCAGTAGAAGCGAAGGGGCAATTCGTCAACGCCGGTCGCTCTGAAGGCAACGAAAATCGTCGGTGGCATGGAACCCGCCGCGTGTGCAACCTCGGCGACAAGGGCCACACGCAGTTCTGCTCCTCACCCACCTGCTCCCTCTGCTGCATTATTCGATCTTCCTATGACATCTCTCTTTGGGGAAAAAAGACCGGCTGGGGCAGGTAGGTCTGCTATATTAGTTATTTGATGTAGATTCTAACGCAGTTCGTCAGATTCGGCAAAGGAATCTACACATCGTCGACATCTTCCAAGTTAGTGACCTCTTCCGATTGTTCGATTCCGTTAATAGTGTCCTTGTCGTAGATCAAACGACTACTCGCATAACGATTGCAAGTCCCATTTGAAGGCCATCCTGCTCAACAAGGTCGTCGTGGGCAAAGGATGTAAAATGCTTCAGGATAACACCAACCTGACCACACCGCCAGCTGGCTACGATTCCGTCAGTCATGTTCATGTAGTCCCTAAAAGTATTGATGAGTCGGCTGATTTTTTTTTCTCTTCTAGGTGCTGGCAGAGAAGGGAGGAAGCCTCAACTACGACGAATTGGTTGTGTATTCTAACGATGCAATCCGTCCATCCTTCCTGGTTATGTACGAACCCTAGATTTATTCATCTTTCTTGCTGGCCGGCGAGATCTTAATGGGTCTTGCGGGCGTTTTAATGTAATTTATTTCCTTTACTCGCCCGGGACATGGCTTTGCGAAAGGCAAATGCTGTCCTTTGCTCATGATAAGTTACATCAAGTCCAAAGTCCGTTATCAATTGGTCCGTAGTATCATACTAAGAAAGTCCCAACAGCTTTACTCTGGGAGTTTTGACACAGGCGGAATCATGTGTTGGGCTGACTGCCAGGCTAGCCACAACAACACCACCATGCCTGCCGTCAACGTCAAGCTAGAAAGTACACCATCAGAACGACCCTCTCCCATCGAGAAGTGACCAAAAACTCGCCTTTCCAACACAGCTAGCCCTGAAACACACAACGAGCACAACACGGCCAGAACATGAAGCTCTTCAAAATAGAGAAAATAAGGTAGATACGCACCGAACAATGCTCTAATCTGCCCACAATACACGATGCCCTCGCACATCCCCTTCTCCAGGACGAGAGGCACGGAGGCGTTGATGATACCCGCACCAACGGCCCACAAGATGAGGGTTATAAGCACCCAAATCGCCTGGGCGCCAATGGAGGATATGGGGTGCTTCGACCACGTTGGATGCAGGAAAAGAAGTGTATATACGCCCGCTGTTAGTGTGGTCCAAGAAGAGGCGAACCTGTAGAACGTTTCGGACGGGTGGGTAAGTCTGGAGGGAGGCAAGAAACGTACAAGAGCAGACGGGCACCAGTGCGGGTCTTGATCTTGGGGTAATTGTCGTTGAAACGGTATTGGAGTACGAGCCAGCTCGATAGTGCTACCTGGACGGAATCGTGAATAATCAGCCATCTTGCAGGAAGCCAAATGCGTGAAGAAAAGGCAAATTCTACCTCGCACAAACTGCTCAGGACAAGAAATACGTATACGACTACGATAAATTCCTGTTAGTATGCACAATGGAAAAAATGAAAGAAGGTGCCCACTCGGAGCATACTTCTGCAGCCGCACACCAGAGACCTTGTTCAGCGGCCTAGGGCGCTTCTGTGCAGCCCTGTACGCCCATGAAAGGACGACCAGGTACATCAAGGCTATCATCGTTGTTAGACAGACTACGAGACCCGTTGTTGTAGTGGTTAGGTAGGATATGCGATCCGCAGACAGTTGGTCGACTATCGATATTCGTGTGGGTGTCGTCGCAGATGAGGTAGTGGTAGACATGCGGGCCGAAGAAGACGGTGTTATTCCGATGTGTTCGACCAGCTAAAGTAATGCCTATGAGTTACGTGTAAGAAAAAATAGAAAGAACGGCCGTACCGACAAAAGAAGAAAAGGACAGCTAGGAGCTGAGAAAGAGGCTATCGCGCAACGAACCTCTTGGATTGGTACAGCAGGTTGAACACATCATTTCATGCAGGCCATGGCATGGATTCAACGTGTCTTCAGTTCCTCAACGAGTTGCGCAATCGAATAGCCTTGCTGGTTGCGCGCCTAACAGGGCCACGGAAGGAGCAAAATGATTATGCTTTGAATGGATAGAATAGAGGCATCTCTCGATAACGAAGAGGCCGGGTCTTGAAGTCAACCATCTACCGAGCTTGTGAAAAGCATCAACAATTTTGTAACATGTGCATGGCATAGAACAAGACGCATGCATAGGTCGATAACGCAATGTGTAGCCATAAGCCCCGCATACAAATATCTTTACCTCCTTCATCTGAACCGTATCTAAGGAGCGAAGAGGGTGTCGAGGAAGGCCTTGCCGGCAGCCGCGGGCTTCTTGGGCTTGGGAGCAGCCTTCTTCTTCAAACGCTCCTGCTTGACTGTGGATAGTATGTGTTAGGACGACAGTCCGCGGAGATGAGTAGGTGAACATACGGAGCTCGTGCCTGCGGAGGGTCTTTGCGTAGGGGTTCAGACGGAAGAGAACGGCCTTGTTGACGAGGGGGTTCTTCTTTTGCGTCCAGGGGCGTTTTTGGACCTTTTGGCCAGCGGGACGGACGACGGATTGGATCTCATCGCTGTTGATGAGACGAGTGACATCGGGGTTGGCAATCTTGGCGGAAGGAAGGCTGTATCACGGGCAGTGAAAGTTATTAAAAGAAATCGTGATGAAGGGAGAGACAACGTACATGTAATCCTTCTTATAGGCAGAGGCCTTCTCGAAGGTACCGAACACCTCATCCAGAAGGCCGAAGGCACCCTGAGTCCAGATCACGAAACGCCCGAGGTGGCCACCAGGAGCGAGCTGGAGGAGGTTCAACCTTCTGACGTTGACAATCTCAACACCGGGCAAGTTGCGGAAAGCCTTCACAACGCCATTGTCCTCGTTGTAGACGACAAGAGGGCCACGGCGTTGACGGTGCCTGCGGTTCCTCATCTTTCCTTTGCCAGCGCGGAGCTTGCGCGAGTTGGACACCTTGACGACATCAGCGTAGGCACCAAGGGACTTCAGGAGGGCGACAGCCTGCTTGGTCTTGGTGAAGGCCTCGGCAGCGTCGTCAACGACGAGGGGAACTTCCTCGATCTGCTCGATACGATGACCACGGGCAAGGACGAGGGAAGGAAGAGCGGAGGCGGCAAGAGCGGAAACAACAGCGAAACGGCGTTGGTTTTGATTGACCTTGACGTGCCATTTGCGCCAGGTCTTGGTGGGGGCGAACATGCGTCCTCCACGGCACATGTTACCGAAGGCGGCCTAAAAATTGCATCAAGTTGAGAACATAGTCAGGAAAGATTTGCGACGCACCTGGCCGGAGCGGTGGGTTCCTCCACCACCAACACGGGGGATACGAGCAACAGCACGACCGGTACCCCAGGACTCCGCGCTAGTTTGGTGACCAGCCTTCTCGCTCACAGCATACGCCTGCCTCTTGTTCTTGGCGATGCTCTCTGAATTAGTCCGACAATCAGACTCAATTCCTATCCCCGAATTATTTTTACGCACTGTGAACTTGCTGAACGACATCGAGCCTGATGGGGGCGGTCAAAACCGCGGGGAGAGGGAGGGAGGTGGAGGCCTCTGGGAACACAAAATCAGAGGTTTGCTCATGGACGACGGCGACGACATACCGCCATTGGTGTTTCGGACGTTGACGGTGGGTCTGGAGGCCATTGTTGGCGGTCTTGAGGGCTTGCTGATCTTGCGCGACGATGGCCACAGATTTCGTCCAGCAGGACAATTAGGCTTTTGCCGAAGCGACTGTACAGTCGGAATTTGCATAACAAGCTACAACAATGGAACGGGCCGCACTCCCAGCTCTCTTCAACCTCGTGGCAACCTTGAAGTTGGACAAAGCGGTATTCTATGCTCCTGACTATCAATCTTCTGTCAGGTCAATGACCACTGGAACGCGCTTCAAGATACGTACCTCATCTTCTTCAACCTTCTTCGACTTCTCAATCTTCACCACTGGGCCAAACTCCAACTTCACTGAACCAACACCTTCCTGCTTCAATTTCAGGGGTTCCACATCCTGTTTTTCTTTCTTCAACTTCAGCGGGCTGGTTGTCTCTAATTTTACGATCGGCTTCGACTCTTGCTTTATTGTCTCTGACTCCTGCTTTATCGAATGCCCTTGTTCAGCTTTGACCGCGCCAGCCTCGTGCTTCACTGGTACCTTGAACTTGGTCTCGAGTTCTTCTTGCTTTATCTTCCTGTCTTCCAAATTCATCTGTGCAATCAACGTGGTTAATATCACGATTTTAAACGATGGTTTACACTATCAATTACCTTGACGTCCTTCAGATCCTCCTTCTGAGTCTTCAGCTTCGGTTTGTGGTCCGAGAATCGTTCCTCCATGACTGGGACTTGCTCGTCAGATTGGTGAGACGATCCAGTGTTGCCGTCTGCTATTGTGACTGAATTATCATGTAGAAATGCTTCCTCATCCTCGCTATCCATTGTCAAATCAACAATTCCCGAATGATCTTGCAAATGATCGATGTTGTGTTGGGCTCGACGTTCTCGAGGAGCAATACCCGTCGCTTGCAGGACCTCTAAATCATCTCATCAGTCCCAACGACAAAAATAAAAAAACTCGACATCTCTCACCAAGAGGACGGTACCTGAAGATGAATACCTTCGGATGTCCAAAAGACTTGACGCGGTGCACGGGTTTCCTTTCGCCTGTGAAAAGTTTTCCGAGCCTGTATCGAATTTATTCAGCGATTTGGTCCTCCAATCGTCTAAGGAATTCGAAGCTACACACTTCGTACTGTGATGCCCGATTAGTTTTCTCATCTCATGCGTCTTACTCTGGCCCTTGAACGGTGTAACATGAAGGCTCGTGCGACCGCCTTTTCGAACGTACGAAATCTCAAGTCTGATTTCCCCAAGTTTGTCGGAAGGCCCGGCGTCCAAATACATATCGTCGTCTGCCTCGTTCTATTAGCCTGCTCCCTGATCCCGCTTGTACGTTAAGAACACATACCAGTCACATCGAGCTTTGAGAACACGAGCAGACGATCCGCTCCCGTTCCCGTAGCTGCACCGCGTTGTTGAGCATAATCCCTTTCCTGTGTAGCATCCTTTCGATACCCCTTCCTGTTAATTCCCTTTGATACGCCGCACTTTACGCCATCTACGAACGTACGCCCCATACTGTTGTCCGCGCGGACAGTATCCTTCCAGTTGATCACAAAAGCCTGTGGCGTTCGTCTGTCGATACCCCCCGCAAGAGAATGTCAACCACAGATCACGCACCTTTCCTTCCTCTGAAGCGATCCAACACGTCACACTAAGCTGATCTTTCGATTGCTCGACTACATGCTCAAGCAACTCGCGTTCGTCGACAGATATCCATGCACAGAAATTGTCGCGCTGTAGCATCGTGGTGGTAACTGTATAGAATAGCGGGAGTTGCTTACCTGATAATAAACCGCTTTCAGATAAGCTTTTCCAGGGGTGCGAACCGGAAGTACGGTTCACGGTTAAGTTGCCGCAATGCCTTTCTACACTACGCGCAAGAGAGTAAGACTGTGGTTTACGGGAAGGGGCTTACGCAGTGCGGTGCTCATCCATGATCCAACAGCTTCTATTGGAAGAGGTCGGCAGCCTGAAAAGCCAGCTACCGTTTCCCTTGAACGGTCGATTCGACACCGGCATGAAGTGTAAAGAACGGCAATGTGAGAGATACACACAAGCTCGTGCGCAAGTCAAGCTGAAATTGACTCTGGCGGTTCACCATATAATCATATTGTCCGGGTTTCTGTGCTTCGGACATCATATTTTTGCCGCTTGTCATTTATTACGAAGCGAGGCGGTGCATAAACTAAGGGTTCAACGCATGACTCGATTTGGAAGTCGACTTGCCATACTAGTACGCGTGAGTAACTATGCTGTCGGACCTGAATTGGGAAAATGAATAAACGAGAGGACGTTTCTCGTACATACCTTTTAAACTATGCTTTGAGCGGTGGTTCAAGACGTTGGGTTTCCCCACCCGCTATTTTCGTCATTTTTGCCTCCGGATTGTCTCCGTCTTCCCCTACCTCCTAGGCAAGGTAGTTTCATACCAATCGACGGCCAACTAAGGGGCATATTCGCTCCCCTAGCCTATCACGGTGTGGGTCATGAGGATACGAGTTTGTGTTATGCAGGCTACCAGGCATACATGGATACACTTTCTTGTTCGGCGGTCACCTTGCGGACGGTGTATATGTTCTACTGAAAGAAATAAACAGTCTCCTATTGAACATCATGAAGCACGATTAGGGCCAGATTAGAGTGCAACACCGTGATATAGACGTGAGTGTGCTGTACAACTCTACGGAATGCTATATCTTTTCTCTTTAGCCTTGAAATAGCAAGCTTCAGTACGGGGTCCTTGAAAAGGACAATCAAGACGCGCCCCTCTTTCGTCGTTCCTTCCCCGAGCACTCTAAAAAGCATAGCTTCCGCCCACCATCCTTTACAACTCAGAAAATATAGGCAACGACGGGGCCGTTGTCTGGAAGCGGTGAGATACATATGTCACTCGCGCCGCTTTGCCATAAATGGCACTAGCCGGTGTCTTGTCGCACGGACCTCCTGCGCCAAGCGGACTAAGCGCCTGTGCCATACCTGACGTTGTATCCAAATTGGGGAATACTGGGTGGCTTAGCGTCCTCCCGAATAGGAGATCAGTTTCGACGCCTTGATATTAGGATGGATACGCGCTCTGGCAGGACGCTTTGACAACGCTTTGACAATGCTTTGACATACCCGATTTATTGATCAATGCGCTCTGCGGTACGGGTATATAATGGTGGCATTTTGTTCTTGTAAGTCCAAACTACCTCGCCTTCGACTCAGAGACCATCACCACACGCACCAACCTCGGCCACTCTTCCCCAACTATTCATCTCTACACCAGTCATAATGGCCAACTCCAACTCATCGAGCTCTGCATCCGACCGCTCCGCTAATCGCGGCTCAGCCCCTGCCCCACCTAGTCTTCGAAGCATTGCCTACGCGCTCTTCTGTCACGTCGTCGCAGCAGAGCACGAGAAGTACTACGAGTGGTTCAACGCCTGCCCTTCTGCTCCATGGCACCTCAACGAGAGCGGACAGTGGGTCTCCACCGCCACCGAGGTCAAGAAGAAATGGTCCGACCACTATACCAAGATAACCCATGGCAGGGAACTCTGGTGGGACTGTGCTACTGACCCGGAGATCCTCGACGCCATTGACAAGAGTCGCCCTGTAGTCCGCCCAAGTTCCTTCTTTGACCCCTTTGGAAACGACCCCTTCCCCAACTTACCGGGAAACACGGTACCCCTCACACATCCCGAGATCAGCAACCTTTGGTGCGGTCATCCTGATCTTACTATGACCTTGGGATCGCGCAAATCCCCGACTCCTGGTCTATCTGCGGATTGGGTCGCCCCCGGTGCTTTCACCAGTGCCGATATGGACGCACTCATGGCTGATCTTCCGTACCTGGACGGTCTTGGAAACAAGCATGACCATATCACTCCGGAGTTCTTCAAATCTATCCTTGATGGTCTGAACCCGTTGGAGGCCAATGTACGAGAGCTCATCCGTCAGGATGAAGAATTCCATGCCAAGTTCACCTGACCGGTCAACGTCTGGCGACGAATGTGGGCTCGAATGACCGCATGCTACCTGAATTGTTCACATACTCTACCGTACTTTCTATGCACTGTATTTGTTTCATGGATAGACTACACTCTGTACTAAATCAAATTCATAATCTATCACATCCTTTGTAGACGCCGTGTGAGCGAAAGTCAATCTCTTGGGCGCCAAATTGGGCCGGACTCACCGAGCACCCTCCTTTCTTTGCCAGGTCGTTGATTTTCCTTATCAATTCAGGTCAAATGAGAGAAAGCGGCCTACCTAGCCAAAAAATAATCTAAAGATCTACCCCATCTAGGTCCAAAGCACCGCAACTTACTCAGCTTCATCCTCCTCCAACCCTTCTAACGATGCCTGTTGTTGCCACATGCTACAATAGAGCCCTCTTTCCCTCATCAGTTCTTCGTGCGTTCCCTGCTCCACCACTTCTCCCTCTTTCAGCACGATAATTAGGTCTAGAGAAAGAACACGGGGGCGTGAGAAGAGGGAAGGATGAAGAAAAGGAAGGTACTTACCTGACTCAATGACTGTCCGCAGCCTATGAGCAATGAATATGCTCGTACGAGCTTTGTCCAGCAAGGAGTTGTTGATGTTCTTCATGAGCTCTGACTCCGTATGAGCGTCCAGCGCCGAGGTCTATCCAGGCACCAATGAGCGATCCTTCGCAGGAAGGCAAAAGCCGCTCAAGAACTCACTGCCTCGTCAAAGAACAAAATCTCCGGATCCTTCAGCATAACCCGCGCAACCGCCAACCGCTGCTTCTCCCCGCCACTAATCATCAGCCCGCGCTCCCCGACCTGAGTCTTGTACCCCTCTGGCAGCTTCGCGATTGTATCGTGCACATTCGCCTTGCGTGCCGCTTCTACCACCTCCTGGTCTGTAGCATCTAGCCGTCCATAGCGGATATTATGCATAATATCCGCATGGAAGAGGGGTGTATCCTGTGGCACGACACCAATGGCGCGGCGGAGGGACTCTTGCTGTACTTGGGTAATGTCCTGGTCGTCGATGAATATCCGACCGGAAGAGGAGTCGTAGAACCGGTAGAGCAGGCGGAAGACAGTTGACTTGCCGCAACCTGAGGGCCCGACAATAGCCACCTTCTTGCCGGCGGGTACTGTGAAAGAGAGATTGCGGAAGATGGGGCGGTCAGGGTGGTACGCGAAGGCAACGTTCTCGAAGCGGATGTTGCCACCCTTTAGTGCCAGAGGTTGGGCTCCAGCTACATCCTGTTCAGGATTTTTTTTTTTTTTCAATATTATTAGTTTCGAGAATGAACTCGAGATGAGGTATTGGCAGACTGACCTTTGCAGGAGTGTTCTCCTCGACGAGTTTATACAGGACCTCCATATCCAGTAGATTCTGCCTCATCTCGCGATAGATTGTGCCCAGGAAATTCAACGGTAGAGAAAGCTGGAAGATCAACTGGTTGACCATGACCACGTCGCCAACCGTCATCGTTCCTGTACATGCGTCGGTCATAGAAAAAGTTCAGGACGGTCCCCGCGCACCATTGACAACGCCTTGCGCGGCCAAGAACATCGCCATCGTCAGGGCACTCGAAAAGATGACGTTCTGTCCGGAGTTCAGGAATGCAAGCGAGGTTGTGATCTTCACCGAGGACTTCTCGTACGCGGCAAGATGTTTGTCGTATTGCGCAATCTCGTACTTCTCGTTGTTAAAATGCTGTTGTCCACGAAGGTCGGCATCAAGGATGATGGTATAAAGAAGAGAAACAGACCTTGACCGCCTCGAAGTTGATCAACGAATCCACAGCGACCGTTGCGGCCTTGTTATCTGCTTTGTTCGCCTCGCGTCTGAACCTCGTTCTGATCGAATTTATTTGGACTTTAGATATCTTGCCGAACCTAAGGAGAAAAAGGTGACTGACCGCCATGACGTTGTCCGAACCGTAAACCATGTGTAAGCAACCATCGTCAGCACAGTGATAGCGGCGAAGTCCCATCCAAATTTGTACGTCTGCAAAGAGGTGCGTAAGCTCTCATGGACATAAGAACATAAATTTGAACGCAGACCAATATACCGCAGACCATCGTGATCTCCAGTGCAGTGGGGGCGATCCGGAAGAGAATAGCTTGCATGAGGAAGCTGATACCTCTAGACACAGAGTCGTTTGAGTAAAGCCATGAGACCGTCAGACCAAGCCAACAGTGCTTACTTTGTACCTCTATCGATGGCTCTTGTCAGGCCACCAGTCTGTCTGGCCAGATGGAATTTCAAATCCAGGTTGAGAAGGTGCTCGAACGTCTCTCTAGCGACTTTGCGGATAGCGCGTTGGCCAATGTTTGCAAAGACCGCGTTGAGCAGCTCGCCGGAGAGGGTGGCACCAATACGTGCAGCTCCGTCTGTGCCATCGAATCGGGATCAACGAGTATCATACGGTCGGCGCGTAGACGAACGCACATCCAATGATCATTGTTCCGGCCAATAGCCACGCGGTTGAGGTAGCCGTGATATCCACGTTCAGAGAATCGATGACGGATTTGAAGATTTGAGGTACTTGGACGTTGAGAACCTTCAAAGAGGGAGTATATTTAGTTTTTCTTAGCGTCAAAGACGGTAGCCACTGACCTTGGCTGTAACCAGCAGACAGAAACCGAAAAGCACTGTCAAACGCGTCTTCCAGTCGTTCTTCGGCCATACATTCATCATTAACCGCTTTGTGATCGCCCAGTCAGTCCTCCTTTGCTCCGCCTGCGTGGGGATGTCTGTTTTGGACGCGAAATCATTGGACTTCGGAGGAGGTTTCGGTGGAACTTGTAGTGGAGGCTGAGAAGCTGGCGACGGGGTTTTAGGTGTCGATGGCAATGAAGAGGGAGAAGGAATGTCTTCTGGGGTTGGTGCCATATGTCTAAACGCTCGTCTTGCTTCGGTCGACCCGAGACCAGCACGACTTGTGATCCCCACACTCGGACCCTGGTCGTTCCAAGGGGCAGGACTCCGTCTTATTCGCAACCTATTGGCCATGTTCTCCCCCAGACCAAGCTTCAAGCTCGAATATGTTGAGAAATTTCTCCTACACTTCTTTATCGTAGTCGCCACACTGAGAGCCTGCGACCAAGATGCGCCTCTGAGAGTCGAATTCGCCAGACATGATGCGTTCACGCCAGACACGACACGCGATAGACCCGACCTGCAACAGGAAAACAAGACGGAGGCCAACATAGACGTACAAAAAGACCTCAATCGCAACGAACTGTCCCCGAATAGCAAATTCTGGATGCTCTGAAACTTCCAATGACGTGAAATGTCCTCAGCTCCAAGCCGTCATTAAATTTCGGTCCTATTCACGACGGCAGTAGTTCGCCGCTGCCAGAGAAGAGTTTCAAGGGCGTATTAGGTGTGGAAAAGTTCGGCGAGAAATGGGGGACGCTGGAGAAGGAGAGAGAAGGAGAGAGGAAGAGCGCTCATTCCACTACGCATGACGTGCTTCGGTTACTGAAGTACCAACATGATATCTTATCTGATAACGATCCTCGCCCGATCGCAGGCAAAAGTACAGGGTGAAATAGTAAATTGGGGTGAAATCATATAATGAGAATCAGACGCTTCAAGCTCAAGTCTGACTTCATTCACCATTTTTCGGGGGGGAGATGAAGATTTTGGAACAGTGAGGGAAAGTATTGTTATTGTACATGTTGTATTCTTAGATTTGGAATGAGCTACTCCTTTTTCGAAAATAATATATATCATCGAAGAGAAGGAACAAGCTAAGCAAATGGCGTTTGCGATCAGCTATTCAGGATTGGGGACGCCCTCCAAAACAGAGAACATTTTAAGGCGGATTATAGTGCGAGGTCTGCGGAGTCAAACCTTCTACAAACCCTTTAGCTTCCTCCGAAATAGAACACGTTGGAACTAGGGGGAAATCAACACGGAATCGCTTGAAAGGCTTTGCGACTGCAGATACAGATCTGTCTTGCTTTCGCTGGATGAAGTCGATAAGGCCCTGGTCTGTAAAGCTCGCACGATACCGACAATAAAAGTCTTCTAGTTCTGGACAGAGGTAGGGTTGTTCGCTGCTTTTGGATACGAAAAATGTGAGGAAGTCGTCGCCAATGATCCGGTTCCCTGGGTCGAACGGATATTATAAGGTCGCCAGTCACCATAAGGGCCCTCACACTCCCTGAGAGAAAGTGATGTTAATAAGGGGCACTATTGCAGAGTCTGAAGCAAAGTCTCCCGCTTAAAGTGCTCCGGATCTAATGTGAGCGCTGTGAAGGAAGATTTTCGGCCGAGAAAGGGAGGAGGAGTGAGTAGACCAAAGGCTTCGAGGTCCCCAGCCGGAGATGCTGAGTGGGAGAGCACCACACCTCCCTTGCCATTCGAGTACGGCAATCACTCGTTGGTGCACAGCTGCATCCGCTCTGCTCTGAGGCGCACATACAGAGGGATGTAAGGCTCTCTGCGAACTGGGGACCGGGATGTGGATCGACGTCTAAAGTCTAGGAGTAGGGAGTGCAATGTTCCTCCACATGCGGCAAATGCGAGTGAGAAGTATGGGACAGCAGTCGGCACTCATCTGACATCACCGCGTTGTGGCTCTTCGGAAGGCAGTGAAAGAAAACCTCTTGGAGAATGTTGGTGGGTAGGCTGCGCACCGGGGAGAGTAGGGCGCGAACACGTCGGATTTCAACTCCACAGTCGGGACACCGAGAATGTCTACGATTTCGAGTTCGTATCATGGCAAACAAGCCGTCTGCAAATTATCGTCATCAAGATAAAAAAAGCACGAGAGAGCATGAAGCATGAAGCTTCAGAGTATAACTTACCAGAGAACTTGAATATCATACATAGATGTCATGGTTCGTGGTCAAGGAAGGAATTTACTTCGGTCGGTAGATAAGATAAGATAAGACGAATCTAAGATATGCAAATGGAGATGTGTGTTATTCTGTCTTGAACATAGGCAGGAGGCAGTAGGTTGTACATATGCACAGGAATAGGAACTATCACCTAAAAGTACAGCTATTGTACATCGTGCATAGAGCAATAAGTGATCGTGAATGCTGATGAACCATTATACAGAAAAAGGAGGAAGGATAACGAAATACAAGACCCATATCGAAGCAGGATAACACCAACTCCATCTGTGCAATAAACTTACATCCACCCCTCATCGACATACCACCTCTTCTCGGCACCCCTGACGCACCATTCAACAACTGCACCAACGCCCTCCCCTTGTCCAGCACCTCCAGGAGCAACCACCGGCGGAGCACCACCAAACGCGCCAGAAAACAACCCTCCATGTGCTGAACCAACACCATGAGCAGCAGCCGCGACACCCGCAACGTACATTCTCTCGCCCCAAGGATCGAAGCACAACCCAGCAATGTCGAGGTCATCGTAGTAGAAATAACCGTGTCGGCCACCTTTACAGCGTAAGCCATTCGACCTGCGTCTTCCGCTGGAAGCAGATGTCGAAAATGAATAGTCGTACTTCGGCTCTTCTCTGGCACTGCCGCTCGACCTGGTACGACGGTGCCCAACGGTGCTGCTACCCGAGCTGGAACTCGAGCTGCCGCTGGACGAAGTCGCGTTCGTTCCGAACCTCAGCAAAGATGAGACGTTCGGAATAAAGCCATTCCTAATCCTGCTGCCCGAAGACAGAAGGCTAGGCGAAGGAGCTCGCGAGTTACCCGTGCTCGAAGTATAGTCGGCATCGTCGTCTTCATTGTTGTCTTCACCGTCGATGTCGACGTCTTGATCGGCATCTCCGTCTCCATCAACATCGATATCCACATCGCCCTCTTCATCACCATCGACATCGACGTCCATTCTGTCCTCAGTATCTGCTTCCAGCCCGGCCAGGTCGAGACCGACATCCTCCTCAGCCTCGTCGAATCCACCCTCGAAGTCCCTCATCCTTCTCGCGAACCTTCGCGTACGGGCAGCGTACCTTGGCGGACCATAGAGTCGATACTCAAAGTCTGCCGTCGTCGAGCCGGTGTTCGTATCCCTATCAACTTCCTCATCCTCGTCTAGCTCCTCGTCATCTGTGACGCCAGGTGGGATGAACCCGTACCTCATTGCCCGGTCTTCTTCGTCCAGATCATCGCCTTCATCGTCCAACTCCCTCCTTCTTCTCCTCGTGGTCGCACCTGCCTCTGCCTCTGCCTCTGCCTGGCCAACCTCTCCTTCAGTTGGCCCGTCACTACTCAAACGGCTATCAATCCCATGCACAGCAAGTAGGGCATGCACCTCGCTCTCGACGAACCGGTCTCCGAGGTCAGGAACGACGACGATGCCCTCCTCTTCGAGCTCCCTCTCTCGTTCTCGCATGATTTGCTCCAGATCCATCACACGCGCTTCTGTCTCAGCATCCACCTCCGCAGGGTCCCTGCGCGATCGATTCTCCCATGCACGAGCACGAGCACGGCCCTGTGTCCGGATTCGTTGAAGGAGACTCTCGAGGCCATTTTCCTCCATGGGGCCTTCATTGTCATGCGCGTGCAGCCCAGCAGCCTGCTCGGCTCGCCGAACACGTCGAGCAAGGGCGAGCGCAGCGTCTTCTTCTGGGTCGCGAGCACCATCGACGTCGAGAGGAAGAGAGTTTGTGTTAGAAGCACTGGCAGGGTCATGTGTCGTGGCATTGGTAGTCACGGCGGGGGCGGCAGCGAAATCGTTGTTCAAAGATGCAATCGCTTCTGCATTCTCCAAGTCAAGAACATACTCGGCCCATTCCAGCAGAGAAGGCATCCCACGCTCCGTGTTGCTCGCCCTGCTGGTGGGAGTCGTGATTGGTCTCGGGCTCGTCCTTCCACTTGGAGAGTTTGCAGTATCAGAGGAAGAACCAGCAGCAGCCGCACGGAAATCACCCAAAGCACCTCTTCCGATCCCGAATCCCGACCCAGCCCCGATTCCGACATTCCCAACGACGTTCGTACCGCCAAGGGTCCTCCATGTGGAGTCACCAATGCTAGCAGGGGCGCTGTACGCACTTGTTGGGATACGGAACGCATCTCCAAGTGCCCGTACGATCTCTGGTCGGGAACTCGGGCCTGCATTTGCGCTGGGGCCATTACCCGAAAGGCGCTCATGCCGGAAGTTCGATCCAGGTGCGTTGGATGATGATGATGCCTCGGGCCGAGCAAATCGTCGCCGAGGTGGCCGATTCCGAGCAGGTGCATCGCGGAACAGCTCATACATGGCTTGAGTCGTTTCTGAGAGGGAGGAGGAAGCAGAGAGGGGTGGAGAAGCTGCGTTGGGGTTGGCAGCGGAACTTGAGGCCGCTGCATTGTTGGAGGAAGAGGCGTTGGGAGCAGAGGAAGGTCCTGTCCTGCGAGCATTGCTGACAGGCATCAGTCGTCTCAATGTGTTTCGTTGAGTACGTCTCTGTTGTGTTGACGATGTTGGAGCCGATGTTGATGCACTTCCTGATGACGACGCTGCAGCGGTGTCGGCGTTGCCACCCGTACCCGATGTACGAGATGGAGCAGAGGAGAGGCGAGGTCGAGATAGACGATGTGGGTGATCTTGCTGGCGAGGCGGGGGTTTATGCATGGTTGGCACTCGAATGATGTCGTGAGTCTCGAAAGTCCGTGCATCGACGATGTGCACCAGCGATGTGTGCTGCGATACAACATTCACTAGTTGAGCTAGAACGAAACAAGTAAATCTCACCTCTGTGAAAGCCATGACCTCTTTGCCCATCCTCCCTCCCTCGCCTCCGTTGAACTTGACGCTGCGGACACACCATCCCGGCGCCTTCGTTCCCCTCGTCCATTCCCACGGGTCGTCCGACAGCCATCCCGATGCTCCTCCATTGCCCAGGCTCGTCCTCTCCATGCCGCCCCCAAGACCACGCATCTTATCCGTTTGAAACACTTTCATCACCTTCGTGCTCCGGACGTCCCACACAGCTACAACACCCTCCTGGCTTGCCACCGCGAATTTGCTTCCATCACCCGAGAATGCTGTCGAGAATGACGCTGCTAGAGAGGACGTAGGAAACGAGAGCGACGGTGATGGGTCGGGAGATGGGATTGAGAGCGTCGTTATGGGTGAGAAGGTGATCCTGCCGCCTCCGGCTATGCGGTGAAAATATACCCTGTTGGAGTCACCAACGGACAGGAGAGTTCGACCGTCGGGGGAGATCGAGGCTACCCAACTCGCGTCAGTCGAGATGTGAAAGGCAAACGGTGAGGATAGGCAAAGCGGGGAGAATCCTCTGAACGAGGAAATAGAATGGGTGCGGAAATAAAGAATGCAGGTGCTCAAACTCGATGCACGAAAATGGATTCTTTGAGAAGTGCTCTTTTCCGACTAACATGTGCGCCTTGAGTGGCGATAAATCCCTGCCCATGAGATGTGCGAGCACCCTCGACAGAGAGCAAAATTGCTCAGGAAGTCCATAGAGCACCCGCATGGACAGAAGGCGAAGATACGAGGACTCACAATGGTTGATTGGCACATCCAACCTGACTGCACCAACCTCGGCCAGCTTCCATCTCGAGTCTGGCAGCCTGAGAGGGATGTCATACAATCTGACACTGCCGTCGTTGTTGCTAACTCCCACACGGGGTTCGATGCTGCTCTCATTGGAGGTTGTGAGGCTGAGGGAGGTGAGCAAGACGGAGTTGTTGATGGATCCCGCTAGGTGCTCTTCGTGGTCCCAAACGAGATGGGTGCGGCGCGACGACGAGGGGGTGTGGTACGACAGGTGAATCTCGGCCTCCTGCCCGCCTGCGGCAATTATAGTGTCGTTCTGGCCTACTGGGAGCGATGTAAGAGAGTTTGGGGTGAAATGGAGGTGGGCGAGGATCCGTGTGGGCTGGCGACCAGTGGTTGAGCGCTCAAAGCTCTCGAGCTAAAAGAAACCTGCCACTCACCGCTCCTGGCGCATGTAGGTCTTGCTCAACGATGGCGCGATGTGTTACATAGTTCACTACGCCCTGTTCTCGGGGGCAAATCAGAAGGTCTCGGAGTTGTCTGGAGGCTGGTATGAGGCTGGATTTGGCGATAAATGGAGCTCTGGACGTACACATGTGCGATGGTGGGTCTTGCAGGTGCAATCGCTGTTGGCTGCGGCTCTGAGAGCAGTGTAGGGTCTCTCGCCATCGATAGAGGTGGTGGTCAAGAGCAAAGAACCGGTTACCGAACCCGCCGCCAGTTCCCCGTAATTCGGACAGGGGCAGCACGTGATGCTGACGGACAAACTACCATTCAATTTCTACTTAGGGTCTTACTACTTGTAAAATACGGTCAGGATCATCTTTCATGATGTTCTGGACGTGGATACCTTTCCCCGGACATGCCAGGACATTATTGCCATAGTAAACCACATGATGGCCTTTGAAGTTGGGAAAAACCGGAAGACCTCTCCGGAAAGTTATCTTTCCCTGTCCAAGTCCGGTTGAACGCATGCCATGGGAGGCGAAGGCATGTACAGTCGGCAGCCGTCCACTTCATTACAGCGGCGGAACAGGTAATCTCGGCCAAGGGCACATGATGGTTGGGCAGATACGTACAGCTACTAACTGTAGTAACTGGACTAGTTGCTATCTGCATGCCGTTAAATCGTCGTACGGGATGAGAAAGCCATGCTGGCCTCAAGGAACTCGGGATATAGTATTTTAAGAATGTGTGGGTGCGCCCTATGTGCGCATTCGATGCTCCTGCCCAGAATTCTGCGTGAGGACTGCACATCAGAATCTTGAGGCCTGAGTAGTCAAATATAGCTCGGGTAACACATGTATTTGCGCCATTCCAACATATCATGCTGTCTACCACCACTATATACACATCAATCGACAATCTATGTAGCGCCTTCGAACATCAAGTCTCTGGTTGACCAAGGACCATATCTCTGATTTACTCCACGTACTCAAGAATTTTAATTTTCTAAGGCTACCTCCAATGACCTTTGTTGTGTTCACCGCTCAAAATTGCGCGAAGTGTGGGCCGCCTACGGGCGCTAAATATTTGGCGCGGGAACGAGAGTAGTGGTGGGGGCAGTGCTCATATAATTCGAAATAATACTATCCTGGTGTCAATTAAATCCCGTTTCCCTGAGACTTTGACCTGGTTGTCAGCCAGATATTCATGATGTTGAACGGTAGCAAGGGACTTGCGTAAAGCTGCTCTTGTCCCACACCACCATACACGAAATCGAAGGATAGGTGCCCTGGGAACGCTCGCCGCAATTTTACTCCTCACCGTTGCACCCGTAATCACCACTTAAAATGCTTTCATTTGCACTACGTAGTAACGGACGGATCTCGTCTGGCTGCCCCGTCTTCGCTCCCTCACGCTGAGGTTCGTCTACTTCCCCTCTCGCCATCTGCATAGGTATGAGTCGCTGAACATCTATCTTGATGATACCACGTCATGAACTGGGATATCACTTGCGACGAACACAAGGTTCACTATCTTCCGACTGTCTACTGTGGTATCATTAGACTGAGATTCGATCCTGGACATGGGTAAGTGATGTCTTGGAACTTGCGTATCGGAAACCTTGACGTACCTCACTGTCACTGTCTTATGCCTCTCCAGTTCCATCGGTTCATACTGCCCAGATAGAGTTCTCCAAATTCCATGGATAATATAGACACCTCCGAACGATCCATTCTATTGGGTGGTCGCTCGTCAAGCCAGGACTTGAGCAGAAGAGAGGGTGGCTTACCCTGTTGGTTGGATCCTCAGGCACCTCAACTGTCTGTTTCCATTCAACTTTGAGACCACCGGTCCGCGACTCCTTATGCATCGACAATACCAGTTGTTTGACTTGTTCCAATCCCAACTGTTTGCCGTTCAAACTCGCGTTGACATCCTTGCTGAAGGTATCCTCGATCGCTTGCACGGCTTCCGCTTCGCTCGGTGACTCGAAGACTCTCCGGATATGCCCTTGCGACCATTGCGTCAGGGAGGAAAGGCGAAGCACGTCAGAATGGCTATGTCTAACCATGAGGAGGAGGGGGAAATCAAAGGCCGGTGAGTTGCCGCTGATAGCAAAAATGGGCTTTATGCATTTACAAGCACATCCGATTACTTAGGACATCCCTACGCAATTGTCGGCGCCACCGTCGATATAAGGAGAAAATCTGTCAGAACGTGAAAAGAATGTCCCCGATGCCTAGCGATCAGTGATGAGTCGATTGGTCTCACTCAGGGTCTGATCCCGATGCTGACAGGTGGCAGGATAGCCCGAAATGGCCAAATACAGTCCCTCGCGCGCTCCCGGCCCCAGCGCATCAACACCAGAAGAGTTGAGCATCGGGAGGACCCAGAACACCCCGGAATAAGATATTTGCTGTATAATCGCCGTTCGATGACTACGATGCAGTTGCGGGTGACACGGGCTGCGGGCCGCAAACGGTGAGCAGGCGTGAGAATCTCTCTGATCTCCCTCGAGATTTCGTCTAATTTATGTCGTATAGCTAGCCACACCAACCAACTTTCCGGCAAACTATAATAAATGGATAGAAGTGTACATAATAAACTTATTTGTGAGAAAAGATAATGCAGCGTTCAATAGTGTGGTGCGCTACAATCCAAATCCGACGACGAGCGCTTGATTAGTGGCTGTGCGAGTCGTCGCCAGCTCCTCCGAGAGCGATTTGTCTACCTAGCTCGGAGTGGAAAGATAAAAGAGGCCACGTAGATCTAAATACATTAACAAGTACCCTATAGATACCATAATGGACACGTGGATCATAGAGAGGGAAAGTCAGTTCGTCTGAAATATATCTCAGTCGGGAGGTGAGCGCTTGAGCCAGCAACGGCGGCTACCATCCGATCCTGGTCAAACCCGTGGGCGCTGTATCCTGGGTGCAGATATTAAAGCTTTATACAATAAAATAAATTGTTGTCTTCTTAAGCGTCGACTGAGTAAAGTAGTATTTTTCGAGTCTCAGGCAGTTTGCGGAATGCGAACCTCAGTGCGAAGCAAGTGAGGATGCGCATCTAATGCGGGCCTCCTATTTAAGGACCTTTCATATTCCGTCTAGTTCACATTGTAGGGCACAAAACACAAGTCGCATTTTAATCAACAGTACTAAACCGATACACATGTACACAGTAACATAAATATAGAGAAAATAGATCCACGCATCGATAGCATGCTGAAGACGAAATCCGACAGCGAGCGCTTAATCGGTCCTTTGTAAACCGTCATTTGCCTGTTCGAGAATGAATCTCATATTTAATGAAAGACTTAATTGCTGCCAACGCTGGGAAGAATCACACCTTACTCCAAACATATTCAATCCTCCGATGCCTTCTATAGCTCGGTGACGAGCCGGCTCCCCTCTGACTCTGTAAAACCTGCAAGAACATTTTTTATCACCTCGTCACTGTGTTTCGGGACTCTATACTGCATATGGTGTCCAACCGCTTCCACCGTGTCATACAGGTCATGGCAGCAGATAGATGGGCCTGCCTACCCTCCGTCAGCATGCGCAGCCAGCCCATGACAAGCACCACCCGTTTTCACGGCAACCGATGCGCTCGGCATGCCTCCCTTTCCTCCTCAAGAAATTCCTCCTCTCCCAACATTGACATTCATATCGCGTGTCCTCCCTAATCCCCCACTCATTCATTCTTGCTTGAATAGTTTCTGTAGTATAGATAATCTACTGATCAAAAATTTGCGGGCAATAACATGGTTTGCATCTCGTATTCACCCTCTGCTGTCCTCACCTTGAGGCTCGTGGGTGCCGTTGCGTCGTCACCCGAACTCTTTGTCACTCTTCTACACTAGCCCTTGTTAAGCGCCCGCATTTCGTAGCGCTTCGCATTTTGTATCATACTACCGTTCCGTAACTTCGAGTCATGCGCTTGGCACTTGTTTAGAGGCGCACAAGTCCAGCCACCGACGCGACGCGTACAGGCAAGAGCCGGCAAGAAGCTCTTATTTTTAGTGTACATATCTAGCCCACGTGGCGCCAAGTCAAAACCCGCAGCTAACGCGCTGATGGGCTTCCTGGGGTCTGCGATGAGCCTCGTGTCATACCTGTCCCGCCTGCCATCCATTTTCGGCATGATCCCCGGAATGTTCAGGGAGATCAGACCCTGAGTGAGACCAATCGACTACGCACTCCCTAGCGATAGCTGAGACGGATGCCCAACCTGATGGTTCTAAATAAGTGGCTTCCAAGCGGTGGCGCCTGGACAAGAACTTCTGACTTTGAATAAGCGCGGGATTGGCGGTGACGTTTTTTGCAACTTACCAGATGATAGCTGATGGACAATGTACAAACAGCGTTGGAAACAGTGTGAAGATCTCGTAACGGAATACACGTCCCTACGAACGTGCGATCGACCACTCTAAATTGAGATCGATATCACCAGTCGACGTCCGCTGTATCCTGTACGAATACTCTGGCCAACAAACCTTGCGAACGCAGACGGCGCAATATCTTGACGTCCAGTTCGTTGTGATGGCTGCTGAAACCGTACTCGACGTGGACGGAATTCAAAGCAGCCACCCTATTGCATTGTGCGAAGTTGCCCCATCTCTGCTCAATTATCCGAGAGAATGCCCCATCACGAGCACACATCTTTCCGTGAACCGAATCTTGGTGAGACGTGGGCAAACATCAATGTGGTTGCCGCCGTTTTTCTGATTCAGCTTGTCGATGACGGCATTTGCGTCCCATACGCTCTCCTGGTTGGTCTCGAGAGTCAACAGATTGGGCAACATTGGGAAACATTCAATCAGATCGGCTCCTTCAAGTTGGAAGTCATGTCCATCCAGAATAAAGTGCTTGAGGGAACAATTGGATCGCGATAGAAGGTGCTTCACTTCTGAGAATGGGACGGATGAAGGCAAGCTCCAGTGGGGAGTGACCGATCGAATGTTAAGAGTTTGCAAGGCAGGAAAAGTAACATGAGGGATAATGTCGAGCAAAACGTTAGTTCCATCGAGCCTAAGAATATTGAGGTGGGGAAGAGTGATGCGTTCTGGTGGATATGCGGCATCAAGGGTGTCCGGAAAGGAGATGCCTTCAAGGTGACATTCAGTCAAGAGCGGGCATCGATTGAGAATATCGAAGCAGATGCAGGGTGAAAATCTGAGGTGGAGACTAAGATGAACCAGTTCAGCACCATGTATATGGGTGGCGATGGCTGAACCGGTGGTGTTCGGAGACCTCCAGGACAGTTCGCGGAGGCCAAGTGATTCCGAGAGGATTGCCTTCGCGAATGGCATGACTTGGCCACCATAGTCGAATTTGATTCGTCTCATGTGGGGAGCGGAAACACCCTCCAACGACAAATTTGGAACATAGGCAATATCCGGCAGGGTGAGCTCGAAATCTTGCCACCTCCGCGCCTCCGCGAACAGAGGGGAAAGTACTGAACGAAATCGCGAAGTCCAGTGGAAGTTTCGTATATATGGAGGATAGAGGCGCTGATCGATGTGTTCGTCATTGACCACAATGACAGCCCAGAGCTGTGGGCACCCTTCGGCGACAGATTTCCATTGTTTGCACACTTGAAGAAGGGCGAAGGGCGACGTATTTCGAATCTCTGAGGGAATCGATGAGAGGAAACTGAGGAAGATTGCCTCGATAAGCTTGGAGGGCAGCATGTTGAATGGCATAGGGCAACCAGGATCTGGTTGGGACCGGCGAATGCGGCCCAGTTGCTGAAATTTGAATAGAAGGAACTCGTTAGAATAACTTCGATGTTCTACAAAAAAAAAACTTGCCTTGTTGACTCGTCTAATCATATCTTCTGAAGGAAATTGAGGAGTCGGAGGACGAAGCCTGCACGATGTGGGTTCAAGTTCAAAAAAGCGGCCTCGTAGAATATCTGATACACACACCCAATAGAACATGCCAAAAATCGCCTGAAGTGCCATACGGCAGCGTTCTGACCAGGTCAAATTGGTTGTGGCGACGATGGAGATGGAGGCTTCAAACAAGTTTGGTGTGACGTTGGTTCAGAGAGGGCAGCCAACCGACTGGGAGAGCCAGAGCCCAGAGCCTCGGCATTCCCCGAAACACGCGCCGGGAGTTACCCGTTTGGCGCCTAAGCCATGTCGAGATACGGTGCCTCTAGAGTTTTGGTTATTACAATTCAGCTAGTAACTATGTAATACCATAGTTTTCACAACCACCTTCCGTGCTCTCTGAGGCTGAATCTCGAATACTATCCCACTAACCCTCTGCACGTAAAGTCCCTAAGAAATCAGGATACACGAGCACCTGCAGGTACTTGGTGCCTGCCTTTCCGTCATCGGGCTCTCGCTGCCCTCTCCATCTACCCAAGACCGCCGTCCGCACTCGCAGCACGACGCCGTCACGGTGCTCACGAAAGGTATGTCCCCCCATTTCCAAACGCCCGCGACCGCCGCCTAAAGTCTTCTAGACATGAAATACGTCGGTGGTCTTGGATAACGGCAGCCAGGAATGGTGTAGAGGGTGTTGAAGGCGAAGGACGCGGCGACGGCGAGGATCTACAGGCAAAGTAAGTCACTCAACTTAGATAACTCATCTAAAACAAGCTAACGTACCTTCGTCATCACGCCGCAGCTCGCCCCCGAACGTCGAGCTTAACCCTCCGTCCTTCATCTAGAAGACAAACCTAAGGTAAGTCTTCATCATCGAGCACGAGACGAACGACTTACCGTCTCTTTTCCCCGTCCCTACAGCCCTTCGTCGCCACTATACACGACATCCGACACCTCCCGCCGCTGTCCAACACCACGCAGACCACGAATCCCAGCGGTGCCGTCGATGGAGACCACGTATAGCTAGGACGAACGTAAGTACTTTCTCGTATACCCATAGACGGAGAACTCACCCGTACAACATCGTTCGCCCACCGAGGCCGCCATCGTCGTCCGTGGAGAGCATCTGGGAAGACGCGGCGAAGGAAGGAGAAGGCCTCGGGCTGCGAGGGAGGGTGCCGAGGGCGATGCCCAGGAGCCTTCCTTCGCTGTTCAAACCCACGAAACCCGCTCATACGAGGCCCAACCAACGGCCTTGCACGTGTAACACTCCCCAACGTCGAAGGAGGTGGTTCTGCAGGCGGTGTAAGGGCGGAGACGAGTGCGAAGCCTGGACATAAGAGGTGAGTACGAGGCAGGTCTGTACGCACGAAACGAACGTGGACTTACCCTATCCACCCCATTGAACGTAGGCCACCACGCACCATCGACCGCGACAGCTTACGAGCTACGCCCCACGTCCAGCACCCCTCCGACTCGTCCGGGTCATTGACGTTCGCCGATGGAATTGACGTTGGGTGGGTGGTTGACGAACGAGGGTGTTAGGGAGAAATCTAAGGGTTATATGTAAGTTATGTATGTCCTTCATGAATGAAAGAGAGGCTTACTTACCTTGTTGTGGTGCTATCCGTCCACCCAGGCCATCGCTGTCCATGGCGAAGACGAGAGACAACTCGTCCGGTGAAGAATAGTAAGTCTTTCGTAGTCGACACGAACGCCGCCGACTCCACAGATCAGCGACCTGCTATCTTTGGACGAAAAGCTTAGTCAGGGGGTCGCTCGTCCCCACCCTGACTAATGGATTCCCACACCTTGTGATCTAATCGGCATGATCCGTCACTGAGCCCAAGGCTCCAGGCTCCGGGCTCCGGACTCTCCCAACCGGCTGGATACCCTGGGTTCAGATGGTCAACGGCCGGGGTACAACGGACCGGCCTTATCTTATCTTACTTTATGCTGCCTGGTGCCTCACACTTGCCTCACACTTGCACGAATCATATATCGACTGGCTTGCCCTTCTCTGTTAAATAGAATATCAATCAAGGATATCGATGAAAAATGACGGGCTAGCTGCTGTGGATGCAATCTCTCAGGCGGGACTCGGAGAATCGGGATCTGAGCATCGCCTTTGATACCTTCTTACCTTCCTGCCGCTAGAAAATGGCCAGTATATACTTACAAGAAGACAACAGGCCACTACGTAGAGTGAGGTACACATAAGACCGTCTCGATCAGGTGTTTTCTCCCGAGAAACATAAGGGAATATCTGAAGATAGGTATTCCTTGATTAGGTGAAGGTGGCGCAACAGCCGTATGCAATTATCCTGATAGTTGTCAAGGAGTAAATGACGCGGTCTAATGTGTCATTGAAAAAATAATTATAGGCGCAGAAACTATATCTTCTCGTTCCAAGACTGTAAAGTGAGAAACGTTGTAAGGAGAAAAAACGTCCAGAAAAATTGCGCTCCAGGTCACTGAGGTCAGAAATATTGTCCACATGTAATCGAGGGGGGAAGGTCTTCATATTCCTAGAGCTGTACAGAAAACTGCGCAGATGGCCAGAAATATGCATAATTTTAGGAAGAGGTGTTCGGTGGAGTCATTGTCTTGATATAAGATTTCTTGTGAATCAGGCTGGCAGCTTCGCTGTGGACCTAGGGTCGAAAAGAGCTCTAAACCAATGACGAAATGTACCCACGGAAGCCAATACCTTCACTTTGAAACGGCCTCCAGGAGAGATATACTCCTCCACTAGTTCATCATCACTGGTATCCTCATCCTCCTTTCCCTGACCGACTGACCCCATGACGAAGGTAGCAGTGCTACTATCTCGCCTCGACTTGGGGTCCTGGTCCTCTCGCGAGCTATGCGTATTAGTGCCTTCAGCTAACGGATGAATGGTAAGTCCCTCAGGGGAGTCAACCGCCTCGAATATGTCTGAAGCAGTGGCTGACGCGGACATTATGGCCTTTAGGTCTATCGACCCTTGCGGGCCGAGGTCGCATATCACGGTGTTGTCGTTAACGTATCGAGTGCGCATGCCATCGGGAGCGCAAAGAATAATTGTTGTGTTGGCAAGTCTCATCAAGGGCTCTCTAGAGGATCCCGTGGCACTGGCGTTATGTTGTGTCTGCTTTTCGGCGTATGAACGATTGTCGGGGGTAGATGGCCTGGAGTCGCCCACGGCTTTCTCGTTTAGTGTATTGGTGCTGGCGGAGTAAGATTCTGTGAAGGGTGTGAGCATACAAGCCCTTACCCAGTCAATCTTACTTACTGTTTGGTTGAGTAGACGTCGCGGTCTGGCTCAGCGGATCTTCCAATAGTTGGGCCATTTGAGATATGGAGCGTTCAATATGGAGGTACTTAGTCTCGTGAAGAGAAGGGTACTAAGAGGAAGTGAACCGACGCTGACCAGGCTTTAAAGGAGGTTGGGCTGTTCTATAAGCGCCCGAGATGGATTGATTATTGATAAACCTGTACCGCAGACACGGCATTGCATATCATCATCGCCACCGGAAGACTTGGGCACTGTTGTACAGGCAGCCCTGGCAGCCCAATAGAACGAGTCTACGACTTCTATTTGGATATTGACTCATATTGCGTCAGGAAGGATACCACAGTCGTCCTTGGGTGCTAGCAGGAAAGTAGTACCTTGTCTGGCTGTGCCTGCGAAACAAGAAGTTCTAGTTTGGATGAGCCACCAGACTTCCAACAACGTAAAGATGTGCTGTTCCTGGCTATCTCTCACAACGAAGGATCGGATGCCGTGCTTGAAAGGTATCTGTGCAACCCACACGGATCTGGAAGGACCGTTGTATTCCAGACTACAGCGCTGTGTAGCCTTGTGTAGCCAACATGTAGGATTACCGCTGGACCTTAATTCGTATGGGGCATAGGGCTCGACCTAAAAATCGATGACTGTTCTGGTTAAAAATATGAGCACTGCGGAAGCACTGACATCCAAATGTTACTCACAGGGAGATAATAAGGTTTTCAATATAGGTATCCAAAATGTAATCTTCGAAGGAGCGGGACTCGGAAAGATTTTAATCATAAAATCGACGGACCTGAGAGACAAACTGAGGGGTATGAAGTTAGATCAGATCTATGACCTCGCCAGGCGCGAACCGAGTCCGCTCTTGCTTCACCTGATGGCTTGGTCCTCCGCAGTCTCGCCTCGCACTCTGCTCCAATTTTTCCCAATTCCGGCTTGAAATGACATCAGAGCAGCAAACAATCCAGAAAACGCACTGACGAGCAATTTCCTCGACACCATCAGTTCCTTCCCGTTAAAGTTGACATGTAGATGAAGGGAGTCACCGGCATATAGCTTATGCGTTGTCTGAGCCCTCCAGACTGCTAGGTTCGTCTCGCGCAATGCACACAAATTCAATCATGTCGCAAAAACGGCCATCCAATGGTTTCCAGGAGCAATTGTCGAACCTGGTTTCGTGTAAAGAGATTCTTTTCATCTCACTCCTTTCATCCACGTATCAACTTTCTCCTTCAGATGCCTCTGCTCGGCTGCCTGGGTATCCTCTTCGGCTTTCTTTAACATCCTCTGCAGCTTGTTCCGTGGCACCCCGACATATGGGAGAACCATGAGCATGTCGGGTTTGTCGCGATTTTTTACCGCGCTCAAGGTCATTGATCGCCTGGTCACCTCTGTACGCAGCAGTCATGATTCCATTGGGATAGAAAACATCTTGCCAAGTTGCGCCAAATTCAGCTTTCAGGGCGTCGGTGCCGAAGTGGTTCAGGACAGCACCAGCATAGACAGCATCAAAGAGAATATTAGGAGGCCGTGTTGATCCCTCAGAAATATGGAGAGGAGAGCCTGGAGGGGGTGCACCGAAGCCGCCTAGATATACCTTCTTGTCAGGCCGGAAGAGATGTGCTATACGCTTTTTCTCTCCGGGAGGTGTGGCAAGATCCACGTCGGCCGTGTTCATGGCAAAGTTTGGCCTCTGCATACTGATGCGCTGTCAGACTCCAATGAGGTACATATCACACAAGCATCACGCACCATTAAGAATGCAATGTGGGTACCCAAGGCTACGTGAGTGAACTTGTTGAGAAAAAGTCCGTTCCGGACACTCTCAATTTCCCGAACGATGTCACCTCCAGTAGGGTCCCGACTGCGGCGCTGCGTGTAAGTCTCGATGTACTGCCGCCATTGGATCCATGAGAGAGGACCGGTAGATAGTGCGAGTAGCATACCGCATCGCCCTTGCTGTGAGCCAGAAGGTGCACCGCGTCGCAGGCGTCTGGGATCATTCTCGTCAAGACGCAGCGCCCGCCATCTCGCTGTGCAACTTGGTCGCAGAAGTGAACCTTCCGAGTAGTGGGAACACTAGGGGTGATGCTTGTGCACAAGATGTGAGAGCCGGCCGGGAACATCCTTCGTTTCTCCTCATCACTCATGTGGTAGTAAAGGATGGTGGCTTCGGATGGGAGGCGTGCATCGTAGTCGACGACGTTGAGCGAGTCGGGACCAGTCATAAGATCACCTCGAGCTCCGACGACGACACCAATGGGGTATCGGATGGCCTATTGCGAGAGTTGGAGTGCGTTGAGAGTTTTGAGTCGTCGGGTAAGACAATGAACCCAGTGCCATTTGTTGGGAAAAATATCGAGGTTGGGTCCAAACGCCACTACATCAGGGAATAAAGCGTGTACTTCAATCTCAGGAGGAGCCTCGGCCATAATGAAAGAGTGTACGAGGGAAAGAGACTGACACCGCCCTGGAGGCTTAGCTAAGCTTAGACATCACATGATGACACACGACTTCGAAAACTGGCACTGGCAGTGGTTAAACCACTGACCACGCAACGGCCCCGAAATCCTCGACGCAGAACATGGCGGGCGCGAGGCGCGAGGCCGTGGAAAGGGAAAAGTAGAGCGAGCAGGAGAGTAAGTACTGACGATAGTTCGGAAGTCAGAATCACCGAGGAGGATAGGACGAGTTGGTTGCATTAGGACACCAGGAGTGTACGCAGTGGTGTTCGTACTGTCGGTAGTAACGGGCGCAGCAGCCACCAGAACGAACAGTAGTAGGTTGAAGAGAATATTCGTCTTCATTTCGATCTTTTGAGGGCGCAAGATCGACATGTCGCTTCATCCTTCAGACTGTTCGTCCACATTTTATAGAAGATGATGACGGAACTAGACGGACACCTGATGCATAAAGCCGGCATCTCGTTATCGACGTTATGGTTCCATAAGCAGGGATATGAATATACGGGATTTGGTGGAGTGCCCGCTGTGGTATCTTCCCATATCTTTCGTCGCCGATGCTTCTATCCATTGAGATCGGGCAGACACGGTCTGAAAGTTTCTTCAGGCGGCGCATGACATATGTCGGCTATATACCAGGCAAACTAGACTGCTGGTAGACTGCGAGGTAGCGAGTGGTGGAGCACTAGCGTCCGAGAAAGCGCGGGAGGACCTAAGATAACCAGTAATCAGGAAACGGCAAATCATTCCAACGTTATACAATCAACCGCGCACCTTTGGAATACTCGGTAAGTGTTGGTAGAGGTTGGTAGGCGATCGAAAGGAACACGGGATAGTGCGGCTTGCTCATCTCTGGGATCAGATCATTAGAGAGAGGTTTGACGTTGAGTGGTCCGTGGTTCAAAGTGGTAAGTTGTACTCAATCGTGAAATGTCAGGTGAAGGACGTTTGTTGGCATCATACGAGCGGTCCAGAAATCGAGTCGGCATAATACATAGACAGAGAAGCGTAAGCGCTGCAGAGAGAAGTTTAGTCGGGCGAGAGTCCAAAATTCTTGCATATTTCAATTGTTCTTGTAAATTTTACACGATGAGTAGAGGTGAGGCACATGACAGAAAAGATAGATAGCAAACTGGATACTGGACGATCGACTGTGGGGCGAGGAAGTAAGTGTCCATCCAAGCATGGCAGCCAAGAACTCAAGAATCCTTCTGGTCGAGGACGATGATTTCTGGACGCTTGTTTAAAGCGCGTCGAGGAAGAGGTTTGATCGGACGCCAGGGAACAAAGCAGGTAATAATCTCGGAAGACGCGTCAGAGTCGAAATCTGAGTCATCTTCCTGAACTTTATCCGAAGACTCAGATGAAGAGGTTGACGAAGCCGACATCTCAGTATCTTCGTTTGGGTGATCCCTACGACTCGATCGATCCTCAAAGAGCCCGAGCCCGAGATTCTGAGTGAGCGAGAACAATGAAGTCAGTTGCTATGAAGTAATGCTTAAGAGCGTACCATCTCGATATACCGGTCGATCCCCTCTGAGATATGCTCAATGTCAACACTGCTTGAATCCTCTTGCATTTTCTGAGATAGTAGTGCATTCGAGGCTTCCAGCTGTGGCAGAAAAGCCTGTACCCTCGAAAGCACTACAAAACGACATTATAAGAGCTTGTAGACAGAGATATGACAAGGTAAACGCACATTCGGTCGGAGGAGTGGTCGCGAACGTTGTCCTATCACCAAAATCAAACTTAGGAACACCAGAAGGACGCAAAAAATCTCTAGTTTGGGAGGGCGAATTGAGCTTTTCGAGAAAAGACTCTGTTTGTAAAGACATTGATCAGTATGCGAAATGATCGTCGCGCCAAGGACGCACGGATTCTAGACTGTCGGGCAGCCTCGTCCTCAACATCTAGCTTCTCGAGAACCATCGGTGCGGCGCCACGCTCTTCGTCCATAGTTAAAGTGAGAGGGTCGATCGTTGGAGGAGAGAGCAACAAGTAAACTTTAAGGAGTCAACCGAGCCGCTGTGGCCCATTTGGAAAATCATCACGTGATGCATGTTCTGGAGTCCAAACAAGTGCACATAGTTTTGTCCGTGTTGCGATCCCCGTGCATTGTCGTTCTCCGAACATTGTGCCACATTCATGCTAAATCCCACTTTCATCGACACAAACCTCTGCTAACAACATGGTGGGTGCTCTTGTAGGCACTGCAGAACCCGCTGACTAGTATCCAGGCGACGTACGGACGAAATAGACAGTCCATTGCCGACATCGACGAAGAACTCAACAAGATATTCAAAGAACACCCAAAGTCCTCTACCAACGAGAGCAATGAGCCCGTTATCCCTGCGGACTGTCTCGTCGAGGTCATGAAAAGTCTTTCTGACGTGTACGATGGCACACCTCTCATGACCGACGAGGAGATTGCGATGCTGCAAAACCTCATCGCAGCCAACCCCGGACTCGAAGTGACGCCCGCAATCCTTCTCCAATTCATCGCAGAGAAGACCAAGGCTGCTACACCACCGCATACACCCTCACACGAAGACACCATGAACGACGAACGCGAGGGATACGGACACACAAGGACGGACAGCAACGAATCCATGGACTTTTATCGCAAACCTCCCAGCCGACCTCCTTCAAGGGGTCCCACCACGCCGGGGCCTTCCATTAAGTCACCTCTAGACTCGGAGCGCAGGCAGCGTTCGACTCCGCTGGCTGCCCCGTCGAGTTGGGCCAAACGACCGACACCCGCAGGACGAAGGAAAAGCGATGCCGGGAGCCGAAGCGACAACGAGGTGAGTTTTGACATTTCTGTCGATTTCGCGTTGCCCTCTGCAAGGGGTGTTTACGGGTGTCTTTGATTTCTGGCCCTCCACCCTGTTCTCCGTTCTCCCTTATTTCGAAGCGCCAGCGGAGGCAATGTCCACTGTATTTTTTGGTTTGCTTCGACGTGAATCTATGTATATTCACGTCAATTGTCCACTTTTCACGCTTGACCTCGTGCTATCTGCTCAAAATTCTTTGCATCTGTCAGTAGTTATGGAGGACGTCCTTCCTCTTTTGCATCTTTCACTCCAGTCGCCCTTTGCATCTTCGCGTCTATGAAACCTGACTGACTTGTTCTTCACAGAACGGAACCCCCAGCGCCTGGGGCAGGACAAGTGGACGACATAGGGCACCATCCAACCCGACTTCACCCTCCTCTTCTTCACGCGACCTTACCTTCGAGCCAGACTCCCCGGACTTTGGGCGATCCATGTCGCGACCGGCATCGCGGAACCGGCCTCGTTCGCAGAACGGGTACAACAGCAGCTTTGACCTGGGCTACTCCTCCCCGGACGACAACTACACCGTGAAACGCCCAATGTCACGGTACGGGCACAACTACAACAACTCATTCGACAATGCCGTATCATCCCTTCCGATGCCGCGTGGACCTGGTGGATCTGACTCGGACGAGGAGGACGACCTCGCGGCTGCCTTGGTGCCTGACCGGCAGATGGCGGCGTCGTTGGTGTCAATGGAGGATCATGAGCGAATGGAGGCGCTGCAGAGAAACAACGAAGAACTAGGCCGCAAACTGATGGATGCGGAGCGAACTCTGCAGAACAAGCTCGAGGAGCACGAAGTTGAGCTGGAAGAGACTCATGCGCGTCTGGAGGAGCTTCGGAGTGAGCTGAGCGCGTCCAACAGAGAAGAGAAGGAACTGCGGGCCAAAGACGTAAGTTGGCCCCTTTCTTCTCTGTTCGTTAATTCAAATGGTTGTTTTAGTCACGTAACATGGCTCAAATTGCTGCTCTTGAAGCGGCGGTCGCCAAAGCACAACACTCGCTCGAGATCTCCAAGTCGACCTACAGCAGCCTGCAGAAGCAGTACCAAGAGCAGTGCGCGATTTCGGAGAAGTATCGTTATGACCTACGTCAACGTGACGAGACAATTCGGGGCTACCAGGAGTCCGCGTCGTTACAGGAACTCGAGACACGTAAATTCACGAAGGAGCAAGAAATGTACGAGGAGCGCATCGCGGCACTCGAGGCAGAGCTCAATATTGCCATGCAAGCGCACACACAGCTCGACGAGCAGAAGCAGGAAAATCTGCTCTTGAAGGAGACCATCGACCGTCTGCGCTTTGAGATGGACGAGATGCGCAGCGCTGCTACGATTAACATTCCTGGAGGGGGTGCCAGCGGAGGAAGTAGCGCGATGAACACGATCAGCAAGAGCTTGGGGGCAGAGCTCGCCGGCAAGATGAAGTGGATGGCTGAGCAACATGAAGATGAAGACGTTGTCAGTGAAGCGAGCACTGCTGTCGAGCTTGAGGAAGAATCGACAGCAGGAGAAGATCAGGACGAGGAGGACGTCATTCAAACCATCATTACTCGGAAGAGGGTAAGATTTTTGGCGTCTTGGATGGTTTTCACTTCTGACCTTGCTCGTCGTCTTGCAGAAAGTCGCCAGTCGCGCCAAGGAGATCCTGTCTAAATCAACTCGAAGAGAGTTTGAGGAGATGAAGGAATACTCTGACAGCGCGACTCAGTATGATCCAACTCTGTTCAACGTCAACCATGGCGTGCAGACTGAGTCAGAACGAAAACCTGTCAAGACGTCGTTCAGTATACAAACCGATCCCCTTCCCCAACCCAAGGTCATTCCTCCGCCCCTACCTCGCATTACCGTCGAGATGGACGTCCAGACCGATCCTCAGGAAGAAGAGCCAACACCAGGCCAACCTTCAAGGTCGCCTTCTCCGGGCCAGGACGAGAGCATGGCTTCGTCCTCGTCAACTATTGTACCGCCGACGCCCAAGCCCAGCAAGAACCGGCTGCTCGACCCCCTCGACGAGCCGCCCGACTACCACCAAATCACAGAAGCAGACCACGAAGAGCGCGAGTGGGTCGTGCTCAAGAAATGGCACACAGGCGGCAAACACCCCTTGGAGGCTGTGCCAGGTGGCATCTCCGAGGACGCTATCGAGGACTGGAAGGCGCTCAAGCAGGAGCTCGGCGTCGAGTGCCTCGTCATCGACAAGATCGTCGAAGCCAGCGCGGTCAACGCGTCCAGCAGCTCCTCGAGGTCCACAAAGGACAGCAAGGCGTCAAGGCGCTCTGGCCGGTTTTACAACATCTACAATACGTATGTGTATGGCGACAAAGGTCCCGGCTCGTCGTCAGGCGGGCCGTCCGCTTCAGGCATCGCGAGCCAGGTCGCGATGTACGTTGGCGCTGGGGCACTCGTCATCCTTGCAGTGACGCCCTACATCATCCCACAGTACCACATCCCCGGTGGGCCCACGTATTACGATCGCTGGGCGTGGAACAGCTTCAACTCGATGCAGGCGGCAGGTGAAGGCTTCTCGCCTGATGGGACGGCGGCTGTATGGAATATTTTGGGCCGTGTGGGCGGTGGTGCTGCGCGCATCGCGCGTGGGTGGCCGACATAAACCGTTCGATTTCAAGCTTCCAACTTCAAGCTTAAGACTCGACACGCGAATCGGCAAAAACGACTTGAACACTAGATACCCACCGCTATGCTACGTATGACCCAAGCCCACCGCTCATTAATCGGATCGACCCAAGATCGCCCAACACTACAGCCTATTATTGATCTTTCGACACCGTTCCTATGCCCCGTTTTTCTTCCTGTGACTAACTTTATGCTGCTTCTTATGCCCTGCATTACCACCACTCCTTACTGCCATTCCATGCATCAATTTTCTTTCATTCGGTCTCTCTAAGCTTATATTTTTTATCCTGGCTTTCTGCATTCCTTCCAGCATTGCGACGTTCTTTAGATCTCTAATCCTTCAGACCTTGCTTTTTTCGGTCTGCTTCCTCGTTCGCTTGCTCGTACATAAACTAACCGTACACGCCTGCCTACATCCTTAATGCTTGTTTGTTGCAACCGTTGTAATCTAGTGTACATTGTACAAAAATGCAGAATCCAGACAGAGTTTTTCGTCTCTGTGCCCAGCCCTCTGCTTTTTGGATGATCTAAGTAGCAGAGAACAGACTACGGCATGCCCCACATCTAATCATAATGTCCGTTTGTGAGTAAATGCGTAGTGGGGATAAAAAGGAAAGATGAAAGAAAACAACAGAAGTGATGAAGTGGAAGTGGAAGTGTGAATAGATAATGTGCAATGATGTCGCATGAAGGTGCCAGCAGGCGGTCTAGGTGTGGAAGATAAAAAAAATACATGAGGGTCGAGAATGAGTGGTGGTGGGTTTCAGTTACGTTTGAGGGGGTAGTCGAATAGAAAGTGGTATCAAATGAATGCATGGGGGTGCATAGGCTGGTATGAGAATGTGGTGTGTGATGTGGTATACTGCGGTGATGTGGGATGAGGATGAGGGTGAATGGTCGAGAAGTCCTTGAGTCTGTCAGGGAATGGATGTGCGGGGGCGGAATTTGGAAAGGTAGGCACTGAGACCGTGGAGGTGAAGTCGTACTATATGGTTGAGGACGGCTTTCGGAGATAAGTCATAGGGCGTTTGAGGGCGGTTAAAAGAATGGAAAGGGTGGTCGCAGGGTCCCGTTCGTTTAGGCGTGCTGTGCTTGTTGTTGCTGGTGCTTGAATTCAAGCGGCGGGATCTGCACTTCGTCATTCGCACCCGGAGGCGAGTCAAACGCAGCGGTGGGGCGGCGGCGAGGAGAAAATGTTACAACGTGTTCCGAGCTGTGGTCGTCGTCGTCGTCTTCTTCCCCGTCGTCCGAGAATTCTTCGTGGTAATGGTCGTCGTCATTGTCGGTGCGACGTCGGTAGCCCCGCTCATCTTCATGCGTACCCTCGTCGTCCTCCCGCCGCCACCGCACACCCTCATCGCCCTCGACGCTGCTCCCACTACTCCGTCCTCCACGCCCACTTCCAATTGTCGACGAGTCGTCAATAACAGGCTCTCCATAGCGCTCGAGGTCCGTCATCGGAGCGTCCGGCTTCAGAATCGGGGTCAGCCTTGCATTTGAACTGGCGTGCTGCATCGTCGACGGGCCGGGGCCTGCAACGCCTAGCATCCCAAACGCTCCAACGCCTCCACCAACAACGCCTACCGCCGTCGGCCGCTGGTCCTCGGGTTGGACGCCGCCCGCACCGACGTTCATCACCAGCTCGTTCAGCTCGGCCCCGACCGAGCGCACGCTCTCGAGCTCGAATTCCTCCTTCACATCGCCATCCTGGCCCCAGCTCGACGCGCGCCGCGCGGCCGTCAGAACAGGGTTCGCCCCAGGCCCGACCCCAGAGCTGCTGTCGGCGTCAGAGTCTGCCGCGTTCATCATTGAAGAGGCGCCGTACATCCGCAGCGCCTCTTCACTCCGCCGCGTGCTGGGCGGCATGATGAGCATGGGCTCGCCGCTCTCGCCAGCGAGTGTGAGCGTCGTGGGGGTAGCATCGGCGGAGTTGCCCAACGAAACGGGGGCGGTATACGGTGCGGGCAGGTGGTGGTGGTGATGGTGGTGGTACGATGGAGGGTCGTGTGCTGGTTGATGGAAGGGCGGTAATGCGAGATGGCGAGGCGTCTTCTCGTGCGGAGATGGCTGGCGCTGCTTCTCCTGCTCTGGTGGAAGAGGAGCGAACTTCTTCGGGGACCAGGTGATGATGTACTTGAGCTCGCGCCACCACGGCTTGCTCCTCATCCCGTTTGTGTTCGTCGTTGCCGTCGACGAACCAGAGGCCACGCGGCTCGACGAGGTCATCGTCGACGCCTTGCCATTCAGCGTGCGCTGTGGGAGCTGCTGTTGGCCCTCCTGGTCCTTGAGCGCCTTCTTCGACGGCTTCGGTGTTGGTGTTTGGACGGGTACCGGGGTCTTGGATCGTAGTGAGTCGTCCTTCGCCTTGCCCTTGTCTTTGCCTTTCGTCTTACCCAGCAAGACAGCCGTAGACGAAGATGCCTGCGAGTTGACCCTTTCGCGTGGGTTCCAGCGACTGGATCTACCTAGGCTATCCGCCGGAGCACCCAGCGCCGCCCTCGTCCCGTTCGGCGTCAAGTGTGCACCGCGTGCAGCACCCGTCGGCCGCGCAGAGCCCTTGAACAACGATGACACGCCTCTAGCAATCCTGTTTCCCCAGCGCCATTGGAACACCACCTTGGTCATCGCGTCGGATGCCTCCCCACGGGACACACTGATCTTCTCCTTCGTTGGCGAGGTCACCCTGAGCCAGTACTCCGGGTTGTTGAGGTCCGCCAGGAGCCATTCGTAGCGCTGCGATAGCTGGGTCGTCGTCAAATAGCTAAAAGAAGAGGAAGGGAAGAGGGACGGACCTTGACTTCGTCGAGCGTTATCCGCGCCCGGGCGTCCTTTTGGAGGAAGTGGTCGAGGAGGTCGATGATCCCCGCGGGGTCCTCGCTTGTGCTAGTGCCTTTGCTCGCATCTGCGCTTGTCCCAGTCGTACCTGCATCAACGCCCGGCGCGCCTGTCGGTACCTGGTCATACCCCATCGTCGGAAGGAGCTTCCATTTGTCATTGCATATGCAGTCGTATAGTGCAAACTCGTTCTGTTCAGTCGAGAAGGGCGTCGTGCCGAAGAGAAGACAGTAGAGGGTAACACCGAGAGCCCAAACGTCGATGGCCTTCGTGATCTCGGGGCGTTTAAGGGCGCCAGGAATAGGCTGGATCGTAGCCGACGCAGTTGAAGATGTCTGGGACGACGAGGGCGACTGGTTGCGTGAAGAAATCGACCCTGGGACACCGACGGTGTGCTCGAATATTACCTCAGGAGCCAGAAAGGACGGTGTACCTGCCCGTCGCGAGAGGTTAGAGTCGTCGAGGAGGATGGGGTCGTTCGCGTCGTGAGTGTCATCCTTCCCGCCAGCTGCGGCGAGACGCTGAGCATAAGAGAAGTGGGAGACACCAAAGTCGCCAATCTTGACTTGGCGGCGGTCTTCCGTCCAGAGCAGGTTCGCGGGCTTGATATCACGGTGTATAATACCCTGATGGTGGACTGGGAAATCCTGAGTTGGCATGAGAATAGAAGAGAGGCGCAGACGCACGATATTCGAGACCAAGAACAGCGTCTCGTATGATTCGGCGTGTCTGCGAGATGGTGAGGACAGGATTGTTGTGGTTATCCCGCCATTTCACCTCTCCACCTCCAAGATATTCCATGACTGTACATAATGGATCAGCGCTCGGTTAACTCCTGATGAAATGATTTCGAAGAAAGCGAACGCGTGTGGTGCAAAGCCCACCCAATCGTCGCTTCACCTTTACATGAGGACGCGGGTAGGTGCAGGGAGGGGGCGGAAGAAAGGGCGTGAAGAAAGGAGAACGCACCCATATATATTTTCTCTTTCATACGATCATCTATAACCTCGTAAAGCCTGACGACGTGGGGATGGCGTAGCTTCTTCATAATGGCGATTTCCTTCCGTATTTTTGCCTCGGTGGTGTTGAGCTTGTCGGCTAAGGAGACGTGGGCCGAGGTGGGCATGCGGTGGGACTGGAGCATCTTCATCTTCTCTGCGCGGGGATTGTTCCGTTTGACGGATTTCATGGCCTGTGGGACGACAAGTAGTACTCAGCACGACTAAACGGGAAGACAGGGGACGTCGGCCGACGCACCACCGGTAGGCGACGCTCTGGATGGCTTGGGGGCAGCTTTGAGTTGATTCTGTGGCAGAGGTACACGTCGCCATGCTGGCCGCCGCCGACTTTGACATGGCGAACGTAGTTGTTGAGCATGGGTCTGCCCTCCTCCATGAAAGCGTGGAGGTGGTCTGTGGTGAGGACATCGCCCTCTGGGTCGAAGACATCGGGATCGTAGTTTGCATCTTGGTGGACGACGTTGTTGGATTCAGACATTACGGAGGGAAAGACATGAGAGGGAAAGGAAAGAGTAGAGTAGGACTACAAAGTTAAATGGTAAACACCGCTGTCCGTGTTTGAAGATCATGACCCTATTTCCTAATCGGGCATCCGGCAGCCCCCGGGGACCCCGTCATTTCCTTTTCCGTCCGCCTGTTTAGTCGCGCGCACAGGTGCACTTGTCCTCCTCCTTGACGGACTGCATCACCTAACAGAGAACCATCAGTACTCTGTTACCCGATGCCCAGAGTCCCCCCGCCCCGCCGACAACCATCGCACTTCCCATGACATAACGTCTCAGTAATGGGGTGCTGATGCTGATTGGCAGCGAAAAAGAGGGTCTACTCTGTCTGACTTACCGCTTCAGCGTGCTGTCCGCAACCCTATCAAATTTCGGGGGTTCAGTTAGCACCACTCTTACCACAGGCCGCTCCTGCGAGCGCAGCCAGACCCCCTCTCCACGCTCTGGCTGCCCCCCAGCGAGATCTCGACCGACCAACGAAACAGCTACGTACCGTCCACGTTATCTTCCCACATTTCTCGCATTTCACTTGGCGGCAGGCGTTCGCGAGGGCAGATTCAGCCACGATGGTCATCATGGGGGCTTCTCTGTCGTTCTATGTTTATGGAAGAAGGAGCCAATGACACGACATCAGTCAGTATGAAGGGAATCAGCAATCGGGAAAGCTTGCATCCCAGCAGGCACCCAAATACCATGCTGGCATCCACTTACCGATTGTGGTGGGAAAGGTTCGGTTTCGAATTAGATCGTGCTCGTCGATGGGAATAAAGGCGAAGAGTTAAGTCTTCTATCTCTCGTTTTCCGCTCCTTTTATAGGTCCCCGTATCCTTGTTCGGCCCTTTATTAACGTGTAGGGCGGATGGCGGATGATAAAGAAATGCACGTTAATCGTGACTTGGATGAGAAAGCAGTCATGTCTCTCAACTGTTGCTTTGACAATCCGCGCAGCCCACCAAGGCCGTGACCTTGTCTCGCCACACAAATTTCAAATTCAATGCTACCCATTATGATGAGCCAGGCGTTGTGGTGAACCAAAAATACACGGGCGATCGAGATTGTCTCTAGATCTTGCGCGAATAATCGACTAACACGAGCCTGCACCGCTGTCGCTCAGACACCCTAATTCGGTAACATTTCCTGACATATCCTCTGACATCGCGGAAACGAGCGAGTTCATTCGACTAGTCATGAAGAGCCGTAAAACTGCGAACGCTCATGTCGAGTTTATCTCCGTAAAGCTAGCCGCAAGTGAGGCACTCATTCTCCTTCTTCTTCCACTCAGGACGAGGAACGCGGAAAATCTCCCACCTTGTGGATACACACTTGTGTGCTTTCGAACACTCCCAGCCACACGTAAAATTTCTATTACATTCCAAAGTACCCGATTCAATTTTCCGTTCCAATTGAATCGAAACACACCGACCGGCCACCGAGCCGCTGAATGTCAGAAGCCTCACCAGCAAGTAACTACCTGCCTGTTCCTCTAATAATATAAATCTAGATTTCATATTTGCACCAACGAACAGCACAAAATCCACCACTGTCAGCCCAAGCTTCAAAGCTTCAAGGTTGAGCGAATGCCCAAGACACCGGTCCAAGAGCCAAACACTTGGGACCCGAAGTTTGCCAATGCCAATAACGGCTCTAAGCTGCAGCCGCAACGGCAATGCCATTTTGCACCCTACGAGCCGCCACCGCCGCCCTCTCCTGCAAAATCGTCTCACGTAGACGCTGGGTCGCCTTCTCGACGTCCTCCTCGCCAATCAGGCTAAATGCAGCGCGCACGTACGGCGTCCTGCCCCCATTCGGGATGAACGCCGTGCCAGGCAGCGCGAGGACACCGTTTTCGAACGCACGCGTCCTTATCACTGCCTCGGAGTCGTTGTGAGCCGGATCGGACGCGGCGGTAGGATCTTCAGCGAGCAGGAGCTTGAACCTGGACGGAAGAGAGGAAATGAAGGAATGTGGCGTGATCAGTATGGGGAATACGAAGAATGAATGAGAAAGAGGAAAGAAGTAATTGCAAGTATTAATAGAGCCTGCCTCCCCGTGAAGGAGCAAAAGAAGGAAGGAATGAGACAGACAGGGGCTTCGTCGGGCGTCGGCCAACGTGGATCCCGACAGACGAAGCAGCCGCCCAGAAAAACACAAAGTCGGACGTTCACAGCGAAGCCTTCACTCAACAGCGGAACGCAAACGAAATACCACTAACCAGAAAAACATGCCAGCCTCAGGGGAGCTCCATTCCGCGAGCCCCGTAAGGTGCTTGACCATCCCGCGCTTCTCGCGATAAAACTCAGATACGCGCTGGACATGCGCGGCGAAGCCGTCATACCCCCACGACTGCAGTAAACGGAATACGATGATCTGCGTCAGCGAGGGCACTTGAAGGTTCGACGTCGCGGTCTGATTGCCGAGCAAGTGAAAATCAATGGATCGAGCGGGGTGGGGTAGAGCGTAGACGAAGGAAGGGTAGGAAGGCGACCGAGAGAGACCAGAGAGGAGGGAAGGAGCCAGCCGAGGGAGCGGGTTCGGTCCGTTCGGGCGCCACATCGAACGAAAGTGGAAGGGATTGTGCACGCATCCGAGGTCCAAGTTGGTGGGTCGACAACAAGTTGAATCCGAGCGGTGTATCAATTATAGGCAAAAGGGGAAAGAAAGAAAGAGAGCAGAGAAAGCAGAGGTAATTTATCAGAATTTAGAAGAACAAGGAGAGGGAAGGGAGGAGACATACATGCTGGTCTATAGCGTTGAGGAGCGCCTTAGGGCCAGTGGCGAAACCGATGCGTATGCCGGCGGAGAGGATCTTCGACAGACTGTCGAACCGGAGCACACGGCCGGCCTCTGGTTCCTCTAGCTCGAGCTGGAAATAGGACGGGTAGCGCGGCGCCTTTCCGTAGTACAGATAGAAGTAAGGATCGTCTGGGGTCGAAAAGGAGTGAAAGTGGGGGCAGTTACGGAGAGAAGGAAGAATAGAAAGGAAAAATGGGAAACACGAGTCAGCTATTCAATGCTATGGTGAGGTGAAGACCCACCTTCGAGGATGATAAAGTTGTGCTCTCTCGCGAGCTGAAGGACTTCCTTGCGCCTATCTGTCGTGGCTGTCATGCCCGTCGGGTTGCAGCCATACTAAATATAAAACGTCGATTTATGAGCATATGAGCATTCGACCCCAAAAGAACAGAGTAACAAAATTCTGCGGGAGAATGTGCTCACCGGCACGGTGTACAAGACTTTCGGCTTGGGCTTCCCCGCAGGCCATTGTTCCAAAGTGGTACGAAGAGAAGAGGAACAGATCCCATGGGCGTCTGTCTCGACCTCTGATGAGGAAAAGCCGGAATAAACGTCGACGGGGTCAGTAAGATAAGAGCTATAGAGGCCTTTAGCCGCTTACCGATTTGATTGCAGTGGAGCGACACGAACATGGGGATGACACCACTAGGATTAATGGGCAAGGTCGTCAATTAGTCGGCTTAGCTGGGCGTCTGTAGACGAGTGGACATTACTTACGCGTATGCCGGCGACTCGACAAGGACCGAGTCTCCTGGATTGACCATGGCATTAATGGCCTAATAGATAACAAAATAAGGAGAAATAAGCTTCGGGCTCGGCGATGAAATGTCAGGAAATATAGTCTGACCTTGTAGATCAAATCCTGGGAGCCACAGCCGACAGAGATGCGCCAGCCTTCGCCCCGCTTACGGCCGTGGTTGACCTCCTGTAGGCCGTGAAGCCAGTCCAAGAGAGGCTCCAGACCTTCGGTCGCAGAGTACTGTAAGCCCAGCTGGAGCTCAGCGCCGTCGATCGTGAGCGTCGTCTCATCGCTCGACGTGGGTGAGACGGCGGTGAAGCTTAGTGAGGTAAATGGGAACGTCAACGAGTTAGGCTTTCCCGCGAGGAGTGAGATAACCCCAGGCGTCTTTTCGAGCGGGAATAAGCTACGAACTGCACGAGGCAAGTCTAAGATTAGCGATCCCTCATACCGATAAAGGGAATTATGGGACCCACTTGGACTCGGTCTGCGATTTTTAGCGATATCAGAAAGAAAATCGTTGTAGAATTCGTCCGGGAGGCGTTTGAGGCTCGGTCCCTGTGAGTTCCTCTGATGAATCAGTATGGGATGAACGGCGGAGGGTGACGGCTCGACTGACATCCTGATGATGGAAGATACCATTCGGCTCGGAGATCTATACAGTACGTCCGTCAGAGAACAGCCCCCAACAAATGAACAACACATGGGAAGCTTACCTTCGTCATACTTTCGTTCTGGTGTTCAGAGGGGTTGCAACGATGAGGTGGTCGACTTATCGTCCCCCCAAAAGTTCAGGCGCCCTTTAAGATGACTCACGGCTGAGATCCGTGCGCTCAACTGTTGTGTTCTGAGGAAAGTGAGGACCGGTACGATTATACCATGGGCTTCCTCACATTCCGTCGGGCTTCGGTCCCTTTCGGATGTCGAAAATTGAGCCTTGGTTGACGTCAATCTGTGGTTCGGGCCGGCGGCAGCTCCGGCATCTAATCAGTCACAACTTGCGGAAAATAATGAATATCTAGCCACTCATAGCAACTTTTTCCAATTTAAGTGCAGAACAACGGAACCTGAGCTCGTATTCACTTCAGTTTCTTTTCTGCTTTCGTTAAACAGAGATCCTCTAATATATGAGGGCTGTGACACCGACGGAATGCGTATGTGACTGCCGAGAGAGGCCCGGTCAAAACGGGCCTCCCGAGTTAACGGGCCTTGCGACACACGGGCCTACTAACATACGGGCCTGTCAGTTTGTACGTTCACAGAGAAACACTGGACTTGTGACTCATTATTACGCTATCTTTCTCATGTATCAATTCATGTCGCCAAACAATTTGGGGTTCTTGCCTGATTCTTGCACTACCAGGTGATGACTCGGATCATGGTGTTTCGAAAATAAAGGGAGTTCGATGCTGTTCAATTGACGCCTGTGGGGTTCTCCTGGAAAGATTTCCCGTGACTAGGGAGAGACGAAGTATCTTGGATTGAGCTTTTTACGAGTCATGGACTCTGTACCGGTGTCACGCATGCATGCGCCACGCTTGAGGTCTGCTTGATACCTAAAAAGGAAGACGAGAAATGAAGTTGATCTCTGAGTCCTCAATTGAGGCCTCAAGAGTGATGGGAGGCTCGCGAGTACAGATAAATAAAACCGGGATGATTAGGTGCGTTTTCGTTGGTATGAATACTGTAGAGTGATGTCTATAAGTACAGGGCAAGAGGTGGATCAACATGGGATCTTTGTTGTGATAAACTTAGTTTCTGGCCCATTGAAGTGCGGTAGGAACAAACGCCTTTCCATTTGATGATTATTTCAAGTCCGCGTATCAATAATACATTGAAACCTGCTGCCCTCGACGACACGCGATCGTTGGGTTAACAGTCACCTGCCGTCTCTAATAGCAGTCTCCTAATTCCGACCTCTTGGGAAAGAAGCGTTTGAAAACATTCACCCGAGCTTGAAGAAAGTTTAGCAGCAATTCGGGCGTCTGTCTTGACGATTGCATAAATGAAACCCACGGCACTGGCGCGATAAGCATTAATTAGGCTTTCAGAAGTTAAACGGCGTTCGTTTAACATTTCAACATGTCTGGACACCAAATGGCGTCATTGACCCTTGTGTTGTGCTAGAGAAGCGGAGTCGTGAACGTCTCGCCTAGCGGGCTATGGTTTTACCAAGCTTATGAATTAATTATAAATTAAGAGAGAAGGAGAAGGAGAAGAACGTGTATGTACTTTGACAGCCTGTTCAACGAGAAAGGAATGTTGAAACTCGTTTGTCACGTAATTCTGATGACTTTACTTACAGTACGATAAATGCAAGAAGAAATTGGGCAGAGCGGATAAACAATTTACTAGGCACACCCCGTTTCCTGGCAGCGAAAAACGGCCACTATTGTTTTATAAGCTGCGGCGTTGACACAGCATATACTCTGGGGTCCCGCGGCAGGGATTATGGGATTACCTCGTGCCAGCAGAGGAAGTTAGAAGCATGTACGCCGAGAAAGAGGACCTGCCTTCCCGCGAAGGACAAGCCAGAACATATGCATCAATTGTGTTGCAAAAATACTAATAATGGAATGTTCCGAGAACGCGGACGTGAAGGACCCACTGGACTCCTCTCTTGCTCTTTCGCAAGATCAGAAACCTGGGGGTCGGCGCATGATCCGTCCAACGAGCTTTCGCACTCGATTCGTACAGACATACTGGCTTTTCCCGAAGGCATAATCAAGCCGTAGACACTCGATTGACGTCCTGATGATGGATGTGGGTGCCAATGGATCTGCACATCCAAAATAGGAAGAAAGGACTTTATGCAACTCCCGGCGGGGCCTTGAGCCTGGCCACCTCGGCTGTGGATGATTTTGTTGGAAAGAGGTTACTTATCCATGAATAAGAGGAAATAGCAGGTAGTACTGGAAATAATGGTCCAATCCCGTCTCAGAACATGGATACTGGACGTTATCACGACTTCGGCTGTTCAGCACTCGGTGAATAAAAGGAATGCCGAGCAGGTTCCGGCCTCTCTTTCCCCATCCCGCAAATTCACAGAGATCCACAGGTTACCCTGCGCTTCATGCCAAATTCCAATGCCATCTTCCACGAGTCCTGAGACACCTGCCGGAAATTTTGGTATGTAGTGGGGTACTGCGTAGACTGAGGTGAGATCATAATCAGGACCTGCTCACCACTTCCGAGTTCCCAGAAAAATGATGCGGTTTGAGGGTGCATTCGGTTGTTCAAGAGGAAAAAGGATCTCAGAAGCATCAATCTTCTCCGAGTGGAGCGTCAGAGGAAGACATATGAAGCTTACATGGGGCCCTGATGCCAATGGCCAACTCGGGAGGCACGAAGCGCCCACGCGAGCAATGCGCCGAAACGGAGGCAAATTCTGAAAAAGGCAGAGCGCGCCGCGCTTGCTCTGATGGATGCATCTGACGAGGAACGATGCTAGAACGTCAGCAACACCTGATTCTGATGCTTGGGATAGGAGAGGGCCTCTTGCATTGTCTTTGACCCAAGAAAGGTCAAGCGCCGAAAAGCTTAAAGCTTCGCCCATTACCGCAGTAAGGCTATAATGAATGGGTAGGTGTTATCAAACGAATGGAAGAAGCTCTCTTCCGGATACTCAAGGCATTTACCGACAATAACTCAGGGGCGCCAATTCATCGAAGCTTGAGAGTCATGGAAAGCCCCCGTACACCGCGTTCAGGCGGCTACAACAGCCCTTAATCAAGCTGCGGCGTATGGGGTCGGGTGGGAGAGCATTCAGGTTTCAATAGAATAGTCCCTGGTGCCACTGGACTGGCCTTATTTCCTTTCTGGACTTTGAGCCACATTGTTGTGGAGCGAGTTGCTTGAATGTTCGTTGGGTTGGAATGGCGCTCAAACCGGGACTTCGACGGATTGTATTCCAACAACCTTGGGACATTCATTTCGTTGTGGGTGTCCAGACTTTAGAGAGTATTCGTTCATTTCTGGATTGAGCTGTGGGAGTGCACATGGATTTCTCTCTGCTCCCGCGACGATGGTACCAATCTTTCATCCAAGAGATGCCTTCTGCGGAAAATACTTCCATCGAATGAACATGGCAGGTAGAATTCAGATATCTTAGGAAGCATTTTCTGCTTATGCTCGAGAAGATTTAGTGGGTGTAGTGGGACCCAGCTGCAAGAGGGACCGCGAGCTGCATCTAGGGGGAATGAAGTTACTCACTGTGTCGTAAAATAAAAAATAATCCGGTTTAAACCACGGACCATAATTCCTCAACTCCTCCACAAGGAGTCGCGCACTTTTACCTTGTCCTTTACTTCATCTAGAATGTTTCCCACCGATATCCTGTTATACCTCAGTAAAATCAAAAGAAATTATTGGGTAAAGAGCTTGAAAAATATATAAACGCTGGAATGTTCTATTGAGCAGCAATAGCTCTCATAAAATGCACCATGACGCAGGAGTTGGGCTCACAGTGCCGCATTCCGACGACAAAGAGTCGACCATGTGGGTTCAAATGCCAAATGGGGAAATGCAAAGTGTAGTCAACCAAGCCTTGCTGAGGCTTGCTCCCTCCCTCCAACGTTCAAACCATTGCCACTGGACTGCACTACATACTCTCACACCATTTAAACGAAATGCGCCTCATTTTTGAATATCGGCTAGAGACGGTTGAGTCCTCCCACACCAGCTGTGCGATTCGGCGAAAGCGATGTCACCATTTTCCCGCCTGAATGCCAGCGAATGGCCACCTCTCAATACATGTCGTTCTTGAGGTTTACATCAGGTGAGTATATGTCAGGGAAAACCCTTCTAAATGGCTTCTGACAGCTAGAAAGAGTGCTTTCCATGCTTCCCGACCACTGGGACATACAGTTTTTTGACCTCGACAGGTCTGGAGAACCGGTCACATGGGATCCTGGAGAATTCAAACGGGCCATCGCGGCCCTTCTCTTTTCTTCTTCTTGTCGTCGTTGGTCCGCCAGATCGCCTTTCTTATCTGGAAAACCATGATCGCCCAACAACCCATCCCGGTCTACGAGAGTTTGAGTGAGGTCTTTGGCAGCCTTGAAGTGTCCTTACCGCATGCGACAAGGTGGAACAATCTGGCCGAGGAGTTTGAGAAGCGGTTCGGGAGGAAGCCTGCGTACATTGCGAGAGCTCCAGGTCGTGTCAAGTAAGTTGACTGATGCCATTATCTTCGGGGATCGACTGATCCACGCCCCGCAGTTTGATTGGTATGCATTTCGTGAATCCAGTCCGATCCGTTTGAATCGAAAAAAATGGACAGGGGAACATATCGATTATGCGTTATTTGGCGTCCTCCCAGCTGCGATAGAGCGTGATATCTTGATCGCCTGTGGACCTCGATCTCTTCCTGAGACGGATGCTCACAAGACCTCGACAGCAGGCAGTGTTGTCGCCGAAAATCTGAACTCGAAGTACACTCGACAGGTTTTCGCTCCGGCCGCCAAAAAGCCCGAAGAAGTCAGTGAAGCGCAAGCTCATGCAGAGGCATGGCACCTTGACATCAACACGAAGGAATTGAGATGGGAAAGCTACGTGAAGGCTGGATATTATGTGAGTTTGGATCGTGTTGTGGCTGTCGATGCTGATTCAAGCTCATATTCTAGGGTGTTTTGAATCACCATTTCTCCGGAGGGTCAGAATTACCGGTTCCTGTCGATCTTTTGGTCACTGGGTCCGTTCCCGCTGGTTCAGGCTTGTCATCGAGCGCTGCCATGGTGGTCGCGAGTACGTTATCATTCCTTGCCGTTAACGGCAAAGTAAGTCCTTGTTTCCGTCCACAACTGTACAGTTCCGACTGTGAGAGATAGCTGGGATCTGGAAGCGAAGTCGAAGTCGGCCGACCAGCTAATCTCAATAAAGGAGGCTTGGTTCAGTTGGCTGTGTTGAACGAAAAGAGAGTCGGTAAATATATATCTTATCACATAAGAAGGTTCAAATATTAATGAGAATACATCTTTAGGCGTAAACAGTGGAGGGTGAATCTCTTCTCATTCCCATGATAATCCACCTCATGATAAAGCTAGAATGGATCAAGCAGCATCGGTTATGTCAGACCCCTCGTCCGCGCTATACATATCCTTCTACCCGACATTGTCAGCTTCCGGGGTGCCACTGCCAACCCACGCCGTCTTCGTCTGCGCCAACTCACTCGTGGTCTCCGATAAGGCCCTCAGCGCCAAACGCGGCTACAACCTCCGTGTGGTAGAAACTCTCGTTGCAGCTCGCATCTTGGCCAATTCGCTCGGTGTCAAGATCGGAGAAACCGATAGAGTGACGTTGAGAGAAGTCGCCAGCAAATATGCCCAAGAGAAAGACGGTGACGACATGGGTCCTGAAGCCTTGGAGCAAACTCTAAAGAAGCTCGAAGATAAGCTGGACGTATTGAAGCCGAAAATATCATCCGACAGCGGTCAACTAGGGGTGACAATGGATAAGATGATTGAGATGAGCGGTCTGTCGAAGGAGGCCTTCTATCAGGTCTACCTTTCGTGGGTTGACAGTAAGTCGAAGACGTGTCATTCAAAGAGATAGACGATCTCCATCTGACGTACTGGTCGTTTCGGGTTACAGTCGAGGCGACTAATTTCCAACTCTACAAACGGGTGAAGCATGTCTTCTCCGAGGCCCGTAGGGTTCTCCTGTTCAGACGGACCTGTCTCGAGGCTGCTGGATCTTCTGATTCGAACGACAGTGTCTATCTTCAGAACTTGGGCAGCCTCATGAACGATTCACAAGACAGCTGCTCCAATCTTTACGAGTGCTCCTGCCCCGAGTTGGACCAATTGACACGCATCGCCAGGGATGCTGGAGCGCTAGGTAGCAGGCTCACAGGTATGACTTTCCCGCCACCCCTGGGGTCACTCGAGGCGAGAATTGATGATTCTCTTAATTACAGGCGCAGGGTGGGGTGGCTGCACTGTCTCATTGGTCCGGGAAGGCGAGGTCGAGAAATTCATCCAGAAGGTCAAAGAAGCATACACACCTTACAAAGGCCTCGAGGGCGATGCATTGAATGAAGTAATCTTCGCCACGAAACCGAGCCGTGGAGCGTGTGGTACGTAGGGTGGAAGAGCCTCTCCCGATTCTACAAGTGACAGGACGACATTGACCAATCCGTTTCAGTGCTCAAACTCTAGAACCTGTTGCAAGTATATCTCTCTGGCGCGGCCCATCGCGTCTTGGCCTCTCGTGCCTCATTCAACGTCGCTGAATTCTAGTTCATGTCTTGTCGTGTTGGGTCTTGCGAGGTCGTGTATGCCTCCCGCGATCGTTGTAATAATATTTCTTCCATCAGACATCCCCATCCCCTTCCTGCTGATCAATCCGGGCACAGCTTGATTATGCATCCACGCTCCATAATGGATAGGCCCCGATCGACGACCCATTTACACTCTTAAATTCCCATGATCCCAAGCAAGAAGCGAAGAGAAGGTTTTCTCCACTGTGATGCGCGTACGCGGGAGCAGAAAGAGATACTTAAGTCCAGGACTTTCTATAGGAATGTTTATTTGTCTTTCTTTCGAACATCGGACATAAGCAGTCGCTTCTGTTTTTTTTCGCGCCCAAGTGGTGGACATTATTACGGTGGCTGGGGGGCGTCTAGAAATTCCTTGAGCATTTAAAATCGCCAGTAGGAAACAAGCGCCCAAAACAAAGGAAAGCAGATCTCCGCAGAAGTACATCTGTCGAAAGTTCAAGAAAGGTTTCGAAGGCGTTCTGATAAGCTCGAGGTCCCTCCATTGTCTCCCAGGTACTTCTAGGCACTTTATGGACGTCTAGGAAGCATTCTGAGAACACCGAAAGAGCACGCAATTTGTCAATGAAGCACTCAATGCTGTGATATCATTGCCAGCTGTCGAACAGCCTCTAAACTGTGGCACCGTACGTTATGATACCTTGAAATCTTTTTCGAGAAGCCGGCGGAGAAGCAGAGCATGTAATTCGTAGTCAAGACTGTCGAGTCATGCCGTAAATACAGGAGAGAGCGCGATTGTTGAGGTGGATTGCTTGGGAAGACGAGATGACGATTGGATGTATGTCAGAGGAGGTAAAAGATATACAGACAACATCGACAATGTAGGGTACACAGAAACACACAACACGAAACCAGCAAGATCGAAAACAGACTACGAGACAGGAGAGATTGAGAAGACGAGGACGAGGAGCGATGCGACAGAAAAAGGGAAAGACAAAGAAGCAAAACCAGTACACGGCAGGAGTTGGGTTATGATGCAGATGCGGAGGTAGTAGTACAGTAAGAGAAGTGTGCATTTGGGGAAAAGGTGGGTGAGAGAAAGGCCATGTATGTTTGGTGACAGAAGCGCGAAAGACTAAAGATACTCGGTGCTGAGAAGCAGGATCTACGTCGGCCGAGGTTTTCAGCATTGCCGTGTGTGAGTGCATAACGCAGATTTAATGATGGATGTGATCATGGCGTGGAGGCCAAGTCGATGGAAGTACTTCGAAGCGTTGTGGGGGTGGTAGTGGGGTTCGTATAAGTGGGGCAGGGCAGGTTAGAAGGAGATCAGTGCAGGTATTTCTCGTTCAACGCATGAACTTCTTTTGCGAGGTACGGCCAAGTCAGCGTTCTCGAGAGCTCCTTCTTTAATTTGCGCTCGTCATCGTCGGCACGCTCCTTCGCGAGCTTGATCTCCCATCCACAAAGGTTGTAGAGCAGCCGCATGTTCGGCTGGATGAGCACGGACAGTCTTCGCGATCGGACGATGAGGTAGGCGTCGACAAGTGGCAGGCCAAGGTGTTTCATCACATACGCGATCTGTTCACAAGAAGTAAAAGTCAAGTCGAAGATTAGCTCGAGGAATGAAGAGATCGAAAACCGAGACGTACAGTGACGGTTGCACTCCTCGACACACCAACACGACAGTGCACGAGCACCTGTCCACCTTCCTGCCGCGCCTTGTCGATCCAATCGCAAATAGGCTCCAGCTGCGGCTCAAGGGTGTCGATGCCGTCGTCACAAACACCCTTGATGTCCAGGACCTTGATACGGCCTTCCCGTTCTTCGATCCACAGCGAGCCATGTCCACCAGGTCCCTTACCCGGCATAAACTGTGCTCCAGGACCAGGACGATGGCACACAGCCGCCGTTGCTCCGTAGTGCGGCCCCATATGATGTGGCGGAGGAAGAAGAGCACACTCGCCGACAGAGACGACGTGGGTGATGCCCAACGCATGTAGCATGTAGACATTCGAGGCATGGTTCCTGTAGACCAGAAAAACAGCGCATACACGCACGTTTAGCACCTTGTAAGCACAATGGAAAGCAAGAAAACACGCACAGATTACCAAGGTAGAGGAAGGGCAACACTCGACTCGGGAAGCTCCCATCAAACCTCGGGTCATTGAACCACGACTGGTGGTCGCCTCCGAACAAACTGGGCAACCACGGGCTTGTGCTCGCCCTCGGGCGGCCCTTGACCATACCCATACCGCCTGGCTGATGCTGTTGCTGCTGTTGTGCAGCGCCAAACGCGCTCCCAATGCCGTCAATGGGGTGCTGAATCTGCCCAGACGTTGAAAAACCCATACGATGCGGCATGGTGCCCTGCACGGGCAAGCTCCCCGTCGACGAAGAGGCGCTGAGCTCGCCCGGGTGTTGTCCGTGGTACAATGTAGTTGGGATGGGATGGACCTGCGACGAGGGCTGGACATTCGTAGGTACAGACTGCTGAGGATCAGGTCTCTGCTGGTACTGAGGCGGTGGTTGGGCAAACGACACCGACTTGGCAGCAGGCCTGCCCTTGAACGAGTTGTTATGCGCTGGCGGAGGAGGCCTCGAAACACCCGAAGCACCACCTCCACTGGCATTCGCCGAATGAGGAGGCGTCCCAGGCCAGTAACCCCCTCTCGTCGACGCAGACGGAGGCGTTGGCCCCGGCGCTGTCCTCTTCCCATTCGCATTGATCGTGCCCGCAATCCCATTAGCGATCGCCGACAAATACCCCGCCCCGATCCTCTCTCTCTCCCTCTCCCTCTCTCGCTCACGTTCTCTCTCCCTCTCCTCCCTCAACCTGGCCTCCACCCGCCTCAGGACACCCAAATCACCTTGGTAGACGAAGAACGAGCGTCTCTTCTCCACCTGCAGCTCGAGGTACGCCTCGGGAAGACCAAGGGCCTTGATCGCCATCAAGAGACACAAAGCAGGCACCGAAGACTCGGTGTACCCATCCGACGAATACAAGAGGACCTTCAGCGGCCGTGTACGTGCTTGAAGCGGCGTAGGCGGCTGCTGTCCATACCCAAAGTGGGGCTGCACGAAAGAGGGCGAAGGAGATGTGAACGAGCGTGTCCGCGAAGGATGAGGAGGAAGAGGGGCAGCAGGTGGAGGTGTAGGCGGTGGCGGGACGGCAGGCTCCTTGCTTCCACCACCGACACCAGGGAACGAAGGGAAGGACGGCATCAACGCGCTGACAGAGGACCACCTCCTCGACCCGCTCCCGCTCCCGCTCCCACTCGCACCCCCACCTGCATTACCACCCTGCCCACTGCCAGCAGCAGCAGCGGCTGCACCACTACCAGCACCCGCCATGTTCCTCTTCGGGTCCACATTCCCAATTGCCATCAGGTTCTTCAGCTCTGGCGGGGTCGCAGGCCTCGTCGGTGCCGGCGGGGGCGACTGTGCCTTTCTCTGCGGAGGTGCCAGCGTCGGCGGGGGTGGGTCGACCGGACGGACCCACTTCTCCAAGAACCGAATCACAGGCATGAGTGCGACCATCGTCGTCTGCGAGTTCGCCGGCGAGCTGGGGAACGGCAGGTGAATCACAGCGTTCGCGTGCGGTGGTGGCCGCGGCGGGGCAGGCGGGCACGGTCTCATGCCCGCGTTTCTCTCTTCCGCATCCGACGTCGAAGACAACCGCCTCTCCTCCCTCTTCACCCACGCCCGCTCCCACCTCTCTCTCCACATCACGTCCAGCATACCCAGGTGCTCCTCCGCCGCTCGGAGGTGCGCCGCAGACGGGAATGGCGCGAGGTCATGACACTCGACGCAGATGTCGTACCCGAACCCCCGTCCAGGATCGTTCGTCGCATGGTAGTTGAACGGGTCGTCGGGCGGAAGGTCTCGTGTCCTGTCTACACCTGCGTTGTCGTTATCCACTACGAAGTCCTCCGGCTCGAGTCCGTACGCCTCTAGCCCCTCCAACCCCCGCAGATGACCGATCATAGCTGCCCAGTCCCATCGTGCCGCCAACTCCTCGTCTACGTCCCTCGGTACACTCGCCGCGTGCCTAAAATGGCTTGGTATGTCCGGTGCCAGAGGAACGTCGCCCGAGTTGCCTAGATATACCTGGCCAACGCGAGGATCCCATTGGGGTGTGGCATCGCCGTCTAAATGTAGGCCGGATTTGTGTGTATAAGAAGAGGAGGAAGACGATGAAGCGTGTGTAGATATCGTAGAGGCAGAGTTGGGCACAGAAGGAGCAGGGGAAGTCGATGTTTCGGGTAACAGGCTGATAATTTCAGAAGCTTTGGTCAAGTCGCGCATCTCCTCCTTTTCTCGGAGGGCAAAGTCGACGGTGTTAGGTATGAGGTGGATGTTGTCTTGCTCGTCTTCCTCTTGCTCCAGCCCACCCGCAACTCCATCAACCTCCATCGCATCCCCACATCCAGCACCTCCATCAACCTCCGTATCCATATCCATATCGCCCACCATGTCCATGTCCATGCCCACATCCCTCCTCTGCCCCTGCCCCTGCCCCTGCCCCGGCCGTCCCTTCCGCAGCTGCTGCTGCCCAGCACCAAGCCGATCAACCTCCATCCTCGCCCTCTTCCTCCGATCCTCCGCCTCGACCAACCCCAGCTCGACCAAATGCCCGTCCGGACCATCCGTGTGCGCTGCGTTGACGCTCGTCGTCGCTGCTGCTGCCATCTTCGTCTGGGCACCGGGTGGAGCCTTCGCTTTGGTGGTGGTGGGTTTGGCTTTGGAGGAGGGAGAAGGGGAAGAGGAAGAAGAGGCAGCCTCCGCACCAGGCACGCCCTCTCCACACATCCGCATCATCAGATGGGGCACCTCGCGCCGGAGCTCGTCCTCCTTCGCGTCGAGCACGAACACGTTGTACTGCACAAAGTCCTCTTCCTTCGGCCCGCTCTCCATCATTTCTCCACCTCCTTCCCCTCCCTGTCCGACCCCAGCTCCCTCCTGCTTGACCCCACCCTCCCCCTCTTGGTGCTGTTCCAACTCACCACTCGCCTTAAGCTCCTCGGGCGTCAAAGCCTGCCTATGGCCATGGCCGTCTCCGTCTCTTTCTCCATCGACTTCGAACAGACCGGCGGCCCGCATCCGCTCGAGCCGCTTCGCCTTGATGGCCGCTCTGAACCGCCGGGCCAAGGCCAGCACTGCGGGCGTCGCTCCGTGTGGTGAGTAGACGACTACGTCGGAGAGGGTGGCGTAGATCGGCTGTTTGCGAGGAAAGGGGAAGAGGAGGGCGTTAGTAAGTGTTCGAAGGAAAGAGAGAGGTGAGAGAGAGAGGTGAAGCGGGAAATATGAGGGCAAGAAAAGGTGAAAAGTATAAAGATGGACTGCAGATCAAGAAAAAGCAGAGAAAAACCATCTTCATTTGACCCCAAAACAATGTAATACCCTTCCATCTTCGTTTAACTTTGGCCCCCAAACGACGCCTGGCACATATGCAACTGACACGGAACGAACTCGCCGGAGGCCTCATAGACCTGGAATCTACAACCGTCCAGAGTGTGCTCGTGTGTCCATATCAAGGCATGCGTGCAGGCGTCGTCGTAAAGATTGACGAAAGAGGAAGGGGAAACAAGTCATGGGTGAAGGATGAGAGGAAGGTATGGGAGAACGAGGGGAAGATCGCTCTGTGGTCTGCGATATCCAAGAAAACGAAAACGAAAAAGGAGTGACAGCAAATTTGAACGGGGTGTGTGCGCCGTCCAGCCCTGGTAGTGGGTGTGCTGTCAACGCAATGCAGTGCTCAAGCTCTATCTCAAGCAAAGCATGCGTATAGAAGCCAAAATACCCCGACAAGGACAAGGAGAGCCGAAAGAAAGTATCAAAAACACAAAAAAAGAAGGCAAGGGCAGGAGAATCTACTGTTGTCGTACAGCACACAGCGGCAGGACACCCAACACCACCGCTTTCGATCCACCATTCCACGAACTGTCCGAGCTCTCAACCCCGGCATCGGACAGGCGCATACACCCAAGAAAAATCGGGAAGGGTGATAAGAAACCAAGAAACCAAGAAACCAAGAAGGCTCCGATAGAGGCTCGAGGAGACTAGATCCACCCCATCGTCGCACAGACCGGCGGGTAGACCCCCGAAATGAAGAGCGCTGACGAGATGCCTCGCAATTGCGCAGTCGCAGTTGCATCGCAACGACCGATGGAAATGAAGAGACGGAGAATGCGAAGAACATGGAACGGAGACACGGAGAGAATATCATGTCCAGAGACGCCCAGATTCGGTTCGGTTACGGGAGAAAAGAACGTGCCTCCAAGAGGAACAGGAGGGGCAGGAAGAGAACGAAAATGCAAGGAAAAACGAAAAAAAGTAAGTAAAGGCGAAGAGCAAGAGCAAGAGGAAGGAAAAGGAAGGTCGAAGAGATGGAGGGGGTAGTGTCAGGCACTGAGAGAGCGAGAACGAGAGGAGAGCTGTGGGCCCAACAGGACGAAATTGCGAAATCGTAAAAGAGGGAAAAAAAAGGGGGGGAAGAGAAAGAAATGAGAAATGAGAAATGAGAAAGAAAAATGCGAAAAGGAAGGGAAGACCTGGATAGCGGAAGGAAAAAATTGAAAGAAAGAACTGCAAAAGAGAAAAGACGAAACCACAACGAAGTCGAAACCACAACGAAACCAACGAAAATCAAAAGCAAAACGAAAAGCAACTCACAACCTGGATCCCGAAATTCCTCAACGAAATCCCATCTGGCACGCGTGCGGGTACGAACTCCCAGCTCCCATCCTCTTCCTCTCCTTCCCCTGCCCCACCCCTCCCCTTGTCTCCTCCTATCCCATCTTTTACCCCATGCGTTGCTGATGCTGGTTGTCGGAGGGCCCTCCTCACCTGCTCTCTCTGTTTATTCGAGCTACCAGCCGTATCCTTCTTGACCCGTCTCAGCAACTCTTTGGGCCGGAAGGTCGACGTGAACAGGGGTGGGGCGGCGGGGTCGGTTGGGCGGGTGAGGGTTGGTTTGTGGAGCTCGTGCGTGTGCACTTGGAGTTTGAGTCCGTCCTTGTGCGTGTGGGGATGGAGTTGAGGCGTGTGCGTGTGGGGATGGAGTTTGGGCGTTCGGGATTTGGGTCTGTGCTTGGACCGTCCCACCCGTCCGTGCGCCACCTGCATCAGGTTTGAGCTCAGGTTCCCCATCGAGTGCGTACAGCGCCGAGGCCGTTGGGGATAGCGCGGGTGTGGTGACTGCTGTGGAGGGTGTGGCGGTGCTCATCGGCGAGTTGGGCGACATCGAAGAAGGAGAGGATTGGGAAGGAGAGGACGAATCGAATATATCAGAACCCACACTCCCACTCGCGCTCGCACTGCTCGCGCTGCTCATGCCTTCCTCCTCCGGCTCTGAGGGGAGGGCGAGGGGGATGCCGTTCGTCGTGATGCCCAGCCCGATACCATGTCCATTCCCGTGGTGTGCGCCAGAGGAGCGCCCATGCGTGTGGTTATGGGCATGTTGTGTAGAAGAAGGACGGGAGGCGCTGTTGTTGTGAATGGCGTTGGCGGATGGCGAGTTGGTAGTAGTGATAACAGAAACCGCCGGCCTATGCGACACAGGGTGCATATGCGCGCCGTCGTAGTGCATCTCGCCCTTCACGCCCTTCATGCCTCCTTCTCCTCCTAGTGGCGACATCGCATCGCCGTTGAGGTTGAGGTGGCCGTTTATCCCCTCGTTGTCCGTATCTGCGCCCACCGAGGAAGGGAGGACGACGGCGACGCGCACGTCGTCGACCTGCATCGGGACTGACATGGAGACTGATAGGGCGTGCGGGTGCGGGTGCGGGACGGGCGAGGCGAGGACGGAGTCGGTGTCGTCGTCTTCCTCTAGGACTACATCTTGATCGTGGTCTGCGTCGGTGTCCCTATGGCTGGGGAGGAGGACCTCGTCCTCGGACACCACCACCATATCCTCCTGCCCCTCTCCATCAACGTCCAAAAGATCCGACTCGTCGTCGTCGAACGAGGACGTCGAGCACGAGGAGGACGAGGGTGTGTGCATGCCCCTATCCATGGGGTCGTCGCCGTCGCCGTCGTGTTGAGGGGCGTCGAGGGCGTCGTGGTGGTTGAGGGCGTCAACAACATGAGGAGAGGAAAGGGGGGGTTTACGACGGAGTATGCGCAGCGACACGGTGTCCCGAGCAGCCTCGAGGTCGTCCTCGCACACGACCCAGACGAGGCCGCGGTATTTGGGGAGGCGGGGGGTGATCCTATGGGGATGGGGATGGGGGTGATGCGTGTGCCCATGCGGGTGTCTTGTGCCGGCGGGGTTATTGCTAGGGGAGTGAGAAGCGTTGGCAGAAGTGGGAGAAGGGGAAGGGGGAGAGTAGGCAGAGGACGCAAAGAACTGGTTCTGGGCGTGGTTGTCGCCCTCGAGGCCGTGGAGGAAGGGGAAGAGGACGTGGTCGGGCGGGTGGGCGAGGGTGTGGTCGAGGTGGAGCTTGGCGAACTGGGCGGCGGAGAGCGCGCGGATGGGGGGTGCGTGTGGTTTCTTTGGG
>CACVBS010000079.1:404081-580022 GCA_902728275.1 Cyclocybe aegerita
TGGGGGACAGGGATGGGAGAGGGAGAGGGTGGAGGGCAGGGAGGGAGTCGAGGAGGTCGGGCGGGTAGACGACGCCGTGCATGTCCATCGCGTGCTACGCTAGCTTGCGCGCCAGATTCTTCTTGTCGTTCTTGTTCTTGAAGTTGTGCGTCGTATGTGTGCAAAAGCAAAGCAAGCAGTGATGATGGTATGAGTGTGACACAAGCAAGCAAGCAGTGTTCTGTTCGTGGGCGGTCAGGTCGCAATGGGCAATCGACAAGCCGCAATGGTGTGCAAGGTGTGAAAGAACCCTCTTCGAATCGGGATGGGGATCGAACTGTGACGGAGCTAAATTTGAAACGCGAATCTCGATCTTATCAAGACAAGCTCCCCCACAGCCGAGCCACGCCGAGCCTCCCTCTATCCTCTCCAGCCCTTCCTTCTCGTTACTCGACGCTTCGCCGTCGTGCTTCCCACCGCCGCCCACGCTCGTCTCTCACTGTCATGATCAGCGCCAGCCCATCGCCAACAGCCAGTCAGCCAGTCAGACATTCTGTGGGTGCAAGGAACGAGGGACACACGGCAACTCAGACTCGAAGCGGGAGTGGTGCCGCTGCGCCTCCCGGACGCCGGACGGGACCACCACTGTCCATCGTGACCCCATTTTCTCAATTGACCGCTGATTGGGTTGCTCCCCGCGCTCGCATTCAAACTCAAGTGATCATGACGGCTGGGCTAAGCGTCCCGCGTCATAAAGCGACTGACCCGCGCTCTCAGCCTCTTGAGCGCGAGCGTACCCCCCTCACGCGCGTGCGCACCAATTCGCCGTTCGCCATTCCCCGCCTTCTCTCAGCCATTCCTATTACCATCACTATTACTACTAGCTTCTCTCCCACTCCTCGAGGCCCTTCCCTTTTCCTTCCCTTGCCCGCGTCTTCCCTCGCCTTCCCTTCCCTCGCTCGCCCCTCAGGCTACCGCTCCCAGCCGCTTCTCTCCGTCAGACCCCCGCCTCCCACCACCTTTCATCATCCTCATCTCCTTCATCACACACCTCCGTCACCCTCATTCCATCAAGCATCATATCATAGCTAAGTAAGCTCTAACTCTCCTCTTCCTTCTTCCTTCTTCCCTTATCCTCTCCCCTTCTTTCCAATTCCTCTCCCACATTCTCATGTCATGTAATATTAACTGCTCCCTTCAATTCCTTCTCCTTCCTTCCTCCGTCCCCCTTCCTCCTTCCGTCCTACCAAGCGCGGACACCCAGGTAAGCTCCTGCCCCATTCGTCCCCAAGCCTGAGCTTGAGCTTGAGCTTAAGCTCAAGCTTACCCCTTTCTCTCTAGTTCTACGCCCTGAGCCTTTCCTTGATCTTCATCACGGACATAACCTTCCAATCTTATCCTGAGCTATGTACTTACGGCCGTCCTTGCCCCGAAGGTCACAGCTTTAAATTTGACGAGACGAACTCAAAGAGCTAAGCAGTCTTCACTTCCTCCGCCGTGGTCGTTTTACCGGCATGCAACGCAACGCAAAGTCCTCTTGCACTTCTTGTTTTAAAACCTTGTAGTAAAACGTCGATCGACGATCGACGATCTTCGCCCACAGTGCTGTCTGGGAAATACCACCGACGTCGACGTATAGCACCGCGACATGTACAATAAATGCCTTTTCGACGTCTTTACTTACGCCTCATGCTGAGTGAGTAACGGCCATCTAACTTTATGCTTCTGAGTCTCCAGCGTGAGCATGAGCATGGCGCTCTAAAAATACGTACCCGCTGCATAATTGTCTTCGATTCTTGAAGGCTGCACCTTCAGGCTTCTGTGCATCCCACCAACCGAGTAGCGAGCGGTGAGCGGTGCGCCGCTCCTCCTCCATGCGATATCGATGTGCGCATCATGATCACCTCCTTACATGAGTAGGGTACCTTCAGTCACGCCTGCGCTCACCGCGTCGAGATCGTCTGCATGTAGTGGTGGTTCGTCTCACCTCATCTGCCACCAATCGACACCGTTCGACGTTAATGTTCAGCCATTCAACGCACTCCCTACGACCTCACTCTCACACGCACGTCCCACCAACTAAATGTTCAACTAACCAGCCATTCAACACAACGCCTGAATCTTATCTTCCACTCAACTCATCCAACTCATTCAGCTCATTCAGCCCCTATCCGTATACATCCATTGTATGTTACTTATCATATGTACCCCACATGATATCACCCATACAAATTTACATTGACAATCGCAATCGCAATTTCCAGCTGATCTCACTTGGTGCTTGATCAATATCATGAATTGAAACGTTGAATGGGGCCGTCTCTTGTTCCGCGTCTCCTACAGTCAGTCTTCGTGATGAATTACCGTCAGCAGCCACGGGAGACAGCAGGGAGACGGGGAGACAGACAGTACACTGTAACGAAATGACAGCGCGGCACCGACCCCGACCCCGACCCTCGGCGCCCGGCGGCCTCCCAAGTCCCAAGTCCCAAGTGTGCGCCACATTCCCGCTCGTCTCGTCTCGTCTCATCTCGTCTTATCGTTAATCGATTACTCACCTCTGCAATCACTCAACATTCTTAAGTACAATAGAGGTGGCTCCTACTCCTACTCCTTACACACACATATAATAACAGGAACTGATCCACGGCCCGGGCGATAAGCAACAAATTAATAAATACGGTACCGTACCGTACCTACGCAGTCTGACTACTTAGCGCTTATCGTCGAGGAACTAAGAAGTACTCTACTCCAATGATCCAACAAGGATGATCGTGAATCGTGATCGAGTGCAGAAAATGGGGGCTATATACGAGGCGTCAGGCGTCAGGCGTCAGGCGACGGCGTGCAAGACCTGCGTTCGGTACCGAGCTCGGGCTCGAAAATGGAGGTCGGGGAGTGTCAGGCGGGTTGGGTAAGCCGTGGGCCGTCGGGTGGTATAACTTGAAGCGCCGGCGCGTATTGGGCATGCGCATTAATAATTGACGTACTTACTACTCTAATTATAACTCTACATTTTTAGATGGGTCGGACTCGGAGGCTCAGGCGCGTCAGCTAGTTCGAGTAAGCGCCAGTGGTTGGTGAATGCCAATGCACCGTTGGTGTGGTGTGGAGTACATGTACGTGTACAACTTCACTCTTTTACTCTAGTTGGAGGAGTGGGATTTACGGAAGGAAGGAAGTACGACTCTGAGGAGTATTGCTTGAGTAGTGGGACGTAGACGAAGAGTCCAGCGGATCTCTTATCGACTCCAAGTAGCCGAGGCGGCGAGGGGCGAGGGCAAGCCAGAGATGCACCGAGTCGCCAAATTCATTTAAATATCCACGGTACTAGTCAAGTCGTGACTATGCTTCAGCCGTGTAGCGCACAAGAAGACATACACATACGTCCGACTTTCAATAAAGCCATCACTGCGTGACGGCAGGGAATCTCTTGGATATTTACCGAGTGCTTACTCGATTGGTTGAAACCGAGAGCGAGGTGACTATCTAAGTATGTACGCGATCGACATTCGTAGTGATCGAGTGTGGCGCACAGGAAGAGGAAGAGTGGCGCACAGGGAAGAGTGGCGCACCGCAGAAAATCTTTGGAGTAAAGTAAGGATGGGCGAATTTGGATTCGTGGACTAGGAAGAGGAAGAAAAGGTATGGATCCGGAGCCGAGCCAAGATCAGGCGAGTTCAAGCGCTGCTACGAAACTTGGACGCTACGCCGCATGTACAACCGCCTAACACATCTGCCAGCGAGATCAAGCTCGGAGCTCGGGTGTTCCATGCTCCAAGAGCCCACATGTGGAGCTTCGAAATTCATGTCGCTGGGCGTATTCGGTATTCGATGCTGCAAGGTTATGGAGCGCAGTTTCCGAGTCACAGTATTACTTACTGAAGCGCTTACTATCTAATAAGTAAGCTAGTAGTGCCTGATCTGCTTCTGCCTCACCGACCGAACTTCCAGGAGATCTTGCACATCTTCGCTAAATGGTGCCTATCTGGCAAGCTCCAAGCGCAGCTCCGAACTTTGATAACCACGCGACGCAAGGCGGGTTCTTTATGAATTGTGTGTGGCGCACCGGAAGAATCTCGTTTGGTGAAAGTCAAGATGTTCAAGGAGCCTGTGGGGCAGTTCCCAAGGCAACTGAGCAGACGACTTACAGCACTCCATGAAATGACAGAAGAAACTTGGAGTCTCCACCATTTGGTGTACTTAAGTACGATATAGAACTCTCGGAGGATGCAAGATAACCCACTGTGACGAGAGAAAATGAGGGACTTTGCACCGCGGTTTATCCCTTTTCCCAACTTCTTTCCTTCGACGAGACGCGTTCAATCTCTAGGGATCGCATCGCGTCGTCATCCGGGAGGCGCATTTCAGTTCCATTATAAGCCACGGTGGAGCTCTCGTATGTAGTATTTAACATTTATCAGCAGATCTCGAGATGGGTCCAAACGGTGTAATATCATCTTCTTAGTCTTTATCAAGCTCAAGCTCAAGCTCATCCTTGTGGAGTGGGTGACACACCTGATCGTCGTCGGCGTCTTTTGGTCAAGCACCCCCCCCCGATAGCATCGATTGACGTTGGAGCCCGCCCCGCTCTCAGTTCTCCTTCACACCTTCCCAAGATCTTAGGCTAAGTATCTACAATTGACAGCCTCCGCGCCACGAGCCAGCCCAAGTCGCTACATAAGCGATGCCAACATTTTATCCCACTCCACCCTGTCAGGGAGAGTTTAACCTTCGCAATGTTCTCATGGTCGAAATTGAACGCACGGGGACGGGGTGAAGAAGCCGCACAGAAGCAGGTGCAGGTGCAGTACTCGCGGCTACTCGCGGACAGCGGAGGGGTCGGCAGAAGCGCAGAAGGGTGTAATTAGAATGGATGTTGGAAATGAATGGCGGTGAAGTCAAGGGCGGCGGAAGGGTGAATGCGCCACACAAATGCATAACGTCGCACGCCCACGCATTGGAAGAGCGGTCAGTAATAATGAGATAAGGTGCCCGACTGCGCTCGGTATTCCTGTCGATTCGAGCTGGGTTAGAACGATAACAGGAGTGTGTTGCGCCACACAAAGGAACAACCGTTTACGACTCGGACTTGCAGCATCCCTCGAAAAATATCTGCCTAATATTATATAAACTTGTCTCTCCTTAGGTTCAGCCTCACCTCATGCTCATGCGACAGGTCGCAGTCGCGGCTGAAAGACCCAAGCGTTCTGTTGTGTCTCCAATGTATCTAGAAATAAAGGGCGACAAACTTAGCCCGTCCTAATTTCGCAACGGGTGCTCCTCACTGGGTTCGCCTGTTCCCCTCGGAGGAAATTTCACTCGCACAGCAAGATAGAATTTAACCAGGACGAGAACGTGCTGGACAGGCAGCAATGATCCTTCTACGTCTTGTAGTAGTCACAAAAATAGCTGTTTATTTCACACCAATACCGATAGGGGCTTCTATGTCTCCGAGGAATGAAATGAGTGCGTTTCTCGGTATCTAGGAGGACGAATTTAGAATGCGTTCTAGAGTGAGGGTCGTCTGTGGATATCAGCTTCTCATACTCTAACACGCTTCGCATTTGACGGTGACCGCAGCGAATGCGCCACACAACCGCGATCGTTGTAGCGGGCTAAAAATAGCCGTCGTTTGAAAGCTGGGACTCTTGCGTTATGTTGTGTTTGTCCGACCTATCGCATTCGCCCTGGAAATGCATCTCCATCAAGCACTCTCAGACGTCCAGGTACTCTCTTCCAGATAATTCAGATGACATATCATTTTCTGCGCACGAGCGCTAAGAATACCTTTGCGCTATACCTTACCAAGCAGAGACGCCGACCCTCCGAGCGAGCAATTAAGCTCGTCGGGTACCCGTCAAAGGTGATCTCTAAAACCTGCGAACAAAAAATATATCAGAAGACCACCGTCGACGAGAATAGAACACAAGAACAATAAGGCGTGCTGCAATGACGGCATGATAGATTATCGATATCTGTCTAAAGGCGTCCCGGATCCTGGGATCCAGGGAGTCGAGTGTCGTAAACGGTCCCGTGTACGATGTCTGCCGTCATCGCAAAGCTTGTACACCTCTCCTGGTGTAGCACAGAAGCTCGATTATCAGGAAGTTGGGTTTCTTTGCACGGACTTCGCGTCGGAAGCCTCCGAGAAGGATGCTGTAAGTCGTTCCTTTCTCGTTCATCCCATGTCCCGAGAAAACTGTTCTAGCTATTGACTTGCTGGATTCTTCTTTCGTGAGTACACGCTCAGAAGTAGCACCGTACCTATCAAGGGGCGATCACGATCGACCCACTGTCTGCCCGGGCCACCTTCGACACGGAATTACGGCGCCAGGGCACCAGTCCTATCCTCGGACATCTGTGAGAGATAGACGGGCACACGAGGACGGCGATGATCCCGTTCTTCCCTTCTTTCTGCCGTCTTTGTTAGTTCTCGTCCGCCGAATTTCTGGGCTGCATAGGAAGCGGGTTGAAGAACGGTCAAGAATGTACAGCGGACCCGGTCATGGGACAGAATAAACGGCCTCATGGGTTTCTGTGCTGCTTAGCATCGAAGTGGTGTGCTTAGACCTGCATAAATGGGAATATGCCTAATTTAGCCTAACCTCTCGGACGAAGGCCAATGACACTAGGTTATAGGCATCACATTCAGTCGACGTGGACTCGGGTAGACAGAACACGAGACATAAGCGACCATCGCCCGAAGCCGTTTAAGGTTCGCATGCTACGTTTGTCTTGATTGCTCGTCATCCAGGTGTCCAATATCACCATCCGAACTCTCAGTTCACGGCATGCATAAATCAGGCCCGAAGTATCATGTCAAATAGCCTTCGCATATCGTTGTCACGAACCACGACGCATTGAATGGATGGCTTCCATGAAACTTCATCGAATCACCCGCTAATCCAGACGCTTCTGCTCTTCTCCTGTACCTTAGCGGGAAACCATCACCACCAACTGCAACGCTTACGCATCCTCTCAATTGAATAACCAGAATGAAGATTATGGAAGATCATCCGTTGAAGAATTTCATTTCCGAACGGTCTCCTGACCCCTTCACTAAACCGAACATCCCTGGAAAGGCGTCATATGACGCGATGCCCATTCAGTCTTCAATGGACGCATGATTCCATCTCTGTTATACGATTGAGCAGAGAAGATACCTACAGGGGGTACGGGCAATGAGGCCGCAAGGAACCACGCACCGTGCTGTCCAAGTGGGGAAATCGGGTTTCTCGATTCGGGGCTTGTGTGAGCAATAATAAGCACGCGATCATGTTTACACCCCGCCGGCGGTCGGCTGTGCGCCACACACTGTTCCCGTCGCTTAGATCACTTCACTACAAACCCCGCAGTCGCAGAATAGTCGCAGATGCCGGACCTTGCCCTTAAAACGTACAGCTGACTGCGTTCAAATGACATCCTCGTCAACCTTTAGTCCAGGTCATACGCCCAAGGGGATTAAGAAGGACTGTTGAATGCGATGCAAGAAAGGAGGCAGGAGACCTTGTGACCTTTCTCCTCGGGTAGGGTAGGCAGGTTACAAACAACTGATTGACGTACGAGAAGAGATGAGAAGCGAGAAGAAGCGCTGGGCTAGCGATTCAACAGCTCACGAGGGCTGGACGCCTGCTGTGTACTCAATTGTTGAGGCTGCGTTATGTACTCCGTCGACAGATCCGCTGCTTGAAATACATGAAAAGTGTATGAGGCTGAACCTTGCCGGCGAGAAGGAAGCCTAAAGCTGATGGAGGAGGGACGATGAGCATGTGGCCCTGCCAGCAGGCTCGCGCCCGTGGCAGAAGCAGATGCCATACGGTTGACGGCTGGGCTCAGGTCTATATTTCAATAGGGCGACGTATGATGGACCTTCTCCGGGGTCCTTGCCAGATGGCGGGTATGAGTTCGTGACGGCGCTTGTCACGGCGGCTAATATCCGCCCTCATTTAGCCCTCATAACATGAGTTGTTCATGGAAAATATAGGACCATATATATGTCCCTTTGTTCTCTCTTTGTAAAGATTCAATGAAGGCCCTTTTTCCGCCTTACATTTTGGGTAATATTTTACTCTGCTAAATTGGGCGTTTGCAATCCACAATGGTTGGAGACCGAAAGCCTCGTTCACGTTGTTCTGCAACCCTCCAAAGAACCTGAAATTTTAGAAAACGATGTAGGGGAAGCTGGCAACATATTGTTCGCAGCAATCATCTGAGGTCTGGGGTGTATCGGAACAGCAATTGCGATCACTTGAAACATTAAATTTCAGCTGTAAATTTCAGTGTTTCGAGCGCTTATTTAGCTGTCCAGGTCCTCTAGCTCAAGGCCTCACCATCTTCCCATCATGCACATATGGTAGAGGTTCGCAAGTCTCTCTCGCTAGGTGGATCAGCCCGCCAATATCTCCGGGAATTCGATGAAATTAAGTACTACCCATCGGCCCGACTTGAACAATAGCCATCTGGAGACTGAGCGCTGAATGTTCAAGTTGAGGTTTTGTAGATATAGATAAACAGTGCATACGTACGGTCTGACCAAGGCTGCTGAAACTGGTGTGCGCAGCTATGAGCATTATCCCAGATTGTCTCAAACTTCTTTTGAAATCCATTACACATTAATTAGTGTCACGCTCTCGTAACTAAATATAGGACGCGGTGCCATGAACCCCTGATACCACTCCTTCTCTTATGTAAAACAGTCCTCTCCATCGACTGAGCTCAGGTCTGATTTGTCTCTCCCTGGCTCGTTCACGGTGAATTTTGTACCTATATGTTATCAAGATCTTCTGTACCATCTATATATTGACTAAAAAGTAGGAAGGATGCACACCTAACGGGCAAAACCTGAGCAAACCTGACACGATCATTGTCTGACATAGACCTGAGCCCAGCCGTCAACCGTAATGCCATCATCTGGGCCCGGGAATTCAGGAAGTGCAAGAGCTCTGCTCTGTTAAGGAGGTGATAAGGTGGACGTTCTCTCAACGAATGTATCCTGAACTGGAGGGAACGCCGGTCGGAAACCAGAGTGGCTGACCCCAAAGCCCGACGGCGGTCTAGAGTGTAGAACATTCAGTGAGAATCCGCGGCTCTATTCGCGACGAAGACGAGAAACAACCATCTCACCCGCATGATACCGGCTACTTCCTGGAAACGAAGGAGCGGCGGACTGCACAGGTACTCGCCTTTGTCATTTATCCTTCTTGACGCCGGCCTCATGTTAAGGGAGGAACACATAGAACACCCAAAAGATAAGATAACTGCACCAATATGTCGCCATTAACTCATCAAGTCGGCGCAGATCGGCCTCATGTTCATAAACGAGATAATTGACCGTGTCTTCTCCAGCGGCCTCCCTAAATTTTATGCACGACGCTCGTTGCCGTTATCTGGGTCTTCCGAGTCTGCAACCATTATTGATCCCTTGCGTTCAGCTCGGTCGGCCAAATAAGAATTATCGGCATGTTCACATCAAATGTCCAGAACGCACCATTCATCCCAGCTGAGGTAAAATGGCCTTCCAGCACTGAGCAAGCGGATGCTTGATGTTCTCCAGTGTACATGGACTAAAGAGAGTTGGCAGGGTGAGTTTCTCCGCCCGATCTGCCTTTCGGACAGAGGCTCTTCAACGGTGGGGCACATACTAAGGCGGTCAGGTGGAAGTCTGCCACAGTCAAAGTCATCGACGACGCTGATAGACGCAATCGGCAGAAGCAGGTGGGTTTAGCAGTATGGCAAGCTGACAAAGTAGGAGGATTCGATGTATGAGGTACGACATGCCTGGGTAAGGTTCCTCCTATTCTTCAACGAAAACGAGAAGAAATTGGCCGAAGTAACACGATGAGGGGTGCAAGCTAAATTAATAGCTTCGGGAAGCTAGGCTTATGACCAATAGCTTTTAGAAGGACTGAAAGGGCTTGGGGAAAGGGTTTGGAACAAGGACATAAAGGTCATCGTGTTTGTGACTGAAGCCCCACCCACTATAATTTGCACACTCAGCATCGTTGAATCTACATGCCTCTCATCATCCATCCCTACCATCACCTTCGTCAGAGTTGAGATGCCATCGCTATTGGAAGGGAAATATACATACCCATCTTCACCACAGTTTATCTCTCCGCCATTAAGACGCTGTCGGGTACACAATAGTCTGCGTATAACCATACATAGTGCATGTTGTGGTCGTCGTGATCGTCGTGGTCATTGTGGGTTCGGCAGGCTTCAAGCAGCATCTCCAGCAGTTCGGGGCAGTCTCGACCAGATAGGACAGGGAATTGCATTCAAACGGGCAAAGGTAACACGTTCTGCTGCATTGGAACTCCGGTGGTACGGTTCCTTGCGGGACACCATTGGAATTAGGGGTAATCGCGAGAATCGACAACACGACCGCGAACTTGAAAAAGTGCATTTTCTAATGTCATGGTAAGAGCAAAGAACGATAAAAACGCAGTCGACTTACCGCTGAGGGGTTCGTTGTGGGTTCGGTGAAGGGTAGGCAGCGCACACTGAGCATGCACGTTATAAAGGGTGTTGGATGAGAGGAGATTTGATCAAGGAAGCATCGGAGGCTGGGTTTGCCCGGAAGCTTGAGGACGTCGGATCATTCTCAGCAGACTCGAACCCTTGAGCTTGAACGTCTGAGTGGCCCGTGCAATGGGCATATATGGCGCGCTTGAAGCCAAAGGAACGTAAGAAGAGGGGCTCCTACGTTCAAGAGACAGTGGGACTGATGATAACGCCCGATGTTGGCAGAAAGCTGCGCCAGTAAGGTAGCCAGAAGGTGCGATCTGTGGTTTGAAAGTCTAATGTAGAGTCCAAATATGTGTTATCTTGTGGGGTTGTATATGTCTGTATCCAAGGCTGACATCTTCCTCCACCCTATCTCTGGCTGCGGACCACACCTAGCAGCAGGTTGTTTGAAAAAGTCGCGGATCTGAAGTTTGAACATACCTACGCAGCTAGAATAAGACACACGGGATGTCGATGTTCCATTCTACCGGCTTGTGAAGTCTGGGAAGGCACAGGCTGACAGGAGAAAAGGGATGAGCACAGGAACTCGACAAGAACTGAAAGAAATTGGTCGCGCATTTGTCACATATCACTGGACGTGACAAGCTGGTCACTCACCACAACTTCAGCTCCAACTTGATCTGAACTCATTCATCTTTTTCTTCATCTTCTCTTTGCGGAGCCATTTCTGGTCTCGACCTCTTGATAGAAATTCTACAATCTATGACATGGAACTGCTCTCTCTCTCTCGAATTATCTATCGGTAAAGCGTAAGAAATGAACCAAACGCGGTTGACTCTAGGACCAGTACAGAGCTGGGTCAATGCAGACGATCGGGAACTTAAGCCTTTTGACGTCAAGCACAATGAGGGCAGGAAAGAAACTAGTTGCTGGATAGCTTCGGAAGTTAGCAAAGTGCGTTCTTTTCCTGAGTCTCCTCATGTCTGCAAGCTAACCTGGTCGGCACAAAAGAAAGTTAGCATATGCTTCGTTACGACGAAGAACCGGCGAAACGATCCACGCGAGGTTTCTACCTGAGGGTAATCAAAATAATTTCCAGGAAAGGACGCGCGACTACATATTGGGATTTGGCGCGACCGGAAGAGTACCTCAAGATTCCTCAAACAGGGATTGTCGACGAACGTTTCAAGAACGGCCTGGATCATCAAGTCAAGTAAGCTGAAGCTGCTAAATTATCCAGTTCACTGCTCATAGTCTCTGCTCATGTCGCAGATACGGAGAAGAGGAACTGAGCGTGGCGGACTGCATCACCGAATTCCGACTCATATCGAATGGTCTCGCGGCCACATTCACTTTTTGGTACAGACCACTAGGTCAACCTGACTCAGATAATCCGTTCAATTCCTATTTTCATTCGCTTCTCAGCCATGCTCCAAGCCAACAGAATCGCACCTCTTCCACCGACTGTATCACTACACATTGTGCCCACCAGGTCGCAATCCGGAACCGCGAAAGCTGAACACAAGTGGTCCATTGCTGAAATGGACGATCGAGAAAACGAACTGCTGATGATTCCTCTTGTTTGGAACTCGAATGCCGATAAGGGACAAATTACTGACTGCTCTTATATTTTGAAGTTTGAACTCGAGAAAATTAAGCGAGAGAAAGTTAAACGTGCCCGTAAAACCGAAGAACCATCAGAGGTAAAGCGAGAAACGCAATGCGACGTTTTATTCCTGGCAGAGTCATTGATTTGACGTAAATCTTTTTCGCATTTTCTTGGTGAGTCAGATCCCAGTCTTAAGAGATGTGAACAAGCACAAAATTCAGACGTCTTACCCATCTCTATGCAGAATTTATGATTTGAGAGCACAGGGCTTAAGCGCTTAAGCAATCATACAAGAGGACGACACTGAAGCATGACCAGTAATACTTTTGTTTGGCTTTACGGTGGTAGCTGTTGGCGCCAGGGTCATGAATCAGACATGTTTCCGATATTATTGGGTGTTTCCTCTCTTAACGATTACAGGTCCTGCAATAGGATGTGCTCAATATCTATCTTCTCCTAGAGGTTCTGCGGACGCTCCCTGTCAACACGCGATGCGGGAGGGGGGAGTGGATGTGAAAGTCACCTCCGTCAACAAACGTTCCCCCAAAAGACCCAGGAGCAAACCTCATTTCAAGTTTCGAGTTTCCTCTCAGTCAGACTGACCAGCGGACATGCAATCGAGTAGCCTTGATTTCAGGAGAAAATGATTGGAGAAATTTCATGAATCTTGCGAAGCTTGCAACTGACGCCTGGGCCGGAGGCCTGAGGTTTAAAGTTTGAAGTTAGCCGGAAGCTTCGTGTCAGCAAAAATACACAGTGTGTCACGGATCACGAGATTGCGTTACTATGCAACAGTATACAGTCACTCACAGCCAAACTGCCACTCAGACCTTCTCAGAACCTCAGAGGCTCAGACCAGATTCCAGCAGTTATTTTCGCCTGTGCCATCTCTCGATCTTCAGGTCGCTGTTTTTGGGTCATCAAGCCACCCTCGAGTCGTGTGTGCGCAGTCACAGGTTCTTTTTTTTTTTTGAAGTCTTCCACGTAGGGTGTATTTTAGACGTACTCCAAATACACAAAAAAATAGGGTGTTCGATCACAGTCCCTTGGAGGTAGGCTACACCTAAACGACCCTCCTCATCATCCCATCCCTCGACCCGCCGCCTTTGGTTGAAGCCCCATTGGGTGCCGAAGCTTCCAGCTGTTGAGACAGTTGGTGAGAGCTGACCAGTTTCCTTGCGGTTCGCCAAATCTAAACAATCAAGGGCTTCATGGTGTTAGTCCTTCCCAGCATTGGGCGCCGAAGCTTCCAAGCCGTCAGTCGCCTGCATGGTTGGTGTGCCGGGCCAACGCCATTGACAGGGGCAGCACATGTAGGTGCTAAGTACCCCTAACAAGATTGGATGGTTTGGAAGTGAAATGTTGAAATGAGTGACTCTGCCTTCCACTATGCCTTCCGCCCTCTGATACAACCCCACCCGCTTTCCTCCCCCATTTCCCAAACCCTAAGGCACGCATCCTGTAGCATCCCCCTACCATGCGAAGGCGGTCGAATATCTAGTGTTTCTCCCCAAGGGGTGTAGCCGGATCATAGGCAACACGGCTGATGATCGGAGACTAGCCTCCTCCCTCCATGGGTTGCCTTCCATGACTAGGTTGCGCCCCCGAAAGGTCTGCGCGAAGCAGAGCAAGACGGTACACGGGCTGCCTATCAAGTAGGGCCATCAGTTGCGCTTTGAGGTTGTCGTAAACAAGGTCTTCGGGCCTCCAACAAAGCGATTGGGATACAACCACGCCGAAGTCGCGATCTTCTCCGATAAATAAGAAAAGGTGTTGGTTTAATGAATAGATAAGGAATCAGGCAATGAGTGGGGCCCGATGGAGGACGATGCCGATTAATGAGAGGAGTTCGGTAGTGTAGAGCGCGGCCATGGTGGGGGCGACGAATTCCCACGGCCGGATGGTGATGGTTCAAAATCAAGAAGCGTCGGCAGTCACAGGTTCTCGTCACCTTGATTTGAACAAGTCTCAGCGTGGCGTGGTTTGGATGGCCAATACGCGCCTCACCCAGGGTTTGGTCCAAGTCTGGATCCAAGTGGACGGGAAGCCTGTTGAGCTCTACGATGTCACCCACGACCAAGTCAAACGCGAAACTACTTGCTGGATAGCATCAGAGGTAGGAAAGGTGCGTTTGTGGCACTACTCTAGTATTCTTCCAACTGGACCTCATAGCTTCACGACGCACTCTGCTTTTCAGAAGTTTGCTGTATGGTGCATGCTTACACGTAAAGCCCACCACGACCGTCTTTTTTCCATCCATCTGGACGGATATCCAGCTGGGGAACGGTCTTGTAGGAAGGGTTTGGTCAATGTCCCGGTTGAGCGGTCGTATCTACGGGTCTCAAAATCCACGGTTCGCCCATATTCATTCGGCTCCCTCATTTTAACAGGTTCGTGATATATACAAAGTACTATCCATGGCCCCCATTCGACAATCGTTTCTCTTTCACAGATGGTGAATCTGGAGAAGGGCAGTCGCGCGATATCGGAAATATTAAGGTAGTCGCATCGGAATGCACCATGAGAGACCATCCGCTCTGTCCGCAGCCTGAGCGCTATTCCAAACTTCCTCCTATTGGTGTCGTCAATGAACGTTCCAAGAAAGCTTTGCAACATCAAGTCGAGTGGGTTCTCTTTTTCACCGAAGGGTCAATAACTGGAAGCGTCATAGATACGGAGCAGCTGAACAGCTTCCAAGATCAAAGTCCATCTATTACAACAAGCTGAAGAATGACGAATTGGAGATTTTCATATTCAGGTACAGATCTCTTGGTAAGAATCAAAGTTCTCATTTTCCGCCTCCACTAAACTGCAGCCTCCGCTCTGTCTCTCCGCCCCCACACAACAAAAAGCGATGCTGCAAGCAAATGGGATTGCACCCCTCGAGCCAATGCCGCTAACTTCGCAACAAGTCTTGCCGCCGCCACAGCCTTCAAGCTCAACTTGTAAACGCAAAGTCTCAACCATAAAACAAGAGGAAGAAATTAACGGCGAAATAGCGGGACGAGAGAAAGAGCTCGTTGTAAGCTTGTCCATTCATACAGCATGCCTGGTGATCTAATACTGCTCGCAGCTGGAGCTGGAGAAGATCAGGGCGCAGAAACGTGCTCGGCGAGATAGTGCAGGGCGTCAGACGGTCAAGCAGGAGCCACCACGCTTCTTTGTGCCTGGCGAAGTTATAGATTTGACTTAATTCAAACTCGCACGTACTCTCTGGTTTCCCTGACTTCATACCCCGGCGCGTCTTCGCTGTTATCCAGATCCTATGCCTTCCTGGATGGCAAACAGTTTGATGGAGTAAGGTCGTTTTTAGTAACCCATATATCTGTGAGTAACCCTATGACCACGCGTTAAAGTTACACGGATAGTATCTATATTTTCGGGTTAGATTACCTTTATTGTACAGTACAAATCATGAATACCAGCTGGGCACTGTCCAACGGAGGGCCCAGCTCTCGAGTCTGAAGGCGATAGCACCTCGATCACTGTCATTTTTTTGGGGTTGTACCACCCTCCCTCCCACAGCGTGACCGTGAGGGGATCTACATTGATATGATATCGATGGAGCACATATACCTCATGTACGCGACGGCTCATCTCTTCATCCCGTTAATACTAGCCACCCGCCCGAGTGCGCCAGACGACCAAACAAGCTTTGACAGCCATTACCCTCAGAACATCTGGCTGTGTCCGCTTACACCTTAACGAGGACAGCTCACACACCCCCTGAGTCCGTAATTAAATGCTACTCCGTCAGTCCGTCTTATTGGACTTCCAGAACAGCATATCCTGCCAGCGTCTATTCCCCCAGAGGTGTAAAGGTATGCAGTGGCGCCGTTGTCCGTCTTTTTGGGCTTCTAATTTCAAACTCAGGAATCCTTCTATAGGCGGCGCTTATCGAATCCTGACTCTTTAAAGGCCCCCTTGTCTTCCGTTTGCTTGCATTCGCGTCTCCTCTCCGCACCTCAGTAAACCTACCCATTCCGGCATTGCCTTTTTCGAGGAGGAATGGGAGCGCCGATGAAGAAATCTCTCCAAGAGGCCACAACACCGTATGCGTACTCTCCTTTACCGCTTGACGACAATAGTTCGTCGTTCCATCCATTTATTCATGCTGAACTATGCTCACTTCATTCTCTAGGATCTGACTTGCAGACGGAAACAGACACCCTGAATGAAGAAATCCAGGGAAATGACAAGGCGTCCATCGATAGCGCCGGCGCTTATCCAGTGAAATGCCCACAGTGCCCACCTACAGCCGCCGCCTTCACTCCCACGAATGTGCCCGGCACTCCATTCTTCGCGCTCGCCAATGCGAAAATCACCATCCACGCCCCCGACGGCATCAAGTCCCACTACATCGATGACAAGACGGTCGTTTGTGATATCGGGCCGCGTGGTTCGGTCACCGTATGTGCTGGAGGACCTAGTCCTGTCAACCCCGCGACCCTCTTCAATGCAGCGTACTCTCCCGAGGGCCTCCGTATTGGACCAGCATCGTGGGCGCAAAACGGTGGACATGGCTCCTTCAGTGAGCCGGGTGGTGATAGACGGGGATGGGGAGCGAAGGTGTCGGCGCTGGTGGGTACTGTTCAGTGTTGGTTCAAATCTTTCCTTCGACCGTCGTCTCACACCGGCATCGCTGCGCCTACCGAGATGTCGGAGACGAAGATAGTCTAGTGGATGAATTCGTTCTTGGCGTTCCCTTTTATCTCAGATGTCCCCTGCTTGTTATTTTCTGCCGTCCGTGATGAAAGCATTGGTGATAGTCACATCGTTTTGGCAGTTTTTTTGATCCCTTATTTCGTATCCGACTTGTCCGTCCATCGATAGCTATGACGCTCCGTTGACAGCTACCCAGGCTGCCGAATCGCCTCGTGCAATGATATGATTATTTATTATCTAAACACCTCATTTCAACGATCGTCTGGTGTGCAGACAGTAAATACTGCCGGCAAGGCATGTGGGGACACCTAAATCAAGATATAATTTCCTTTTTCGAGCATCTACCTGGCAGAGGCAGAAACCCAAATTGTATTCCAATGTCGCTCCGGGCTGAATATAAAGCGTGCAATCTCTTAGAGGCTTCTAACTAGTAGGTCGTCCACAGAAAACAAAACCCATACAAGCGTGGCTTCTGCTGGTACCAGTCTGGAACAAAACTCTTGTCTCGTCGTTTTTGAAATCAAATCTACGAATTCCAACCTCATCTTGTCAATCTATCTTCACTACCACCGTGCACACCTACTGTCCCTTTCGTTAACTCCCTTTCCAATCTTTCCAAAGTCTTACATGGGAGAAGCCACCTTCGTTCGAACATTTCTATCTTCAGAAGATAGTCTCTCATCATTCAATTCCCTATGCCTCTCCAATGACACAATATTCGAAACACCAACCACATATCTCCATCCACCCGGCACATACTCCCTCGAACTTCAATCGTCAGGCGACGACGATTTGGACAACGCATTATACCACGTCTCGATGATCTCAAGGATCCTGGAGATCATGGGCGACACGCACATGGGTACTTCATTCCGAGCCTACGATTTCTTACCTTCTGAGCCATCCCAAAATTCATCCTCCGTACCCTCCGTGCCCTCCGTCTCTCCTCCTATTCGGGTTCTTCCTGGGACGCAATCACCGAAGCTGCGTAGAAAGGCCGGTCAGCACAATCTCCGTGCTAGTTCCCTTCGGGACGGACACTACCTCAGGCCTCTCAGGTCCCACCCCTCGCCTGACACTATGAAGCCTTTCCCAGAGCTTCCTCCGCTCGTTGGCTACGAAACCGAGGCACCAGGCGCCCGCTCTCCTACGGCAAGGAACTCGAAGTATTCCACGTACCCGTATCGTGGACGTTCATCGCGATCGAGGGACCATTACTAGCTGCACCCATGCATTTGTTCCGACTACTTACACATATTCACAGCTCTTTAAATTTTCTTTCTTTCTTGGTTGTAGATCATATTTAGCACCTCTAAGGACGCTCGTACATATACGAATGGACGTTACTACTTGGCCTCATCATTCCATTACTACAGATACTTACCCAACTCACTTAATGTTATTACACTCTTTACTTGCAATCCATCTGCACCTCTCCTTGTGTTGCCCACTTCAATACGCCTAGAAATCGATCTCAAAGTTGTCAGGGATGGGTCCACAACCTCAAACACCCACAAACAGATCTCCTTCACCCTACCGGAGATGAAAACATGAAATAAAAATGCATTAGAAAGGAAAACGATGACGTGATACTAATACAGGATTGCAGGGATCGTACAAATGCGAGGGCGAATAGGCCAAGAGAAGAGAGGGTACGGGAAGGGAGGAGGTCTAAGGAAATAACACTTGGCATTCACCAGAGTTTACGGGTGGTGTTGAGGTTGGCTCTCATGCATTCGTTTACACCAGTACCTTTCGAAGACCTTCCTTCTGCGACGACGTTAGTGAGCTCGGGAACACGATCTCCCAATCAACGATCAGGTCGCCTTTGCTCTTCACCGCACCATCCTTCCGTATCGGCATGCCCTCTCCCGATATCGTCGTCGACTGGCCGGGCTTCACGATACCGTGGGGCACGGGTACTTGCAGCCGCCTTCCATCTAGGTGTTCTAGTTGCTTCGTAAATTTCATCACGCCTTGCGGAGCGCCAGCAAGAGCATCGACGAGCGACAGTTTGACGCGGGCATGGAGGTCGTTGCCTTCTCGTGTGAAGACTTCATGCGGCTTCTCCTCGACGACGAAGACGATGTCTTGAGCTTCTCCGGGACCAACTTCGTTGCCTGCCCGCGCGAAGCGGATCTTCGTTCCGCTCTTCCATCCAGGATGAATCTGGATGTCCAGTATCTTGTCTTCCGTCGAGCCGTCGAGCAGTTTCCGGCCGACCTTCAGGTGCTTGCTGGCACCGTTGTACAGCTCCTCTAGTGAGACTTTGAGTGGTTTGGTGATTTCGGAGGGCTTGGTAGATGATGTCCGCCCGGTGTTGCTGAATGTCGAGTTTTGTCGACTTTGAGAGGTCCGCGTGCGGGGCATCCCGCCAGGCATGCCACCTGACGAAAAGCTGAATCCGCCCATGTCGTCGTCGTCGGTGAACATGGTGCCACGCCGTGAGCTACTTCCCATGCCAGGCATGCCGCCTCCCATTCCAGGCATGCCGCCTCCCATTCCACCCATCCCTCCCATGCCGCCGAATAAGCCTCCTTGCCCGAAAATTTGTCTTAAATGACGTCAAGTCAATAACGGAAAGAATAAGAGATAAATGAATGAATAACTCACTCGAAGATCTTGTTCGGATCTGTAGGTGCGAATCCAGGACCGCCTCCGCTACTGAAACCTCCGGGGCCGCTTGTGAACGTATATGATGTGCCTCCACCCGGGAATCCGCTGAAGCCAGAGAAGCCAGCGCCTGGCGAAGGGCCGGCTCCGCCAGCGCCTCCACCCTTGAGGCCTTCTTCGCCGAACTGGTCGTAGATTGCACGCTTGTTGCTGTCGCTGAGGACCTCGAAAGCTTCAGAAACCTGGGAGAACTAGTGTGAAACAGTCGAATGGATGAATAAATATGACTCGACCTTACCTCTTTGAACTTCTTCGTGGCTTCTTCCGACCCAGCGTTACGGTCGGGATGCCATTTTAAGGCCTGAAACGAAGAACTGTAAGTGAAGTTGAGAGAAACCTTCTGTAAGACTCACCATCTTCTTGTACGCTTTCTTGATTTCATCGTCGGTCGCTTTCCTGTCGATGCCAAGGAGCTTATAGTAGTCTGCGCCCATCGCGTGTGTCGTGCAGTAAGGTATGTGTGAAGTGATGACTCGGAGTCGACGATATTTATTGATGAACGGGCATACTAGGTGATGCGCGAAAGACCGAGACTATTCTAGCAAGTACCACATGATGTCATCGCACGTGATTTGGCTTATTTAATCATTTCTCACGAGCAGGCGTTGCCAAAAATGTCACACAATCCGTTGGCTTGGCCGACGTCGTTCCCAGGTTCAACTACCCACTGCTTCCTTAACTAAGACTTCTGCTTCTCCGCATCGTCCATGGCGACGACGCAGAACGGCAGCAGCGCTCCCGACAACGATGTACACGCCGGCGTTGATAGCGAGGTCAACAGAGAGTCTCTCATTCGCAGGTCCTGGCATGCCGTATTCTCTCCTTTTTCCTCGACTGCACTTGCTTCTCTACCCAAACTTCGCCGGCCTCAACGCTACTTGCGCGCAGATGATATACCAGCAACGGACCCAAATGCTGAAGGCGAAAGGCCGACTGTTCGCGACTATCATTCTATCAACACAGTCCCCCCCAATGTTCGGGTGCCAAAGAAGATTGCGACGTCGGTGAAGGTGGAAGGGAAAGTTTGGTTTGCGAATGAGAGAAGTAAGTCCAGGATTCTATGTTTTCATCGCCATACGGCCCTCGAGACTCTCTTCTTCTATGAGGCCCTTAATTGTACCGATCTGAGGGCAAAGGCGAAGCCTATGAGCAGCCTCGAAACTTGTGGTTTGCTCGGGTTGCTGTTGACACGCCGTTCCGTGTGATGGAACTGAACATCGTCGAAACACGAAACGAGGAGGAGTCCATCATTGCGAAGTCCGCCGTTGTATCTACAGTCATTCACCAATTCGTTACAGCATGGATAGCATGGTTGAACATCTCAGTTCTCCTCGCAGCGCTCGCGCTCGGTCTCTTCAATGCCTCGAAGGACGATATTGCTCGCCAGTTCGCATACGTTTACGCTTTTATCAGCGTTTGCGTTCTGGTGTACGGCTATTCGATATACCAACATCGTATCAGTATGATTCGTCGGAGGGATCCAGGGCATTTTGGTTCGTCCACTTTCCCGGCGGCTGCTCCTCTTCTTCGTTAACCCATACACCCAAGATGCTCTCGCTGGTCCTATCATCCTCAGCATTGCTCTCTTCATCGCCGTGCTCGCCAATTTCGTTATTCGAGGTATGCCGCGTGCCTTTAGCAGACTATTCCGAGTTGCTCACGGTCGCATGTTCGCATGGTTGTCTGTTCAGTACGCGAGCTGTAAGTTTGCCTCATTTTTTTTCTTCCAGACAGTGCCTGACCCACGTTCGTTCACCCTATTTTTAGACAGAAGCGAGATATCCCTATTCCGGGCTCTGATCTCTTGGCTTACTTCTTGGAAAAAGCCCGTTTTGACAACTTCTCCTATCCAACGACACACCAACAACTCTAGTGACGGGCAACATACGGACAATTTGATTGGTAGGGTGAATGTAACTCCATGGACGAGAGTCAAGAGACACACATAGACAAAGGGACTATAATACGCTTCGAATGTTTCAGTGCGCCTATTCATTTTTCTCCTTTCTTCCTCCGTTTTGCTTTCTACACACTCGCACGACCTTTCAACATCATTTGTAACGACCACGTTATGATCTTCTTGTCGCTTTCTAGATTTTGAATGCCCCCAATGTTTCTAAAATATATTTAAGATCTAGCCCAAGATGAACACGTTATTTTTCAGCAAAGGGAACGACGCAGACGCCGGCGTCATTCTCTCCTTCCTCGCCAGCGACACCCTTCTCCTTAATCTTCTTCAGCACCTCGATCCTCTTCTTCGTCCAATCGTACATGTCGCCAGGCCGACACGGCAACTTGTTCACCAACCCAGCTTCTTCGAGGTCCACCACAGCACGTATGACGTATGCCTCACACGTCCATATGAACAGCCCACTGGGGTCACGGCCATTGCGCGTTGGAGGCAGTGTTTTGAGATACGCGTCGAGCGTGTCCAAACTATGGTCGTCCAAGTTCAAGCCTGAACCACCTTCCTGCCGTCCTGCTTTTGAGCCCGAATTCTTGTCGGCCACGTCGCCGAAACAAATCACGCCGACCAAGTCGCCCAGTGCCTTCAGCTCGCACACTTCATGTCCCAGGGTCCACACACCGTTCCGCCCGCGGATGTGGTACACGCGTACGTCGGACGCAGAGAATGTAGTTGGGTGGAGGACAAGTGCCCAGTGCGGAGCCCGCGGGCGGTTACGTCGTGCATCTACTTGGGCGTAGATTGCTATGCCTGCTCTGAGCCCGGTTACCGGGGGTGGTGGTGCTTGTGGTAGACCAGTCGTGATTAGAGAGGATGACATTGTTAGTGGGTGGTCCTCGAAGACGATCAAGTGGCAGTTGGTCGAGTGGTAGGTGATGGCGTTGATCGGCGGGCTTGCGATCGCGTGCCATTAAATAGTAATGCCATCGGGTCCGTGCCTGCGCGGGCCACGATTCGGGCACCGCCCACTGCGCCCTCTTGCATTGTTGGTCGGATAAGGCCTCTGTTTGGGCATTGTCGTCTTATCTGATGCCTCAAAATGGACAAGCGGTATCAACTGGCGAGATCGTGATCTGGTTAGCCGGATGAGGAAAGTGGCCCAACTAGTGGGTGCTGACGGGATTGTTGTGTGGCAGTTGTTGGGGTGTTATATCAGGAGGCATCATATTGGGTGAAGCTCATTCCCGTTCATTTGGGAAAAATCAAACACAAGTATGTGCAGATGAGATATGCAAAGGAAGAATGGACAAGATATGGCAAGTTATTTCAAGTACGGTCCTACAGAGAACGGAGCACTGATGGGCAGAACTAAGCACGAAGGTTAAGAATAGGCAACGGCGCCTGCTGGGTCCTCGGGACTTCCCTGAGAGTCTTTAACCTCCAGAAGATATAGTCATACAGCTGGTTAATTGGGCACGGCAAACCCAAGGAGACCGGGTTCATTCTGTAAAGCGAGGGCGGCATCGTCCTCCCAGTTTGCAAATAGTACAGGACCCTGATCACCCATGCAGCACAGGACCACACTATGTTCCCACTAGGATCGTCGCCCTCTTTCATGCTGGAGAAAGTCTGCGCAAACTCGGCGATGGTCGCAGGAGAGGTGCCACTGGCCAGAGGGACGTCGGCGACGTGGAGGACCCCGATGCAAGTCGGGGCGGCGGTGAGCGAGACGCCCTCGACCTTGTGCGCGAGGAACCACTGCGGGCCGTTTTGGCGCACTTGGAATGCGAGCACGTCTGGTGCGTTGTAAGAGGAACGGTGCACGACGAGCGTCCAGTGGGGGCTGGAAGGACGACCGCGATAGTCTTTTTGGGCGTAGAAGGCGATGCCGATCTTGTATGACATGGTGAGGATGAAGGATGTATTGGTGTTGAGCGGGATGCACTCTCTGTAGAGGGAGAAGTCAGGGCGGAATACTGAAATGTAGTCGGAGGACTTACTTTTGTCAAGATGAAGGGCGTTACGAGGAGCGAGTCTAGTAAAATCAGGCAGATTTTATACCTCCCGCATGAGCCACCCGTCTTTGGGGATGAGGCGGGCCACAACATACACGAGGCCACAGAAACGGGCAATCCATCTCGAGCTCTTTGACACCAAGCGGGACGACACCTTCGCATGGTTCGTCCATGTGCGCGTGGCCCGGAACGGGAAGACGGATTTCCTAAAGGAGACAACTTGTGGCTTTCCAAGTGCGTTGAGATCAAAGCACAAAGGTTCCGGCGCTCGCTTAGTTCATACGCCTGGCGAAGTGGCTTTGCCTGACGAAGAGAACAATGCCGCTGCTGGGTAAGGAATCAGAATTAAAGTGAAATCCAGTTTCGAAACATTCGGTACCAAAGTGGGTCGAAGTCAGTACTAGCTCGCTCCAAGCCCGCGAGGGGCGAGCCTGTGTCAAAAGGTAACGACAATCTATACAAGCACGGTAGGCTAAGAGACACACAGAATACAAATCAATAGTCTATGTAACAAACTATATCTAGAGACAGCAATCAGGAAGACGACGCAAGGAATCTAATCAGAGGTATGTCTCTACATCTACAACCAAGCGTTATATCTATTCTATGAAATAGAGCAGAAGGAATACTAATCAATAACTGGAAAACCGATATATAGGCAGAAATACTGAAGGCTTGATAGGGCGACTGAAAATCTAGACGTGAGAGGAAAGATTGAATGAGGACGGCCGGAATATACGAGCGAGTTGGCTCACCTGAACACAAGCACGCTGATATCTGCAACTCCAGGATTTAAGTTCCATTGGAAAATGGGACGAGCGGGAACCGGTTTGCCGCCCGCTTTCCATGCAACAACGGGACGAGATTATTCATAATATGCCCGTGTATTTCGCTATCCGCCCACCGTAACTGGAATGGGACAAGCTGCCGAAGCTGTTGCAAAGTGCGAATAACCCACGCCGCGGATCCCCAAGCTCTACCACTTGGGTTGTAGTTGTGTTCGTCGGGTGAGTAGGACCTCACCGTTGCGACAATAGTGTTGTACAAATTGTCAGCAACGGAGGCAACTTCCACAATGCCAAAGATTTGTGCTAAATTGACTGGGCCACCAGACACCCGGTAAGCTTGCGCCTGGTTGTCGTAGTAGTGTTGGAACAGCGGAGCAGTTCCGTGCGGCGAGAGGTTCGAGTTCAAGTAGACAACGAACCCCCAATCGTAGTTGTTGTTTCCTCTGTCGATTAATGCGATACCGATTCTCGTATTAGACATCGCGTCGGGGGAAGTTGGACAGATGATGAATGGAATGACCGAGGCTGAACGCTGAAGGGGAGTGCTGGTGTACCGCAGAGGTTGGTACGGCAGTTTTATGGTCTAAACGAGCAGAGCACCGTCCACTTTATACCTTCGAGCCCAGGACCGTTATCTCCTCTCACTGCACACACACGACTTCACACGGGCATCGCAGTTTTCCAGATGGAGCGAAGGGCGTCTGGGCACACCATTAGGCGCCCGCGGTGGTCACCGTGTCTGCCGGTGACCGCCAGCCTTCGGGCCTTCAACGGGCAATTCTTCCCTCATCCTAGGTAATAGGGAACGACGCGGGCACACTTTGGTCAGGAGAAATGCAAGGATAGGCCGTTTATTAATTAAAAGATAGCCCACATAAGTGGAAACCGGTCACTTTGGCATCAGCCGGGCCGACCTCGTGGTACTAATTTAGTAACCTTATGACGACAAAAGGACAATCGACGGTCCTACGGGCGCCTGGGTTGCCTTTTGCAGCACAACGCCTCTGCCCGTGGATCACACTTACGATGGGCACTAGAAGAGCCCTCGCCTTGGTTGACGCGTCCTTGTGTACGATCCGTGCTGCTCGGGAGCGTGCTAAAAAAGGTGTGCACGGGCGATGCATTTTTTCTTCTGCTCGAGACTTTCATTTTTTCTCTGAATTTTCATTTTAGGAAAATTCCTCGGAGCACTCTGTCGAACATGGATCTCATAGCTTCAAGTAAGAAATCATAGCAATAGGTGCATAACAACATAGCATTATAGGCCTAGATGACGCCGAACCCGCCCAGCTTCCTCCTACGGGTTTGAAACAGTTGCGCTCGGTCATACCATCTTCGTATCCCATTCTGGATCTAGAGGAATAATTCGCACTCTTCCCGCTTTGTTTGGCATAGCTTTGAGTACCTCTATCCGCTCCCTTGCATTCATGTAAATATCACGGCACCTCCACGGTAACCTAAACCGGACGTTGGTGTTGTCGCGCAGGTAGTAGATAACGCGCAGGGCCCAGGCCGTCCTGCCCCAGATCATCATCGCCGGATTCCATCCGTCCCTCTCTGCCGGGCATTCAAGAGCAATGATTTTATGCAGTGCGTCGATGGGGATGGAGACGGACAAATCGTCAATATGCAGCACACCGATCAGGTTGGGAATATTCTCGAGGGTACACGTTTCATGTCTGCGGGTCCATTTAAAGCCATTCGGAGGTTCGCTATCTTCCATCCAATAGACTTCGCAAGGACCGTCAGGTTTCTTGTATTTCCCTCGGTGAACAAGGACTGCCCAACGCGGCGTGCGGTCGTCTTCCGCTTGGGTAATAACGAAACCCAGTTTGAGCGTCATGCTAGAGGCGGGCTGTAACGTGAGCTTCGTTAGGACCGCCTGGACCGGGAAAAGGACTGATGCCACTTACTTTAGAGCGTACGGAGAAGAGAGTTTGTTTGGCTGTTCTGCCCGCAACCCTCTCGTTTTATAGCCTGAGGAACACACAAAGCTCTTTTCACCGGTTATTCTTGGGCCACCGTTTCAACGCTTTGACCTCTAGGTATTATCCTGTTTCGACGACGCCTGGACGAGTGCTTAGAGCTCTGTGCTTAGACGTAGTACCCAAAGATAGGTCTGGCGTGATGTCATCATGATCGTCAAAGCGCATGCCGGCGGAACAGCGTCACGAGGCTGTGCGATCTTGCGGGGATCAAAGGAGAGTAGTACCTTCAGAAGGTGCGTTTACTTCACGACGTTTGGTCGACAGTCTACACCCTGGGTTTTCTCCATTGAGGTTCGAGGTTTCCATCCTGACATCCGATGTGTTTTGCAGAGGTTTGAAGAAGAGGGTTGGCCCAGGTGCTTTTGAAAATGCCGCAGTCTAGATGGGCTTGGGTTGGGCCCGTATGATCATACGACCAACCTCATGTAGAGAGCATGGCTTGAGAAGACAAGAACGATCGAGGACTGGGCAATAGTCCCGGTCATTTCCATCCAAAGTTTCGAGCTGGGAGGACGATAGCCCGTAGAGCGGGTGGAAGGAATTTGATCAAGCTCAAGCATAAGACCGAGAAGTTCGGGCTCAACAGGCTCCTCCATGGTGAGTGTCATATCCTTTTCCAGATGTCAAATTTTGGTTGATTGCTCTGTCGTTTGTGTGGCGTCACTGCGCATTGCACCCAGAGCGTTCCATTTGTCCACGAGACCACCAGAAGGTTGAAGCCCAAGAACAGTCAGCAACCAAGGCGCCAATGAGACGATTCCCAGAATAGAAGTGTGATAAGAAGCTACGTATACTACAGAGTATCAATACAAAAACCAACAACGAGAAGTTACAAGAACGACTAGGAAGCTGTAATATATTCGCCAAGCCTGCGTGCGGGGCAGCTAGTGCGTCGCGTCGCCCTCACCCAGCCCCCACATCAAAGATCGTGTCAATGTTGCAGTGTCAGAGACGGACTACAGGCACACCCACGCCGCCACCACCCCACACCCTTCGAATGTCATCGTCGCTCCCACTGCCGCTGCTGCTCGACTCCAACGCAGCTGCGCGCACACCCTCGAGCACCCCTATTCGATCCATGGCATGGTCGTACACCTCTTGGATCGCACACGGTAGCTGGACCATATCCCTCGCCGCCATGCTCGTCAGGACATACACCACCCACGCAGCAGTCGACCAGCCCTTGATCACGCGTCTGCTGCGCCCGTCGAGGTTTGAGGTTGGGGGGAACGCGCGAAGGTACGTGTTCACCATCGGCAACTCGTTTGGGATGGTGGCAACATGTAGGACGCCTAGGAGCGTGCCCAGCCCGAGTCGGGGGTCTGTCAACCGCGCTGTGTGGTGGCGCAGTGTCCAAGCAGTAGCTCGGGCATAGGGGGAAGAAGTTGGGGTAAGTTTGACGAAGTGGATGCGGACGTCGTGGTCGGAGGGGTGGAAGCGCTTCGGATGAAGGACAAGCGCCCAGCATAATGTCTGGAGTTTATTTGATGAATTCGGCTTCTGGCTGTAAAGCGCGATTCCGATGACTGTCATTCGAGTTCAGTTCTGGTAAAGGTAGATAAGTGTCTGTAGAGACATCCATGAGCATTGGGAACATAAGAAATGTGGAAACTTACTGATGGGTGGCTTTGACAAAGACGCCTCCTAGTTGCTATAGAGTGGGAGCGTTCTTGAAAAGAGAAGACATCAAGGTGCCCCTTATATACATCCAGCATATTCATTTACCCCACATCCCCGCAGACCAATCAGCCTTCAGGAACCTCCTTAGCGCGATCAACGAATTCAACAAATGATGTCTAATCGTCTAAGTGAACGTTGCAGGATTCATCAGTCCCGATAAGTCGACACAGAAGCATCATGTCCAAAGTGTGATCAATATCATACTCTGTGAGCGTAGGCCGGGAAGCGTGAGCTCGACCGTCTTGGACTGGGGCCGGCCATCGCCTCCATCGCCGCCTGTTCTGATTTCGAGATAAGGAAGACGAATGAGGGTGCTTCTCCGCAGGTGGCTTGGTGGTCCATGAGAGAAGGGGACTATTTGCGGGACGAAGAGTGAAATACAAGGGAATGATATGAAGGAAGACCCAGAGCAGGCACATCACACTGATCACAGTAGAAGAAGCGATATCTAAGCGAGCTGAATATGTCAAGAATCCCCAAATGGTAGCAAATGTCGGACATAACGTACCTCAGGCGAAAGCAGCTGACGCTCGGTATCTGGAGCTAGAAAAGGCTGTGGAACAACTCCATGTGGCCTTTAGTGACAAGAGAGAGAGAGCAAGGAAACCGAGGGAGGAATTAGCAAGCAACTCACTCATGGACTCACTTTCACGTCATCGCTTGCGACTCTGCCCTTGATAAGCGCCGGTGCATACCCCTCAGTCCTCTCGGAGATAGGCATCTTCTGAATCTCCTGCCCGTCTTCGACGAGGGTCGAACGTCCTGAGCCCGCATGCGACAATACCCATTGGCTCTTACAGCATCTCCAGTTCCCTCGGTGTTTTTAGGCCAGAGTCCTCGACGTACTAGTTGTTTCTTGGCCACAGCTTTGAGAGCCGCAATGGGGGCATTGAGCGCATAGCGCATCCTCATCCTAGGTCCATGTCCCAGCCTAGTGAGCCTTGCCATTGCGAAAACCGAAGGCGAGCTGCACCCTCTGCTCCATTTTGAATTGCAGGGGCTGGGTCGTCGGTGCATATCACATAGAAAGGGCGTCAAAAGTAAGGTGTATGCCTAGGTTTGACTCGGCTTGATGGTGCGACTGTGGAGTTGAAGACGGAAGATGCGGGACAGGTGTTGAAGTTCTACGAGCATTCAAGGGCTTAAAAGAGTATCGTTCCATGAGCGTTCAAACTCTCATGTATGATCTACAGGGTTCGATAGGTTATCGGTGTCAAAACAATGGACAGTAAACTCACTGGTGTTCCTTTGCCATCAGGTCCTCCACGGCACTCCTACAAAAGGGTGGTGTCCATACCCCAAACTTCTCTCTAATTCTCCTCTCCGCCCTCCAGAACCCGCTCGAAAAGCCTGGTCCTCCAGCTTCCCGTCCTAATAGCTTCGTTCTTGCTATCGGACAGACGCATCTAAGTGCATAAGGTTTGCGGAAGGCGAAAGATTTACCATCGACTGTCCAATGGTATGACATAAATGACATTCAGAAACAGGGAAAACGAGGGGCATGGTCCAAGAGCTCAACCAGTCTGGTAATATGCAATGTTAATCGTTCGTTAAGGGGCCTCTGAGAAAGAACGAGCAGGCGTACCATATGAGAAGGTGCTGGTCAAACGACTCAAAAAAGGCATGGTATCGCTCCATATGTGTTCTGAGGTGCTCTGGCAAAAAAAAAAAAAAAAGCTTATTATGCACTGGAATTGAAACGAGAATAGACAAGGTTCTGAACTTACATACCTATGTGCTTTCCTTGCCTCGCTTTCAACAAACCGCCCGACAAGCACTGCGTCCCATCTGGGTACGCGGTGACTGGCTGCCGTACGTGGTCTTGTTGATATAGCTCGAGCTTCATGCACAGAGGTGACAGGCGACCAACGCGATCGCGTTGTCCTCCTCTTCCAAGAACATTGACGATGCCTTTGAAAGTCACTAATAGTATCACCGAGTGGGTAGAGAAGAAGTTGGGTGTTGGATTGGTCTTCAAGCTTCAGACGGTGTTAGTTTCGTCGTGATGGTGATGGTAGGTGAAGGACTTATAAGCGGTTCTTACTCGGTCGAAGCTCGCGAAGCTAGTGCTCGGGGACCTCGGACAGGAGTTTTTCGACGGAAAGAAAAACGATATCACTTCTGCATTCAGACCTCTTAGGGTATTCCTAAATAATCAGATGAATAAATAGGAACGAACAAATGATACTTAGAGGGCGATATCACAGTACTCCAACACAGGACTCGCAAACTTGAACAGCTTCACAACCCAATCTAAAGCTGGAACGCAACCGGCCTCGCGATCGTGAACTCGAAGGGTGCACAAAGGGAACGTAGCAGAATTCCAGTCAAATGCAGCGCCGAGGGCACGGTATTCAGAACAATGTATGATACAGATTCATATGTGCTCTAACAGAAAAGTAAAACAACAGTTAGAAAGGAACGGATCCAAGGGCTCACCCACCTATGTGATTCCACCGCCTTATTCTGGACTAACCACCTCATCCACGCAGGTGCCCATCCTTCAATCCTCTCCGACACCCTCGTCTTCTCCTCTCCGTCTTCAACCACCCTCTCAAAAGTTCTTAGTTTCCAGACAGCAATCCCAGTCGATTCGGCGACAGACTCGTACAGGACATCAACTTGCTCTGGCGTCTCCGAGCTTCCAACGCCACTTGGGCGGGGTGAGGGTGGTTGTGATGCAGGGAAGACAGAGTCGTCCCAAGAAATCGTGCCGGAGAGGCGCACCGTGCTGTTGAATAACCCGAAGAGGATCGGGACGCCTTCCTCCAACTTGAAGTGCCGGCGTGTTATCTTGGGACCTTCCCGTACGCCCGGATGTCCCGCTGGGACGTCAGACGCCGACGTCTCTCAGCTGTATTCCATCTGGGTATGAAGCGACAGGTAGCTGGACATAGTCTTTCTCCAACAGCTCGAACATCTTGCAGAGCACGGAGAGGCGAGCGACGGGTTCATGTGCGTCACCTCTTCCCAGAACGCCGAAGGCGTTGTTGATTGGGACTGGCAGTATGACAGAGTACAAAGAGAAGAAATTCGGTGGTGGGTCGGTTTTGGCTGGTGACGAGGCGAGCGGTTTCGACATGACGGTGTTGGATACAAACCTGCCCAGCCACCTGACGGTTAGAGCACGGCGATCTCGGTCTTGCCGAAAGGTGACGGACTTGGGTATACTACGTAATTGGAAAGCCAGTCTCAACTTTCAAGGAAATTTGAAAGCATCAGAGCGTCCGGACTCCATTATATACAAAGCAGAAAAAATCGCCATATTTGTAGACGAAATAAATATTGAAGCGCACAGTCTGGGAGATTAGAAAATATAACTAAGAGAAGATGCCTGAGCTCTTGATGATGCCACGCCAGCTTTTGAACACGTATGATGAGTAGAGTTCGACTTCGTTTAACGAAGATTTCAGGTTTGATGAGGTCTCGAGGAGGGAGTCGAGGAATGCATATGCGGTCGTTGGTGACGTTAGTTGGTGAAGTTCTACAGTTATAATACTGTCAGCGTGGAAGATAGGATAGAAAAAAAAGAGTAATGCGTACCTGCAGCAACATAAACGGTAGCCAGAGATGCTCGACGAGCATACCATTCGAGCTGAAAAGCAGTGAGCTCCTGCTAACATCAGGATACGACAATAGCTCACCTGAAGTGATCGATCTCCAGTGACCGAGCATGCTTCATCAGCAATAGTGGCTGCGTGTTTAAACGCTGGTAATGGGTCTAGAAGATGTATTCCTGAGGATGGGGTGACAAGGAGGGCAAATGCCTGAACAAGGGTCAGCGTATGCAATAATAAGGAAGACTGGCAAAACACACCTCCGGAAGGAGAGAAACCACAGGTTCGTTATATTCCAGACGCGCCCGTAAGACTTCTCTCAGAGTCGGACTTCTTCCTGAACCCTCCGTTGGAGCAGAACCTGACGCGCCATCTGTCGCGAGTTTCCCGTCCCGTTCTACTTTCCTAACTGTCCTCATATGCACCAAGCCATCCTCCAGCCACGCGTCGATCAATGCCCTCCGAGCAGCATCTCCGTGTCCAAACAAGGCCGATACGGCGGTATCTGATAGCGGCTCGCCGTGGGCTTCATTCGGGGGTAGATAAAGCACGGAATGTGCAAGTGCTTCTCGTGTGAAGCCGTGCGTTTGTACCAGAGGTAAAGCAAGTCTGAGAAGACGTGTACTGGATTGTATTCAGCGATAAAATGCGTGTTATCTTTGAAAGAAAACAGACCTGGAAGAAGCTGACATTATGGAAGGCTGTTGAGGCTGGAATTTCGGGCGCAGAGCGAAAGCCGTGACTTGTCGGAGATTGCCGAAGCGGGTGTGGAAAACCCTGAACCCGATCTTGTCGAAACTGATAACTTGCACAAAAGCATTCATCTCATCGCTCCCTTTCTGCTCGTCGACGAACTTAGAGGTCTTCTAAGGGCAGAAACACTGTGACCAACATGTCAGACTGGGGTAGTGTTTCTCTTCTTGATTGCGTCTTTGCTCATGGAATCGCTCACGAAGGACCGCTTGGACCCTGCTGACCAACAGAAGAGTCATCTAGCGAGGAGGAGGTCGCGAAAGGAAAGCCTTCGGTTCCGGTACAAGCGAACCAAGCGCCTGCGAAGCCTGCACCACCTCCGGTTAAGAAGGTCACGAAGAAGTGGGAGGGTGAAGACGAGGAAGAGGAAGCCCCAGTGGTGCGTACCAACCTATCGCAAATACTTTCAAAATCGATTTAAGTAGATAATTATGTCTACAGAGTGACTGGGAGGAGTCTTCGGAAGAAGAGTCAGAAGAAGAGGTGAAACCCGCACCTGTCGCGCCTCCCAAGAAAAAGGGTACCCTGAAAGCAAAACTCGCTGAGAAGGAGGCCCAAAAAGCAGCAGCCACGAACGGAGACGACTCGGAAGACTACGATTCTGACGCGGTTCTTGATCCTCGGGAAAAGGCTCGCAGAGACAAGGAACGTGAGCTCAAATCCGACCTGAACAACGCCGCCGATCTGCTTGGTTCAGCCGCGCTGGGAGGAACCTCATCCTCCGAGCTCGACTCGCTGCTCTCTGCACAACCGCGCACGAAGGAGGACTTTCACAAGCTTTCGGACCGCATCATCGAGTTCGTGATCAAGCGACACCAATCGAAGCCTCTATACCCTGCCTTCATTGAGTACCACGCACGTGCGCTCGCGATTCCGCTCAAGGACGTCGAGGTGCGCAAGGTCGCGTCCGGCCTAACGGCTTTGGCGAATGAGAAGCAGAAGGAGCAACGGGAAAAGGCGAGCGGGAAGAAGAAGCCCAAGGCGACGGGGAAGCCGGTGTTGGGCAGCTCGAAGGTGTCCGCAAAGTATGAAGCCTTTTTCTTCATTGTATAATTGCTGTGTGCTGACGTTATTGTTTTCTCGCAGACTCGATGTCGCTGTGTATGATGAGCCATTGGATGATTTCGGCAGCAACGCTGACGATTTCATGTAACGCGTTGGCGATGCGTTCTTGTTTTTATTGCGGAACGACGCGGCAGCTAAGTGCTAGCTGTCATGGTTGCCAGTTGTGTCTTCGAGGTTCCTCTACTTTCGTTCCAATTTATTTCTTTGTTCTTGTTATCTGTGGGCGATTGGAAGTCTCAGCCATAACAGTGACGTCGCATTTATTTCAATCATCCACCACTTTGTTCTTTAGTGCAACCGCCGACTTCGAAAGAACAAGGTAACAAGTGTTCACTCTATGCTTCACTTTGGTATTTCCTCGACCAGTCTGGGACAATGTGAGAAAGACTTTGTGGCTGGGAATGATCGAGAGTTGCGCTCTTGCCTTGTTCTTTTTGTCACGAAAACGATTATTTAAACTAGAGCACCCTGGGATCTCGGTCAATGAGCCGGGGACACCGCCCCGGCTCTCCTTGGCCTGATATTTAGTAATGCAAGTCCGGACTGAACCTTATCTACTTATACTTGCACTTTACCCTAGCCCTGAATCCCTAGGCGACGAGGAAGGAGAGGAATCGGGTATTAGGGCATGCAAGGTTTTCTGTGGGTCCTTTGGCGTCTGAATCTTCCGGATGCATATGATGACCGGTCGAGGACAGCCTCTGCTAGATCGAGAGTTTGCACCTCGACATCGACGTTTTCTACTTATCAGCGCGGTCACCCGCAAAGCGTCAAACGGAAGCGTCCTCGTACGTGGCGTGCCGTTCGATGGCTGCATTCAGAGAAACCTGCCCATCACAGGGCGGAGAGCTCTTGGTTTACACGCGCAGTGGACTTCGTCCGACCTTTGCCAAATTACACCCGGCGACCGTGAGCTGGAAAAAGGATCTGAAAGACATGATTATCCCCCGCCACCGCCGTGCACAAAAGGAGTTTCGAGAGAGGGCCGATAAGATGGAATGGAATCAGTCATGGCGCATCATACCAGGGAATCAGTACTCGGCCTAACCCGAATTTTGCAACCCCGTGAAGCTGTTCAGGGTACCATAGCCCAAATCTGGGCGCCATTTCGAATCCAATCATTAATGAGCTACGACTCCGAGAGTCCGAGTCGGGGTGCGCACAAGCCAACCTCGGATGACGGAGATTGCTCCGAGAGGCAGTAGTACCATGGATAGCTAGGATCTGAAACTGACATATTCTGACAATTATCTCCCTGAGATTTATCCTGACCTTAACCCTTGTTAATGCGTTTCCGTTACCTGTTGCCCTTCCGCTCCGAAGGTATCCCGATTTGGATGGGATTAAGCGCCCGTGGCCGCCACACTTGTGAGGCTCGATATGAGAGCCTGACGAGCTTCTACCTACCATATGTCCCCAGAATGACACCGCTTTGAGACTAATACTCTTTCTGAACTGCCTCTCATACATGTCTACCTTGTCAAAGTCGTTACAAATGTGAGGGGGCTCGCGACAAATAAGAGCAAATAACGCGATTGTCACGCAACGGATGTACTGTGACGCGACGCTCCTTGTTCCCTCTTTGTCACTACCGTCCCAAGAAATGCCCCTTTATATTCATGAATACAATTTCTCAGAATGAAACTTGGGGAGAAACCGGTTTTTGGGTCAGACTTTCCAAAGCAGCGGCGGCCATCTCGCTCTCGCGTTCTTGTGGCGAAAATCTCGTAACACACAAAAGGCATCCTTGGGCATGTGCCATCAAGCCTCGCACAATGGTTCGCGACGCGGATCGGCTCTCTCGTTAGATCGTCGGGCACTGCCTTGGATCTTCCCTGGATTCGATCCATCCTAGTCTCCATAGTTGACCTCCTTTGTGGGCGACTGTACGTACACCTTTGATCTCAGCATTTTCTATCGCGATGTTCGGTCTTCGCGTGGCGAAGAAGCAGGGGATTTCTCCTTGCGCTACTCAAGGCTTGCGGAGACAGGCTTCCTCAACTGGAAAGGTTGGCTGCTTGAGTCGTACTTACCCCGCGTGTCTATCCTCACACGAGACTCGGAGCGTCTGCGACCGCTCGAAGATGCACGTCGCGCTCTCGAGCGCCTTGTTCTTGTTCTCGTTGTCAAGCTACGCTGATAAAACACGTATAAAAGCTTTTCATTTCCACCACGCTGAACGCTCCCTATCCTCTTTTTCATCCTCTCGTCTTTATCTTTGTCCCTCCTGCCAAACGGTTCCCAGCGGGCATCCCATGTTTGAGACAAATATGGATCTGTCAAAACGACGCCCACGGTCCTACTGGGCTGTTAGCACGCCTGCGCGTTCCCTGCCGGACTCCTTGATTACCATATTCTGCAATGTTACTGAAGCCACACGACGAATGACTCAAGAGTTGCTCAGGGTTTCCCATGCATCTGGTGCTCAAGTTAGGGCGATGCAGGCGCCTTGATGAGAATAAAAGGTGAGTTTAGGGCTCTTCTCATTCTGCAGCAAACCCTAACATGTTCTTTACCCGCGCTTCACAATGTACGTGCCCGTTATTGAACTCAGTGGCGTTCTGTGCTGACACTTTAAATAGCGACGCCATCCAAGCGTTATTCACCCGGGAAACTAGCGATGCCGTCACCTGTCTATGTCGAGGTTATCCTCTACGTGCCACCACTCGCTTTGATTGAGAGCCCACCGCGCGCCGCCATCGCACTCCATAAGCTCTCACACTATCGCGGCGAGGGCGACACCACCCTCTTCGACGATCCCGGAGCAGGCGTCCAAAGCCTGTGCAGTGGCAACATCATTCTGCCCCGATCCCTCGTCAACATCGACGGGCGATGGCGCCTACACATTCCGACACTCGGACACACGTCCTTTGAAGGTGTCTACGCGCTTTTGACGAACCTCCCAAAAGTCGACGAGAACATCAACCCCGGCGGGATGTTCCCGTGGACTTTTGGGAACTACGTCCGGCGCTTTTTGCGCGAATTGGACGATAGTGGCGTCCTTGCCACTCCAGGGCTACTGACAGCCGACCAATTTTACGAGCAGTTTCTGGCCCAGAAATTGGGAAGTGGACGCACGTAGCCAGCTCCATTAGACTCGTTGCCATCCTGTTGCTCTATCACCTCTGCTCGTTATCAGCATGTACTATTCCTTTCCGTCTCCACCATTTCCACCCCCGTCTATTTATGTCGCATATTGATCTGAATCTTATTTCCTCTCGATTTCGGCAGAACACCTCTCACTCATTTATTTGGTATTGATAGAATATGATCACCCATAGCCCTGCCTCGTATTCAAATAAGAAAGTAAAGCCAGTTCAGCCGATCATAGTTCCTCTCCGACGTTTTCTATTATGATCCCAGTGCGGGGGCACTCTCAGAGAACTCGTATATGATATTTGATACAGGTAGTAGAGACTACATAGTGAAAAGGAATGGCTACAAATAATAGACAATGTCAGCAATGTGCTGAGAAGGGCTGTTAGGAACAAAGTACACGAACTGGTAGATACTACGAGTGGGATATATTTCGCGAGGTGAGATACCTGTAATAGTAATAAGAGGAAAGAGGGTGAGCCACAGGGATCTCTAACTACATTTTTTATGAAAGACCGTTGAATAAATATGGCGTTTATTTATATGAAATCAGTAACAACGGCGTCTCGATAGGCACCGTGAGTTTCAGAAGGCGCCGTCCCCAAGGTCCCCCTTGAGGTACCTATCATAAAACTCGTCGGAGTGGTAGGGCCCCACTTGGAGGAGATACTCCTTCTCCATTGCCCGAAGGAATCGCTTGACATAATTACCGAACGTCCAGCGAAACATGCCTCCGGGGTTAATTCTCTGGTCGACCTTGGGTAAGTCGCGGAGAACACGTCGAATGTGGTTCACAGTGGTGTCTGCCGTGATGGGTATTTCCACCGACCACTCTAAATCGACGCTGGTGCACGTACGCTCCGGGATGGTGCGCTCAGTGGCGTTGGGTATGACCTGCCCTGGATCTTCGTAAAGATAGTAGGCGAGGTGCATCCTGGGGTCGTGCATGACGATCCCAGCTCGAAGCGGAACATCAGGAAGCGCCTGCTTCGGGCGGAAGAAGGCAATTTCGAGGATCGCTTTAGACATTATTGTAGGGAGGGGGATTGGTTTCGAGGGTTCCTGTTGAAGAACATCAGCATGGAGCTCTCCAGGAGAAGGGAAAAGGGCAAACTCGGGGGAAATGATGGAAATCGCGTTCTAAGGGGAGAAAGCCCAAGCTCTTCGGATTTTATCCTACTAACGAGAGACAGTGCCACCTGTGGGTGTCGCAGGAGAGAGTCACGAGCAGTGTAAAAGCCCTCTCTACAATTGTGAAAAACGGATTGACGATCCAAACGGGGGGATTCGAGATGACCGACGCGCAGCAGATCGATTTAGTGCAAGTAAGAAAGAGAGCAATCTAGTGGGCGCACCGTGAATCTCCATAACCATAAATCTCAAACTCGGTGCGGACGCGCGAGTTCACCATAGAGGGTAATCGCGCTTTGACATTGGCTAGCAGAAAGGGAAGGAGGGCACCGAACAGCCCATAGATTACATCATGAAATGGAGAGGGGGGAAGGCTGGATGGTCCGCGGGTTTCTGGAAACCCCAATTTGGATCTCGAGAAGACATGAGGCAGATTCGGTGGAACGGGGGCAGCAAGAAAGATTGGCGAGGCGGGTTGTGACTCTTATTATATATTGTCTGAAGAAAATGGAAGTATAAAGGAATGGGCTGATCTGATAAATGACCCCAGGAACGTTGTTTGATTAAGCTGTCAGAGCCACTGGAGACGCGAACTGGAGAACAAATACGACCCAGTTGGGCTTCCGGATTCCGTAAGTCAAACTCGGAGGAAATACGTGGTCGTCCGGCTCTCTAGAAAGGAAACAGAGCAAGGCACGGACCTGGCCCGTTTGCAGAATCACCACAGGTGAGGCGATGAGAAATCTAGGATTTTCAAACTGGATCAAATCGAGAATCCGTGTAACAAAGGCTCAAGAGATCTCCAAAGGGGAGACAGACGGCAGACAAGGGTTTTGGATTTCGCTGGAATTCGTTGAGAATACGAGGTCAACCGGCAGGTCGCGGAAGAGACGCACCGAGAACAGCGAACGACGAGTTTACGAGAGAGCGCAAAGAACACCCCTTTGCTGTATAGAACATCCATGAAACACAAGAACTGCAAGAGAACAAGTCGAATCCCTGCGCTGTGAGAGGGCGAACTCTCAACAATATCAAGAACAAGGAGTACAAAGTTTCGTTGTCACGGTAGTTTTACGGCGCCCACGTATTTGCACATATTTGTCTGTGGGTCCACCGTGAGAATTACAACTACCCTGGCTCGGAAACTTGCAGAGCCTTCGCCAGCTTCAATGTATAATGGTCAGAGGGACATGATCGTTGTTTTAGGCGGAATAGAACGTGCCGCTCCCTAGAGGTACTTAACAGGAAGCAGAGTGTCCGCTTAGGCACCGGTCACTTTGCAATTCAAATCCCCAAGACCACCTTTTCCGAGATTTTCTCCTCTACATAATATGGGTTAGATTCCTTCGAGAGGATACAGGGCAGGGTATAGTAGAAGATATACGGTGTGAATAATATACAAGATACATTCTTATTATAGTTGGTAAATACACTGCGAGTCGACAAAACAAAATCTATCAGCCTGAGAGCTTAAGTCAACAAGAAAGGCTTCGTCAGAAAGCGTGTAAGCATAATCATAAACTAGAAAGGAAAAAATAAGAAGCGTAGATGTATGATGTCTGCTGTGTCATGTAGCAGGTCAAAAAAGGAGATGTGTATGCTTAAAGGGGACTGAACATCACCTGGTGCTGGACGCACGAGCCAAATACCGAGTCAAAAAGGAAATATCCTTTGACGTGTCTCACCATAACTCTACCAGTACCACCCCGCTTCACCCTTATCGATCAAGCACCCCCAACACCGACTCCAGGACCACCTTAGGTTGCAACAACGTCCTCGATTCGAAATCCCCGCCACCGGTGGCTGTAACACAACGGAGCCCAAGCTCTGTGGTCGCAAGAACCCGACCTTCACTTTCGCTGTACTCGCCGAACGCGTCGATCATCTCTCCATGCTGGAAAGGCCCAGCGGGGTCAGGTATGGTCAACTCGAACGAGGTCGACATAATTTCTTCCCGCGTTACGGCTGCGAGGCGCAGGACTGCCCTCGATATCCTCCGTATCTGGTCCAAATAAAGTGCACGGAGCTGGAGCGGAAGCGATTGGGGCAGCGTCGACGTTGGAGGAGAGATGGATATTGGAGGCGACGATGATGGGCTTTTCAGGGGCGATGACGGGCCGAACGAGTGCCCATGTGCTACCTCGAAGATGTCTGCACACCACCGGAGTATGGTGTCGCTCAGCTCGCTAATGCTGTAGTCCTTCAACGTGGGGTAGATGCCGTGGATGTGCTGATGTGCCAATGCGCGCCACTTGGCAGACGTTGGTTGGGGTTCCGTGCGCTGCATATGCGCATATATTTGGGCGAGGACCGCGTCCGACTTTGTCGGGAAGCCGATGCAGAACGAGGCGAGCGCACGCGAGACACATTGAACAAGACACCCTTGCAAGGCGAGCTGTACGAGCAGCGGGTCCGTCGAATGGTCGCGGGCGGCGAGGATACGAGCCATGTGGGGTCCAATCCGGGTCGACGTCTCTTGGAAGGCCTGCGGCTTCGATGCAGACGACGGGAGGAAGGTGCACATTTCCGTGGCGGAGGCTGCGAACTGGAGGATTTCTGAGTTGATATCGTGCACGGCCTGGAGGACTTGGGCCCCCGACCATGTGTCGATTCGCGACATGTATGTCTCGGCGCCGCGTAGCCGGGCTCGTTCTTCCTCGATGTTGTTGCTATTTGGAGGGGGTGGTCCGCCGATGCCGATGCCGTTACTCATGCTTGTCCCTGCACTGCTACTCATGGACGTCGACGTGGTGGAGGACCGGGAGGGCGAACGTGCGCGGCTGTTGCCATTCAGTGGAGATGTGGAGGGAGAGAAGGTGTGGGAGGGGGAGGGTGTGCGCATCCTCGAGGCACCATGTCCATCGTCGTGAAGGTGCATCCGACGGGCAATGTCAGCGGCCCCCATTCTGGTGTCAAGGGAATTGCCATTGCGCTGGTAAGTGGCGAGGTTGTTGGCGCTGGAGCGATGCTGCAGGTGGTATTGGGTATCGCTCCGGCGACGTTCTGCAAGTGCCCGTTCCTTCTCCCTCTCACGGCGTAATTTCTCCAGCTCTGCCTCCCTTGTGCGAAGGAGCTCGCGGGTCTCCTTCAGGGTTCGCTCTAGCATCTTGCACCTCTCTTCGAGACGGGTTGTGTCAACGTGGGCACGAGCCAGGTCATGTTTCGTGATGTCGAGCTCGCGACGCATAGAGTTTGGGGAGAGATTAGCGAGGCTGGTGGTGGGCGATTGGCAAGCTGCATCCAATCGTTCGTTTAACGGAGATGATAGCTTTGACGGTTCGCGAGATATAGGGATCGGTTGTGTCCGGTGCACTGGCGAGTTGGGTGGAGAAAAATACTCGTAGGCGGTGTTGAGGAAGTTGGCGATCTGGGTTGGAAGCAGGGACATGGAGACGGACCCAAATGCGGTGATTATCAACGATCAGCTAACTTTCAAGGTATGTCGGCAGCGTTGTGATAGCCTGGTAGGCTGAGGAAAGAGGACAGCAGGCAGGTGGGCTGGCGAAGGAAAGGGCCTTCCTGCTGACCTGGTTCTTTTTCAGCACGCTGGCCCCGCGTTGCGTGCACAGTCGAGGACAACGGGCGAACAATTATGGCACCCCCACGTCCCCGAAGTCCGAAAATTTCACCTCAAAGCCGCGAATCCCAACTTCCTATGTAGGAGCTTATCCGTCCAGCAAAGGTGGATTTCTGCGGAGCAAGATAACTCTGAACATGACCTCGCTTCAAATCAAGCTCATGTTGGGCTCATGCCAAGATATCGTCTGACCATGCCTCGATGCGAACGCAAGCTCGTCCAGTGAACCAAACGAACACAGTCTGCTAGGACGGCCCTGAAATGTGCCTTCTCTGTGAGAAAGCGTTCATATGTTGGACCTTTCAAACGTTGTTCAATAATATTTCGCAATTTCTATCTTCCTCCAGCGTTTCTCAAACTTTAGGCCTGAAGTCCGAGATGCTATCAAGAGAGGCCAGTTGGACGGAAAGTGTCCATCGGAGAAACCCAAATCCAGCAAATTCTCATCCCGTAACCGGCGCGAACGCATCAATTCACCGTTCAATCTTCAACCTCGTGTACAAACCTCGTGCTAAAATTTCTCTCCTCTGTACAATAGCCTTGTAGGCCCTCTATACCCCATCGACGACCATACTTGTTGTATAACCATCCCCGTGCGCTGAGTCGCACGCGACTATGAAGCACGCAACGGATACCCGGAAGCCCTACAGTGGTTTATCCCGATCGCTTGTCATTGCGATCGATGTTGGAACCACCTTTAGCGGTGTACGTATCCCACCTGTACCCTCGTTTACGTTCGCGCCAGCTGAAGTTGAACCCTGCACTTAGGTCTCTTATGCCATCCTAGAACCAGGCGAGATACCGAAGATACACGGTGTAACTCGGTACTTGTGTTCAATCCATCTGGTCCCCGAGAGGTTGTCCCGCTGATGAGCCTCTTCGAATAGATTCCCCGGACAAGAACATGTTGCAGGAAACTCGAAGATACCTTCTCTTATATACTACGATAATCATGGAAGGCTCATGGCGGCCGGCGCGGAGGCGGAAAATAGCATGATTGTAGCCCAAGCAGAGGACGGAGGATGGATCAAGGCTGAACTGTACGTCCAGCATTCCCATTTTTTGCGATAAACGAACTCAGCAGACTCGCCGCTAGCTTCAAGCTTCGCCTCCGACCCCGTACGATGCAACTCAACATGAACGGCATGCGTCTCTCTCCGTTGCCCAAGCGCAAAACACCTGTGCACGTATTTGGCGACTACCTCAACTACCTTTATAACTGCACTCGGTCTTTCATCAGCGATACACACGCGAACGGCCGGACACTTTGGAATTCCGTGGAACCTGACATCCAATTTGTCCTCAGCCATCCAAATGGCTGGGAGGGCCCGCAGCAGACGAGAATGAGGAATGCCGCCGTATATGGGCAGCTAGTGCCGGACACGGACGCAGGAAGAGCCAGGATAAGATTCGTGACTGAAGGCGAGGCTAGTCTGCATGCTTGCGTTTTGAATGGGCTTGCGGCGGACGTATTATCGGTAAGCTCTTTTGTTTTGCTAGGTTACCTGCATGAACTGACAAATCTGCCTGCGCAGAACCCCTCCAAACATGGCTTTTTGATTGCGGACGCTGGAGGAGGGACACTCGATATCAGTGCCTATGCTATCAGAGGAACATCCCCGCTGACGATGGAGGAAATCGCGCCGCCAGATTGTACGTGCCCTATTTCAACTTTCACACCTACGCTTACACGTTGCCTGTCGTTAGGTATTTTCGCGGGGTCGATATTCGTTAGCAGACGAGCTAGAGAGTTCTTAGAAGGTTGGATCTTGTTATGTGGCACTTGGTTACCCGCTCTAACCAACGACATTGACACGGCAGAAAAGCTCAAACACTCAAAATACGGCACACCCGACTCGCTTGACCACATTACACGCAAATTTGATGAGACCACGAAACGGTTATTCCGGGACCGCAACGACCTCCAGTTCATTCCTTTTGGATCACCCTTAGACAAGGTGGGTCTAGGTGTTTCTATGAGACCACATCGAGCTGAGATTTGGCTAGGACCCGACTGTTGGGATCCGCTCTGGCCAACTGAGGCTGACCGGGTGCGTTGTATCCTTATACATTTCTTTTCTAAGCATTCATGTCAGTATCATCTCTAGAAACGAAGTCGCCAACCTTTTCGAGCCCTCGGTGGATGGTATGTCCTCTGCATTTTTGCCACATCGCCTCACGGTTAAATGAGTTGAAAAGCTGCTTTCAATGCTATCAAGGCTCAAATTGATGCCTCGAACGGCATGATTAGATCGGTGTTCCTTGTAGGAGGATACGCAGCCTCGCCGTGGCTTTTTAGGTACGTTCTGCCGCTGTAAAACATGAACCAAGTTCAATCATTTTTATTAGCCAACTCCAAGAACGCCTCAAGCCATTCCGAATCACCGTTAGTAGACCAGATACTCAAACGTCCGTCCCTATGCATTTTGCCCATCTCTTGTGTGGCCTGACTATTTTCATTGATAGCTCCAAAGCTGTTGCGGACGGCGCTATTGGTTTCTACTGTGACCACCACGTCGCAGCACGCATGTCTAAATTCATGTACGGTGTCGAATTTTTGCGCGAACTTAACCCCGAAGATCCGGAACACCTCAAGCGAAAGGAGAAGCTTTGCGAGCTGCCCTCTGGGCCGAAACTATTGCCTGATGCATTTGATTGCATATTAGCTAGAGTGAGTTTATTTCCATCTCATAACTTGATGATGTGCTAGATAACCATTTATATAGGGCGTCAAAGTCAAGGAATCTACTGTATTTACTAGAAAGTATTGCACCGAGATCACGAATCTTTCCATGCTCTCGGTTTTCGAAGTCGAGATTTGGTGTTATAGAGGAGGGAATACGGTGCCTAAATGGATCAATAGACATGATGGTTTGTCTTTCCAACAACATCCTCCCTGGGCTTGTCGTTAACGTATTACATTATTAGATGTGTTTTCTACTTTATGCGTCGTTCAAGCCGATCTATCACTTCTCAACAATAGTGCAGAACCAAAAGCTGGCAGAAATGGGAAGAAGTATTGGACGATTGTTTTCTCTGTTGAGATCCATTTCGGCCTCACAGAATTCAAGGCCAGGATGAAGTGGATGGATAACGTGAGTTTATGTCGTGCATATATCGATCTTTCTGTTTTTCCTAACTCTCCTTTTCTCTTACAGGGTCAAGTCAGATAGTAAGCCCGCATATATTCTGTGCTCCCTTCTTCGTTAATCTCGACCTCTCTCAGCGGACCAGCTGTTATTGTGTACAATGAACGTGGACATCGTATAGATGACGATGATATCGACATCTATCCAGAAGATGATCAATCCTTCCAGTCAAGCCGCTTGGATCGTGACCGCTCAAGGAGAGACCAACCACCCTCAAGAGCACGTACACCTGTCGATTCATACTACCCGCAATCGCCGACTGGCAGCAGCAACCGTCGCGTTTCCACCGTTACAGTCACCCCAGAAGCCCCTCGCGTTGAACGCACATCATCCAAGACATACTCACCCTCACTTGTGCCATCCTCACGCAGTGCTGCTTACCAAGATGCGAAGGGCAGTGATGGTGATAGGACGGGTAGTGATTCGGATAGGAGGAGAGGCAAGGAGCGCGAGAGGGAGAGCAAATATGAGGAGAGCTACAGAGAAAGAGGACAAGGTGGCGCCAGCGGAACTGCCACCCCCGTCGAGAGGAGCAGGAGCACCGCAGCGTATGTTGCGTCTTCCGTGTCCAGGGTTGCCAGTAGCGGAAGTGCTGCAAGTGGACCGGTCGGGGTAGGAGAGATGCTGTCATCCTCGTGGGCTCCACCCACTGGAGCTCCTTCCTCGCGCTCTCCATCAATACGTCCGCCTCAACCTCAATCACGCTCGACGTCCATCTATGCTGGCGAGCCACCAGCGGCGATTGTAACTCCAAACCATACATCCCAACTTCCACCCCATTCTCGCTCTCCGTCAATCTATGGAGATAGTGTTGAGGTACCACCAGCAACACCGGCTGCTGCTCAAGACTGGAGCTTTGGTGGCACACCGAAGTCGGCAGTGGACGAGCAAAGGAATAGTCACCTTTGGGACAACCCTCCGGGATCACAACCTTCCTCCTTTGATGCCAACGCTGACCGACCTAGGTCGACGTTCGTCGGCGACGAACATGTGTCTTCCCCCGTTCAAGATCCTCTCTTCGGTCAACCACAGTCAATCTTTGACCAGCAACAGGAGTCGTCGTTCAATAGGCCCAAGTCGCCATTTGTCACTGAGCCGGCGCGAGCTCCATCACCCTTCGTCGACCATAACAAGAGCGGTGCGGAAGGTGGGTTCTTCGGCAACGATAGACCCAAGTCAGCTCTCGGCGAACACCCGCCTGCCATGTTTGGCGACACAGGGCCCGCGGCCGATGCTGGTGGTGCTGCCAATACCCCGTTGTTCGGTGAACCACCAACCTCAGTTTTCGGCACCGACACACCTAGTGGTGCTACAGACAGATGGGGCTTCTCTGCGACGACGTCTATACCTGCACCTGCTGCTCCAGAGCCTGCCAGTGCCACTACCACGCCAGGAAAGAAGGGCAAGAAGAAATCAGGAGTAGCGACTCCTGCAAGCGGGCTTGCCTCGAGAGCTTCACCGGCGGTCAGTGCCAAAAAGTCGCCGCTTGGTACTTCACCTGCAATTACTGGTGGTGGTATCTTTGATGAACCAGCTGGAACAACTGCTGCTCCTGCTCCGACTCCCTCTCTTTGGGGTAGCGGCGCGGGCGGCCTCTGGGGCTCGAAAGGAACATCGCCTAAACCTTTAAGCCCTCTAAACCCTGCCTCTCAGGTTACGAACGAACCTACTGCTTCTCCCGCTGCTGCTCCTGCAGCCGACACTTGGGATACATGGGGAGCTGGTAACAATACCTCTGGCGGAGATGGTTGGGGAGGTGGCGGCAACGACAACGCTGCTGGCGGTGGAGATGGTTGGGGAAGTGGCAATAACGACAACGCAGCTGGCGGAGGGGATGGTTGGGGACAGGCCAACGTTGATGATACACAACCAAATGCTCCGAGCCCTGCTGCTCCTGCTGTGGAAGAAACGCCAACACCTGTTGAAGAGTTCGCGACTGCTACTGCCGGCAAGAAAAAGAAAAAGAAGAGTAACGCAGCAGAGAAGAAGGCTGAAGAGGACGCTTCTAAGAAGAAAGCCGAGGAGGACGCTGCTAAGAAAAAGGCTGAGGATGCTGCAGCTGCTAAGAAGGCTGAAGAGGAGGCCAAAGCTGCGAAAAAGAAAGCCGATGAAGAGGCCGCGCAAAAGGACAAAGAGGAAGAGGACCGGAAAGCGAAGGAGACTGCGGAGCAACAGGAAAAAGAAGAAAAAGAGCAAAAGGAGAAGGAGGAAAGGGAAAGGGCTGACGCTGCAGCTGCTGCAGCTGCCCCGGCGTCGCTGTTCGGCAACACTACATCTGCGTTTGGTGGTGAGGTTCTTTCTTTGTCTTCGTTCCTTCGGGCTGACTAAAAATTTCTTCAGATACAGGAGGTGGCGATGACTCTTGGGGTGGGTGGGGCTTCGGCTCGACTACCAAGAAGAAGGGCTCCAAAGCCACTACGCCGATTACGCCCGCGGCACCCTCTGTGTTTGGGGGTAGTTCATGGGGCTTTGGGGGACCAACTTCCGCGTTCGAATCTGCGCCTAACGTTGCACCTTCGCCGAAACCTGAGCTAGGAACCTTCGACTTCAATTCCTCTGGACCTAGTTTGGGTTTCTCCTTCGGCGGTGCTGACAACAAACTGGCCTCGAAACCACCATCTCGTGCTCCATCTCCCAAACTAGCTGCGGTAACAACAGAAGATCCCCCCGCGCCCATTGAAACGACGGGCGACCCACCAGCTGAAGGCGCTACTGCAGGCGGAGAAGCTGGCGACAAAGCTGAAGAGACGAAGGCTGACGAAGATGAAGGCGCCGGGGACACTACCGGTAAGAAGAAGAAGAAAAAGAAGAAGGGTGCCGCTGAGGCAGATGCAACCCCTTCAACTCCTGCTAATGACGACCCTCCACCGTCGGCAGTGGAACCACCACCACCACCGCCAGCAGACCCCGAACCTGTCGAATCCCCTGCCGCCGATTTCACCCCCGTGGCTACAGGAGCCAAGAAGAAGAAAAAGAAGAAGTAAATGCAACATTCTTCTTTTTCCCTTCTCTTTCGGATGCCTCGAATAGATTTTGTTGGTCCTTGTCCCTCTCTTGGAGCGGAATTGTGTACGATTTTCCTATATATGACCCAGATATCTTCCTCTTCCTTTGTATAGTACACTCCTGTAACTCTGCCCCGAATCTATATATATCATGTCCTTTCCTTCTGCAGCTGGTTATAAGCTTGGGTGGCAAGATAACATGTGCATTATAGAATCCGACACGACCTAGATGAAAAGAATTACCTGTCAATCCCTGATTATAGTGAATGTGGGCGCTCTCCGCCATTCTGCTAGGCCTCAGTGTACACGGCGGAGCCTAAAACTATGACAGTCCTCAGCGGGTTGATCACTATGCACAGCCCTTTCTGGGTCTCTTCTACCAACTCGCCGTCGTCGCCAAAGGGTCGCAACATGGTCGATCTTCCCCCTGAAGTCTGGCTGCACGTAGCACGATTCATCCCGGATAGCGACCTTCGAGATAAACTTTGGGCTGTTAATAGTTTGTTTCTTGACATCGGGATGAACCTTAGGTGGAGGCAGGTGCTCATCATGACGAGGAACACAGTGGGCCCTATGCATATCCTCGAAAGACTGTTGTGAGTCCTCCAGCTCTTCGCGTCTCTTGTGCCCTGACGAAGTGCCGCGTTATAGAGACCCCTTTGTCGCAAAGAGAGTCCGATATCTTATTCTGCGTCTCACCCATGTGAAGGACCCTTCTGCCGAGCCTCTTTCGAACGTCAACAACAAGCCGTTCAGACAGATCCAACAGACGTTCAGACGCGTCTTTACGACCAAGAAAGATACCGCCACGGTCAAACAACGCCCACGGCCCACCTTCACCGAAGTCATTGACGCTCTCATCGCCACGACGCCGAGTTTCACCCACATTCACGAATTAAACATCGACTGCTGGGATTTGCCTCCATCTTACAACCTACGACCACTTTTCTCATCCATCTGGGCCACGTTTGGGCCCCGTCTGGAAGGCCTTTTTCTCGGTGGTAATGTGGAAGGGTACCGCGATCTCATCGCATCAAAGCCTGCGCTTCCTCGCGTTCGTGAGCTTCGACTCGAGTTCACGAACAACCTATTCAAGCCTGGTCAAAGTGGCGACGCGGGCATCCTCACCAACCTGGTCGGCCCGTTCGTGTTGAGCCTGGCACCGCAGATCGAGAAATTTCGAGTATGGTCATGGGCCCTCCTTGACGTTTCTGCTTTTTTCTCTTTGCTCGCTCAGAGCGAATTCCCGATCCTCCGTGCGTTGAATGTCCGGATGGCGTTTGACAAGAGTCTGCGCGACCCATCGGGGCTCAAGACGTTGCTCCTCCGATGCTCGTCCACGATGCAGAGCCTGGAGTTGAGGCTCAACCCCTCTGGTCTCCCCATGAATCCTTCTTCAGAGCAGCCGTTGAGCCTTTGGTTGAGCGAGTGTGCTCGGGAAGACGGGTGCCTTGCCCGTTTGAAGAGTTTGGATATTTACCCTACCAGCATGGCGGCAGGATTCGACGCCCTATTGACATCCATCAAGAGAACAGAGGGGAGCCTCCTTGAACTCATAGTGCGAGATCGCTACCTGTTACCCACAGAGGCGAAGATGGTCGCAGACGCAGTCTCACCGTGCGAGAATCTAAAGTATCTCAGGATGAACGTCTGGAGACTTGACACCATCCTCATTGACCATCTTGCGGAGAAAGCTCCAAATATTTCTCGACTCTGGATATCTATTGGAGATACCGCTACGAATAATAACACCGCTACGAATAACAATGCTGTAGGAGGGATTGCGGTATGTCCGCTTAGATTTCACACGTGGACGAATCACTGATGTTTGCCTTTCAGAAGACATTTCAACAGGATATACAAGGGAGGTTATATGCCAAGTGGAAACTTAAGGACATCACGATCTGGCAAGGCGGGCAGGAGATTGACGAGGACATTATGCACGCCCTTGCCCGGAGTATACCTTCTGTGTACAGCTTCTTTGGAAATGGGCACATGCTTCGTGAAGACCTATCGACAAGTAGTCCACCAAATGTTCCATTTGGACGTTGACTCTGCATGGACGTTTAAAATATTTTGTGCATGATTAAATATCTCAGGGACTGCTTCACGTGGAACGTTGAACAATCTTTTCACCTTGTGCATGAGACAGCTGCACCATGGTCGATGGCTCCTATCCTCATGAACGAACAAGGGTGGGGACAACATTTCGACCCCGATGAGACGTCAATTTATAGGGTGGTTCACATAAGCGACGCAGCATCTTGAGGAGATGAGTAACGTTTTCAGTTAACCAATTATGGTAGCCCAATGCCCGAATAAGGATATCGATGGGTCACGAGCATGCTTGGAACAAACAGAAGTGCAACAAAGACGTGATCCTGCTGCGAACTAACAGCGAGGGTGATGTTGTCAGCAGACAAAGAGAACTCACCACGGACTCAACACCAATGATGAGAAAAACTGCACCCTCAGAGGTGGTTCTAGTGGCGCTTCCTTCAACTACCTCACACTTCCCTTCTGAGAGATGTGTGGATGTCGGAATCAGTCGGATTGATCATCAGACAAGTACAATATGAATTGTCAGGCGCTTCAGCACCATGAAGCCTGGTGCAGGCGGTCGTGCGGGAGCTACTTTGACCTCAGTTTCCTGTGTCGACCGTACGTCCTATCGGAGACCAGAATCGCCTTTGAGCCCTCCCAATAACCAAGCTTTCCAAACAAACCTATTATGCCAAATCAAACAAAGAAGTACACCAGTTAAAATAAGCATACAGTTCTCGCTGAAACATCGATCATCATCTGTCATCATCAGGAGTTCTGAATTCTCCACCTAAGCTCCCAATTATAAAGGTCATCCTATCGTCCTTGAATGCCGGAATACGTATCCCCGGACGGTAGTAGACTTCTATACGGTTGGTGCTCTGGGTAGGCAGCTGATCGAGGTGCACTCCTCGAAGATTGAGTATCAGGCGCGAGATCATCACGGATGTGATGAGTTGGATGAAGGAGGCTCCAATGGCTTTCAAGTCCTCCTCAACTTGCTGATAGGAGTTCAATTTAATGGGAGAACGAGGGTGTACAATTGTACTCACGAAATAGATTATGGTGTTCATTAGGTTCGTCAGGAATATGATGAAAAAGTAGAAGATGCCGTCTCGTACGAGGACGTGCATCACTCTAAAGAGTTGAATGAATTTGCATAAGAAATTCTACCTGAGTCGAGCTTGATCTCACCTGCTTTTCCCGGATTGCTTCCACAACTTCATCGAACGCCGTATGGTAAGGAAAAAGATGATTGAATCCGTCACCGACGGCGCGACCCATTGTGCGGCTACGAAGGGCCGTCAATCCCCTGACTCGAACATAATCGGCAGCACTCACCGAATGCAGGGTGCGTTCCTGTGAGTATACAGCCTAGGATTGTTGTTTAAATCACCAAATTTTAGGTCTGAAAGGGAAGAAAAGATATACCTCCTAATGGAGGGGGCAAATCGATGGCTGCCACGCAGCAATGTCAGTCTCAAATTTCGGTTAAAATCGCAAGTGCTGTGACTCACGAAATCCCTTATCGATACCAACGGCTGCGATGGCCACTTCACCCGCCAAGAGGGCCAACAGAAATGCCAAAATCCAAGACGAGCGCCCATAGAGCGCGTAGACACGGAGGATCATGACCACTGTGGATAACATAGGCCCTCGCTTCAATATCGGAGTCTCAGCGGCGCATAAATCGGTGAACAAACGCACACTGGCAGACTTGGGGGTACCGTCAGCATCGCCGATTCAGAAGAAGCGCGAGGCTCGGGAATAGAGCACTTACTGCCGACAAGGATCGTGGTTCCTGCGCCTTCGAACTTCGCGAACCGGTGGCATCTGTATTCATTTTGCCAATCAGCCCTGGAAGTTGAATACAAACGGAAAAGAGAGTTGACAGACACGTCTTTTGGCCACGTCGGATCGAAGAAGGCTGTGATCCAGGGCAGTGTGGGTGAAGGAGAAATATCGGAGGGCAGGAGACGCTCATACCATTAAGGATGACGATGAATTCGAGGAGGTTGCCGTATCTGTTCAGGTAGAAGAGTAGACTAGCGCCAGTAAATGGCTGCTTCCAGATGCGTTCGACCTGCCAGTTCTCGTTAGAAGGCTTGCCTTCGGAATCTGATTAGGAACAAGAGGACGCACCTCGTCGGAGAATGTTATCACTACGCAAATTGATACAGCTCTCGGGTCAAGATTTGCCCTCAACGTATGTAAGTGGGAATGTCACCCACTATGATCGTAGACGAGCATCGCAAACGAGGCTATCTGGAAGTACTTCCCAGCGAACCTGGGATAAAGGGAGGCGCAGATAGTGTGAGTAGGAGCCTGGCACAGATAGTATTAAAGGGTTGGGCTCACAAATGAAGGGCTGCTCGCGCAAGGGCGTCAGCGTCCTGAGAAGACATTGCAGGGAGGGTGGAGCTGAAGTGACCGAAGTCCCCCTCTTATGTCTTTCCGAACGCAGGCGGCAGACTATTCAAAGACGGCCACTACCCACTCAACTTAACGATCGACAGGCATCCTGACCCACGCTTGACTATCAAGCAAACGAGGGTGATTTGTATCACTAGCTATCAGGATCATTATCGTTTGTCAGACAGGTTCACTTGATAGGATGCTGCCACTCACGACAACCTCCATGGGCGAAGCGCCGAGGGTCAACTTAGGAAGAAAACTCAGTGAAGCAAGTTTTGAAGTCGTGAATGAACGCTTCCTGCTTCTTGTCGTCTCCTTGTTCCACCATGAAGGGGAGAAGACACTGGCAAGAAGGCCGTGTATTTGCCTCGAGGGCTGCAAAAATAGGACACATCAGTTCTTGGCGCCTTCTCCAGCGTGCAGCACGATATAAGAGCACTGAATCGGATTCCAAAACGGACCGTAGACGTACAGGAAAAGCAACCGACAGCTAAGCTTTGATTATAGTCACCACTTTCAAAGAAGCGGCTCTGACATACGTCCGTTGAGAAGGGGGTGGAATGATTGCCAAGGAAGTTTACAGCGATGCGACCTAGCGGGGAACTCGACCGTTTCACAGGTCAAGCAACTAAACTGCCATTGCCGTCGGGATGCGGCCCTCGTGTCTTGACAAGGACTTGGGCAATTCAGCGGCATCGTGCAGCCCAATGCTAGTTGCCATCAAACTACAGAGTGGATTTGAGCACACATGAAGCACCAGCTCGGATTACAAGCCGTCAATTCCAAGAAGAGTAATGCCTGCAGGTGGGTCTGAAACTCTGAGAATTGTTTCGACCGACGGCCTCTTGTGTGTAGTCAGCTGAGCACAGAGAGACGCCGTGAAATCGAAGCTCTATCGTTCGACAGAGTTCCGAGTCTGGCAGGGCCCAGAAGAAAAGAAACGGGGACAAAGAACCATCGCATACTCTGAATTTAAGTAGAGTCCGTCAGTTGGTGCGAGAGAACTCAGAGATGGTACTAGTAGAGTTCGGAAACGAAACCAGAGGAGAGTCACGCTCGCCTCTGACTGATTTGTCATTCCGCCGAGCGGCATGATCGGGTATTTCCGAAGGCTGGTGTGAACAAACTTTTGGGAAGACCAACGTGTGCCAAACGCCGCTTGAACGCGAACCACTACCATCTCTTCCCGGAGTCCTCTTTTCTGACGGTTTATCGACAAATCGTCAACATTTCGTCCTCCCACCTCCCCCATTCCCACTCTCGCATCATCTTCTGTCCAGGCAGGGGATTCATGCTTCGACCTCCAATTGCTATACCAAAGCATAAGAGATACTTGCCCAAATCTTCTAGTTGTCTTGTACGCATCCAGCTCAATCTTCCCGTCTGCCTGCAGCTAACGACATTCCAGCGTTGAAATACCACCCATCTGCCCAGTATGGCCGCCGGAATCGTCAACATTCGCCGTGATGTCGATGACAAGTTCTATCGTTACCGGCATGTGTTACGTTTTCTCCGTGTGCTGACTCACTGCTCACATGCGTTTACACGCCCAGCATGCCCCTTCTAACCACCAAAATTGAGGGAAAGGGAAATGGCATCAAAACCGTGATCCCTAACATGTCTGACGTTGCTCGGGCCTTGAGCCGACCTCCCACGTACACCACTAAATTCTTCGGGTGCGAACTCGGTGCGCAGACCACTTTCGACGAGAAAAATGACCGCTACATTGTCAACGGTGCTCATGATGCCAACCGGCTGCGTGAGCTGCTCGACGTCTTCATCGACAAATTCGTCCTGTGCAAGTCGTGCAAGAACCCCGAGACGGAGCTCATCATTCTCAAGACCGGCAGGCAGGAGGACATCATTCGTGACTGCAAGGCCTGCGGAGAGCGCACGGGGGTCGACATGAGGCACAAGCTCACCACGTTCATCGTCAAAAATCCTCCCGTCAAAATCAAGAAGGGCAAGAACAAGAACACCGGCGGAGATGCGGCATCGGGTGTGGGTGGCGGTGGCAACCCTGATCCCACGGAAAATAGCCCTCCTCCCGAGGGCGGCGCTGATGGTGCGGAGAGCGACGATGAGCTTACGAAGAAGATCAAGGCTGAGGCCGCGGAGCTCAACACCGACACCGCGTTGGCCAAGGACGACTGGTCTGCAGACACTTCCCCGGAGGCGGTCAAGCAGCGAGTCAAAGCTCTCGAAAGCAGCATGGCTGCTGCTGCCCTTGGTGGTGGGGACGACGACGGCAGCGACGATGACGCCAACAGTCCGTATTCTGTCCTCGGCCTTTGGATTGAGGAACACCCCGACGCTGACCCCAAAGCTCGCTCCATTGCGATTTACAAGAAGATTGAGGAGCTAGGCATCGAGAAGAAGCATAAGACCGTTACTGTGCTCGTCCAGGCTCTCTTCACGGCCAATATCGTCAAGGAGATCGACGGCTATGCTACTCTTCTGACCAAGGTTTGTTCCTTCTCTCTTTCATTTCATTCAAAAGTTTACCCGGTCGTCTCTCAGATGGTTACGTCCGAAAAGCACCAGAAGTCGCTCCTCGGAGGGATCGAACGCTTCCTCGGCTTCTCTCACCCCGACCTCATTCCCTCGGTGCCTAAAATCTTGATGGGCTTCTACCAGACCGACCTCCTTGATGAGGAGGTCATCACCCAGTGGGGCACCCATGTCAGCAAGAAGTACGTCGACAAAGACACCAGCAAGAAGGTCAGGAAGGCGAGTGAGCCATTCTTGAAGGTATGCTTTCTGTCCGTTCTTGCGTTTCCAGCATCGCTGACCATCGTGCTTTACTCTCTTTTGTAGTGGCTCGCTGAGGCCGACGATGATGATGACGAGTAGTCGGCTGCCATCGTTGCTCCTTTTACGCTGGTTCGAAGCTTGGCAAAGGCAAGACGAATGTGTCACCACCCGTGAATCTCGTTCGCTGATCTATATACTTAGAAAACTCCTTTCGTTGCTCTACCTTCTTTTCCTTTATATCATCCCTCTCGTAATGTCGCCCTGGGTCGACAATCGCATTGTGGCGTATAGACAATGTCCGTCAGATCTAGTCTCCATATGAATATGATGTTCCTTTTTTCCAGGAGGTCTGTCCTTTGAGCACTGCGGCATTTACGATCTTCCATGCTGCGTGGCTATGAATTGATATAAGAGGATGTGCCTCACTGTTCGTGTCTCCCGTTGGTCACTGGTCCCTCCGCATAAGTACTGCCTACTGGCATGACAGGGATGCGACGTGACGATTGCAACGTTAGCCAACAAAAGCAACGGTCAAAATCAAAACCGCAAGCTCATTGTTGTCTGCATCAGATCGCCGCCGGCATCGTTCAAGTCCTATGGGGTGTTACTCATCACCCTCATTGCGGTCTCGTTGTCCTCAATGCCTTTGGTTTGCAACAGGATGCGGTACGAGGGTGAGGCGCTGTTGAGGAACACCTTTATGACGTCGCGTTCTGCTTACTTTTTTCCTCAATCCTGTGCAGACAGCAAATAATCCCTCCGTCAGTTTTGTCCTTGCTACCCTTCGCCCCCTTCCACCCTCTAAGACTACCTGCGCGAAACTTTGTCTGAAGCGTTGGTATGAGTAAATGTTCCTTTGCCAGTTATTGCTGTAATCGTCGCATGCTACTACTGTCATGGTCAAGGTCTTCGACTCCGCTAGTATTTCGAGTCAACGCTCAAGCCAATGCCAGGCCGCGCTGCATATGTCAAGTTGACCACAACCCTTTTCTGTCTCACACCCCACTCTCCTTGTTGTTTCTTTTTCGCGTCCACAGCTATGGGTAACGAGTGTCTTTTTCCTGGGATAGAGCAGTTAGCTGCACAACTCCCGACTGCTTTATCGATGCTATCAACGTCAATCAAACTGTTGTCGATGCTGTTATTAAGTACGTGCTGCATACCACTATGACCGTACCTTACCTGAGGTCCTTATAATATGTCTATGAAAGGCTTTCGTGGACGGCTGCAAGGTTGTCGGCGCCCGTCACTGCCTCTAGTGGTGGCCCATCAGTCAGAGGACGCAGACCTCTACTGCGAGCTCGCCGGGTCAGATGGGCGATGCTACTGTGGCTAGATGAAATTTGAACGTACTTGGGCTTATTGGAACTGTTGGTGTCGTTTGTTGTCCTTGCTTCAAAGCCTCCAGAATCATGTTGCTCACGCGACAATCCCTGCACGTAGCGAATGTAGATGTGGCGCAACTTGATGGCTGCGCTACATTGCCATTGGACCGCTTTCTGCCGTCTGATCATTGACCGGTCGCTTCCCCCCCAGGGCCTAATCTCACAGCTACGAAGCGTCGCTTTTCCGAATCTTCTTTTAATGTTCGTTAAGTGAGTACGGTATTCATGATCAATCTCATTCAATTACAGTCCTGCGTGGCATTGACGAGGAGTGTGGTTCGGAGAACCGGAATAGCTACAGCTTTTAGGGTTTATTTCGTCCGACCTTCCCCAAGGCACGAAGCGCGGCACCGATTCCATGTGGAGAAACCTGGAGAATATTCCCGTATGATAGTATCTTATTATCATGGTCATATGATGCTCTAAATACTCGTCCCCTCTACTTGGAGACCAACTCATCGCCAACTGTCGTTCTGAAGCGCCAGTGAAAAATTTCTTCCCGCCAGGTTTTACAGCCTTTTAGTTTTTGGATGTGATGCTAAAGACATATTTCATTCCGCGTTTGCAGGAGGGATGGATGCAGCTGTCAGTTGATTCTGTCTCCGGCATCTCCGACGGCACGATAAAAATCTCTTCCCCGGATTATCAAATATCAGAGATTTCGTTGCACATGTTTGTTTCCTTGCCCTGATCATGAGCCTGGGCATCGTCTCGCATTTACTAAACCAGGTCTACAGTCACCCATGGCCTGCCAGGAGGCCCGTAATCTTCTCTCCTGGAATGGACTATAGAACTCGGCCTTTCAAAACCAATTTCCTCTTCATAGCCTCCGACCCCGCAAACATCTCATGATCATCTCTGGAGGGCGCCGTGTTGATTGTGAAATTAGAGATCGCGGCAACCCTCGACAGTTTGTTTGTGATATATAGACAATTTGACGATCACGGAGTGGTGCATTGCTCTGCCCGTTCTTGTCCTCTAACCGCCATCCCCCTTCCTCGCCGTCGGCCAGCAAGGCAGACCTCCACCTGAGGCGCTCGCGATGCCGACCGCCGAACATCCAGTGTTCTTCCCGAGCCCTGGGATGCAGGTTCTGAGCGCCCTCATTCACTTTTTCGGTGCGTCTTACCCCGGATCGCGGCAGAATCAAGCTGATGGTCTATCCAACCCCCAGGTCTCACTATCATCTCGCATTGCATCTCCCGACGAGTCCAGTATGAAAGCCTGACCTTCAACGGCATCCGAACTATGCCTTGGCCCCGTCTTTCCGTCATCCTCATGTTTTGCGATTCCTGGTTGTTCATGCTCTCAAGTGAGTGGATCCGACATCTTCTCTCAGGCACGATCCTCAAGTTGGCGTAGGCGGTATTCTGGTGTTTGGAGTGGGACTGGAGTATTCGAAGGCGGTTTGCACGACAGCCATCTATCTCTGCATCTTCTTCTACTCGACGTCGAAGTTTTTCCTGTATGCCTTCCTTGGTACGTCTGCTCCGCCTACTTGCCTGGGCTTTTTGCCTGACAAGCGGCATAATTTTCAGCCGAGAAAGTCCACATCGTCTGGTCACCGACAGTCGGCGGGCGACGTTTTGAGTCACCGGTGTATCTCGTTTGTCTTGTGTCGGTGTCATTGTACTGCATAGTAATAACTCTCATGCTTGGAGGTGAGTATTGTGGGGTCCCCTCATTTCCATCTTTTCTCAACCCGGCTCCGCAGGTCCCATCCATGAAACCGCTTCAAACGGAGCTTGCGTGACTGGTCTGAAGCCCTTGGCCTCCATTCCCCTACTGGTATACGACGTGTGCGTTCCGTCCATTCTACACTCCCGAGTGGTATAATTGACGTTTAGTTGCAGATATATCAGCATGTTTCTGACGTTCCTATTTTTGTTTCCCCTCCTACGATCACAAATGATGAGCTCGACCGTTCGCCGACTCAGCATTCGGACATTGATGTCAGTCAAAGTTCCATTGAATGACCTGGTCGACTCATTGATGATTTATGCAGAGCTGCCGTTATTGCCCTGACCACATCAACTGTGAGCGCGCTTTTTCTACAACTCAGATTTGATCTTATATTCTGCTTTTCAGATCAACGTCGTCATGATTATTGTCTTCAAAGGCCGGGAGCTGGGATGGGTAAATCTGAGCGCATGCGGTGCAGATGTGAGTAGTCATTTTAATTTTCTTCTCATCGAATTCTTGATTTACTTTCCCAAAGATCATCATAAATGCCGCCGCCGTTTTCTGGGTGTCAGGCAGCAAACATGGTAGGCAGCAGCAGCAACATATCGGCTCGAGTGGTCTGCCGCCAGAGCGCGGTCGCGGAAGGCAGCTCGACCCTTTCAGCGTTGGCGCCGTTGAAAGTCTACACTTTGCTACCAGCACCAAAGCATCAGCCATTGATAGCCCACAAGCTGACGTCGAGAGCCCGCCTCCACCCGTTCCTGCATTCCGTGAACCACCGCAAAACTTCTCTCCACACGTCTCCTATCCGTATTTCCGAGGCGAACTGGAACGTAACCTCGGGACGCAGCCAACCCGCGTTCAACGCCAGAACTCTTGGTTCCGGCGGATGCTTACTGGTGAGGCGATGAGTGACGCGCCGGCCGTCAGGGTATGTCTTCTTTGAACGTCTATCAGAACTCTATCTGACATTTTTGTGACTTTGTCAGATTACTGTTACTCGGGAATTCGACCACCAGCCCTCGCAGATTGGTCTGCAGGCTAAAGACGACTCAAAATCCGATATCCATGAAGACAAATCGTCTTCTTGCGATCCATCATGATAACGACCTCTTTGCTTTCCTTTGGCTGTCATTTATCTATAACACCAGATACCACTTCGAGGGAAACTAATGCCAGTGTATTCGGGAAAATACCCACCCAACCATCCAGCAGCTATTGTACTAGGGAACGTGTTGTTGAGTTGTCTCCAACACCATCAATCTCTCTACGCTGTAATATTCATGAGCGCAAACGGACATACCATACTCATCCCATAGTTAAAATTTGTTGTACCACTACACCACATCCGTATTGACTTTCTTTTCGCCTCCTACCACGGTTAGGGACAACGTACTGTGGGGATTGATGGTGGCAACGATACATGTGTTTCATCGTGCTCGAGGTTAGGTCATATGAGAGGCCCGTACAACACATATGGATAACCTGTGGCGCCTCAGGACATTGATGAGGTTCCCGATAAAGAGCGATCCTCAAGCTTTTCACTGCCGTTTTCTCAGATAAGAAAGCGAAGTGACAATGAAGCGGTCCTTTAGGAGCCTTTAGGAGACAACAATCGTGCAAGGAGATCAGCAGACATCGGGGAGACGGGGACCCTCCTGGGCATCGCGTCATAGGACAAGCGAACGGCATTTTACGAGCCTATCAGTTGGCGTTCGGTCATCAATGCCGAAGGGCGTTCGTTACCACCATGTAGTCAATTGTCGTCCACGCGATCCTCGCGGGTTCGTGGTCACATTACTTACCTTGCTCAGTAATACGAGTAATCGAGTAATTGTGCCTTGCAGCCCAGGCAGCCCCTCGAGAGCCGCGGTGTCTCGATCATGATGCACTGCGATTTTTACGGGCCATTTTACTTACGTTCTGCGAGGATCGTCCAGAGAGGGGTTGTTGTCACGATGACTTCTCCATCAGATCGTAAACACGCGAGACGCGCGTCAATTCTAGCGGTCAGGACGGGCGCTTAAGCCGAGTCACGTCATGGGCCACCTGAATAGAATTCTCTCCTTCTCATTTCCTCACATAACCGATAATAGATGCAATCCCATGGACAGCTGGCGTTCGAATTAGTAATCTCGTGCACACACAATTTGAAGGGGTTGCTAACCTACATTCGTTCTGAAAGGTGAGTCACCGGAAGGGTCCACTCATGAGCCTCCTTATGAACCACCCCGGAACCCTCCTATGACTTCGAATTATGGCACGCTAGGCCATCGTCACCACTGTGACGGTCAGCCGGACACTTATGTCGACAACACAAGAAGACGCCTCAGCCAATCATTCAGCACCCAACGCACAGTAGCACCGGTACTTGAGTGAACCTGATGTTTTACAAAAAAAAACAAGCCTCGGAGGCCTCATAGAAGTTGCGAGGGACACGTAAATGTGGAGGCGAGAAAGAAAGACGATGCTTAGAGATAGTGGGTATTCGAAGGAAAGATGGATTCACAGATGAATGGAGCTTATATATCTTGTCTAGTCCCACTTTTTTGGGGAAAGATCACTGAGTACCGACCACGCGACGATTTTTCGCGGAAGACATTTTTGGTAGGTCGATTCCCAAATCAGGAACACTCAGTCACGCGCAAGGTGCGCGTCGATCTTGAGAAGGCAGTCGAACCATTCTTCTAGCATCTCTCGTAAATGTGAGATTGTTTCCAAGTACATAAACACTGCTTGTGCTATGACTCGAACATTATCTAAATACAAGACTTCAAGTTGGCTGAGCAATCTTACTCAACGTGCGTAGTCGTTCTTCCGTTATTTCATTTCATTCTGTGAGAAGTTAATGCCTTACAGGTTCCATACACTTAGTATCTGTCTCGTATCATTGGACAAGCTTATTAGGACTATAATATGTTCTCGGTACAGTATTGTTTTGGTTTGTCAAAACCTGCATTAACTTTTGTTGGACTCACAAACTAAGGGTGAATAAAATTCCTCGCGGTGGCATGTGTATGGTCATGCTTTGCCTTATTCCTCCTGCTATGTTGGCCACGACATGGCCAAGTCAGTAATGCGCAAAATTATTCTGGTAGATCTGATGCTTATGGGTAATGCTCAGCCAGATTAATTGCAGAACCTGACTCCATTACAGCTTCCGGTGAATTGTCGCTCCAAGGTTCCTCTAGAGTAAATAAGTTACACGAGGGCAATAGTTCCCGCAGCGGCTGCGAAGAAAATACTGGCAGTGGTTAAGCCAAAGCTGGCGAGTGCACCGCCAGTCTGAGTGGCTACGTCGGTAGAAGTAGTGGAAGAGGAGGAATTGTCGCTGGACCCACTGCCGGACAACGAGGATCCACTCGCATTGGAGGAACCACCTGAAGAACCGGAAGCGGAGATAGGTCTACCGATAGTTGCGCAGGTTTGAATGAAGCCTGTCCGAGATTAGAATTGATTGTTATTTGCTGGTCTCGAAGGAGTCACGACAGTTCTGTACGCACTGTCAACGGCAGCATCTGCGAGAGATTGGTCGAAGCTGCCCGCGTCTACGGAACACTGGTAGCAATTTCTCAGGGATGCTACGACGCTTTCAGTACATAGGCATTCCATCGTGTTGCAGCCCTGGACCTAGACAAAATGATTGAGCTAACAGTGGATGAGAGCAACAACGTCTCGAGGGCGTACATTGAAGGCATCAACCAAGGCCTGGCATTGCTGTACAAGGCACTGACTTGGGACGTTGCTGGGGTCGAAGCCAGACAGTTGGCGGGTGTTGAGGCTGATTAAAGGGGCAGGTTCGGCGAGAACTAGGAGATCAAATTGTCAGCACCGCGACGACAGGATGTGGTGTGCGAAGAAACAAACCCGCGGGAAGAGCAAGAAGGACAGTGGTAGCAAAGCTCAAAAGAGTGACCATTTTGGGATGGCAATTGGAGTGAAAACCCTGAGAAGTAGGAGGCAGTTGAAGGAGGGTAAAGAATGCCCACAACACTTCGAACAACGACCTTTTATATGCTTGAACAGGGATGCTGAAAGCCATCATACAACACCGCAGACCATAGAAGCCAAGAGCTGATCGATGCCTCCGAAAACTATACACTTCCCATAAATATTATAATCAGTGGAAGGGTCCAGTCAGGTTCGAGTGTCGTGGATAATGGTCAATCATCGTTGTCAGCGGAGGACGAGTGGAGTTTGCGCGAAATTTTGTTGTGGGTCGCAATCAACCCGTATATTCGCGAAAAATCAGGAATAACACTTCAGTCCAAGACATTTCAGGACACGTCCTCGAGTTCGAAGATGCATTTGAGCACACACCGAAAGCGAATCTCGTAGGCATTCGGGAGAGACGCGTTGTCAGGCGTGTCATGAACGTACTTACCCTACACCATCATTTCCTCGGCAGGGGTCCGAGGACGCCCATATCCTAAAATGAACTCTAGTGCAAATCATGATCATCCTGAAGATCTTCTGAGAATCGTGGTGCAGAGTGACTAGCGCTGCGTCGACGTCGATGAACAACACGGCAACCGAGCCCGACTTCGACAGATTGGGTACAAAAATATCCTGATTTCTACCAGAAGAGTTCTTTTTATGGTATGAACTGTCGAAGGCTCGCAACGGAGGAAAACGCACGGACTTACAGACCCTAAGGGTAGCTGAAGCGTCGATAAAGTTGAGAAAGGGGTCGTGGCCGTCATTGTCCTCTTCTGAGTCTTGGCAAGGATCTACTCTGCAAGAGGTGGAAACGTTGTTGGGTGTTGATCAATACAAGGAAGGCGTCCGCTCCTTTCCTGTTGGGCGCGGTGAGAGTGCAACTGTCAAAAAGTTTCCTCGAGCCTGACATATCACGGATAGCTGAGGAGGTCGCCACCGAATGTCCGGGTGGAGGAGAGGCGCTCGAGCCTGAGACATCACTTCTTCTGAGGTGCTAAGTTCTAAAAAAAGATATTGAGTAGACAAGAAAAGACGAGGTCGGCTCGAAAAATCAAAACTTTGAACCATGAAAGAAGGCAAAACAACGCGACTTGAATTAAGTAGTAAGTAAGTAATGGCGAATTCGAAGGAAGATTGTACATAAATGACCGATGGAGGAAGAAAAATCGAGAATTATAAGTATAGAGTTCACAACATCATTAACTAGCGTGGCAATCGAAAGAGCAAATGAAAGCGGTATAAAAGAAGACCGTGGTATATGAAATGACGAACACCAAAAGGTAAAAGAGGATTAGGGGCAAAAAGGTGGAGGCGAGCAGGATTGGTTTGATTCAAAGGCTGGAGTTCGAAAAGAAGAAGACAAAGGGCGACGGGCGTGGGGATGGTGATTTGGTCGACACTCGACAGTGTTGTGGCCATGGCGCAAGGAGATGAGAAAGCAATCGCGTCCAGAATGCTGTATCTCGTTCTCGACGAGAGATGTTGGAATCTGCGGGAAGCGTACAGTTTTTGATTGGCGGCGGAGATGAGGAGTACGGAGGGCAACTTGAGATCGTGGCATCATGGATACGGCCGTCGTCTTCGTTTGAGCAGAGCTTCGTTTGAGCAGAGGGAAACGCGATTGAGGGTTTGACCCGCGCTGAGATGACCAAGGCTGCACCTCGTCATACACAACGGCCGAAAAACCGCGTTTTCGAGCGCATATAAGCGACGTTGTGTGGCAGGTCGAGACTTTCTGTACCAGCGAACTGGACCCTGCCAGGATGCCCGTCGAGAGAAAGGTAAATCGGAGCTTTACAGATGGAACAAAATATATCAGTACGACAGAAGAGATAATGAACCAAGGGGAGATAAACTAACCTGCCTGGATCATACCACTTGCAAGGTTCAGGCGAGCTTCCCATACTTCCGGAACCCCAAAAAATGCAAGCTGACGCGGTCAACGCGTAGAACAAGCTGGTTTCATCATCCCATCGCCAATCATCGATCATCCCTCGCCCAATCCAACCTCCAAACCCACCAGAAACCCAACCCAACCTCATGCCCCCATCTCAACCCCAATAAAACCTTCAAGCCCTCAATCCTCCCCACTCCCATCCCCATCGCCCTCTCCCTCCTGTTCCTCTCCTTCTGCCTCACCCTCATCGCCCAACCGGCCCTCACCACCCTTCCACTCCCGTTCCCAGGGCGGATCCGGCACTAGCGGCGTAAGCGCAGGATGCCCTGGTGGGAGAGAGGAGCGGGCTTGATGGAGGCGTGCGAGCAGGGCTGAGCGGTCGGCGAGCAGACTTTGGATGTGGTCGATTGCTAGATTAGAAGGAGGTAAGTAGAAGGATCGAGAAGAGTAGGAGGTGAATGAGATAAGAGAAGATAGTGAGATAGACGGGAGAAAAGGTGGGGCTCAGGAGATTGTCGAAGAGTGAACGAGAAAATAAGCAAGGGTTCAAAGACAAGTAGCTGGCGAATCAAGCAGCTGATCCCAATAGCTACGAGGTCCGAGAAAAAAAATAGATATAGAAAAGAAGAAATAAGGAGGAAGATTTGAACAGCTTAAACCAATATCAACTGTCACTGGAAGACGGCAGCTGGCGGAATGAAGGACAGAATATCGGTCTTGCAGACCGAATAACAACCAAGAATATGCAAGAAAAATAATAGAAACAAAACCCAACGAAAAAACGATGACTCACTCTTCGACAACACAACATTTTCGCTCCTCGGACCTGCTCTTCCATCGATCTTCAATCCATCCTTCTCGTTCTCCTGCCCTTCCTGCCCCTTCCCTTTCTTCGCCCTTCCCTTCTTCTTCGTTGCTCCGTTTACCCCAGGGCCAATCCTCTTCGTCGCCTGTCTCTCCGCCTCCTCTTCCTCGCGGATCGCCTCCCGCAGCGCCGGCACCGTCTCGCACAGCGCCTCGTACCCTCGCCGGATGTTCGCCCGCCGCTTCTGCTCTGACTGGATGTGGTTCGCTTTCTTCTGCGAGGGCGAGAGGAGGGCAGGTTTGTGTGAAGGTGCGCCATTGGCGTTTGTTGGTGCTGCTGCTGTTGAGCCCGCGATGGGTGGAGAGGTAGACGTCCGCGTACGCTTAGAGGTAGATGTTGAGCCCGAGGTAGAGGCTGTGGCGTTGCCGTTTGTGCGTGACCGGGTAAAATGTGATGAGGAAGACGAGGAGGGGATCGGGGACGGTGGCGATTGTTGAAGCTGTGTCCGACCAGATGAGGAAGTCGACGGCGCAGATTGGGAAGAGGGTACGCGATTTGCGGATCCTGAGGGGGAGATGTCTCGTTGGTGGGGGGGTATATGCACTTGAAGTTGCTGTTGTTGTTGGGAAGGGTGATGCATGGGTATCGAATTATGTTGTTGCTGCTGGAAATTGAACGGTGAATGCGGAGTCGTGGGTGTGCCGGACGTTGAAGAGTCGCGAGGGGAGATATGGTTCATGTTCAGAGGCGACAGTAAATTCTGTTGTGGTATGCAAGAGTGTTGATATTGCGAGTTCAGCAACAGCATTTGCTGCTGCTGATGGAGCTTGCTGTTGTGGAGAAAAGGAAAGGAATCGTGTGGCGACGAGTACGAGTTGGCTCTCTGCTGCTGCTGTTGCTGCTGCTGGAGATGTTGTTGCTGGTGTTGTAGCACCTGCTGCTGGTGCACGAGCTGTTGCTGGTGCTGCAGCTGCTGGTCGTAATGACCCAGATGCCGTCCGTGCAGGTCGAAATGTCGCTGGTTCATGTTCGACTGGTGGCTCATCATGAAATCACCACCGGAATCCCAGCGATGATCTGGATCGAGCGACATGAGATCCTTCGTGGCTTTTGCGAGCGCCTGCCGGTGCTCTGGATTCGAGTCGAGCGAATCGTCGACAATCGAGTGCTGCATGGGAGCCGAGTTGTACAACGCCCACTCTGACGCAGACAAGGTATCCTCCGAGTAGTCCATCGACGAGAGAAAGGTCTGGAATGCATGACTCTCGGACTGGGTGAGCAGCGACTGCATTGCTGAGTGCAGATCCCCAGCGATAAGGAAGATAAAGGCAGAAGCGAGGAGATGTGCGCACGGACGGCGACGGCGACGACTGACTGGCTTTGCGAATAAATTGTGTTGCCTGATGGACTGTGGGGTAGACGACAAAGGGCAACCCTCTCCGACAACTCGCATGTGAAATCTTTGTCGCGGTGGCGGTGCAGCTCCTTCCAAATCGGGCCGCACGTGGCAAGCTGCTGCTCCGTCCCGCCGCCGCTCACACCTTTCTCTTCCTACCCCGCATTTGTCGATTCCACCTGATCTCAAGTTCCTTGATTCTGATTCTGACCACATTAAATTCTCCAGAAATTCTAAACTCTCTTACCTGGAGCTTTATCAGAACACGCAGAATTTTCCTGCTCCTCAGTCCCAGTCTTCTGGGCCTCAGTGACCCCACTCGTACCCTCTGCCCACTCACGTCAGAGTGTCAAGGGGAGCGGCCACAAGGTCTCCATTTCGACAGTTTGGATTAATGAAACAACGACCGCCACCTGCTTGAAAACCTTGGGTTGAGTCGTTGACACCATCGCCCCCATGCCGACCAGACGTGACGACTCAATATTCAATGGTCGTCCCTCGCCAGCTTTGAGGGCAGCCCAAGTCCCTTAATTAATGTCTCTATGGACTCTCAAGGTCTGTCTTCGGGAGCGAGCGCTCAGCTAGTGTTGTTGGCGTACTTACGACCGCGGCGGCCACGATTCGGACTGCACGCGGTACCGTGGAGCTGCTGCGCTTAGAGCACCCTTCGTCGGCGTCGGGAAGGGCAAATGCCATCATAAACCCTCTTTACGACTCGCATGACCTCATCAAAGGCAATCTTACGAACTGCGAGGCAACTTAGGGCAACTTGCTCATCTCTTCGTTCTTCTGCCGCCTATCCCAGACTTTTGACCCCAGAGCACTTGGCCAGTATGTGGAGGTATCGGGTCCTCTCTTCCAAGGCATCAGAACACTTCTTATTTATAAGCGCCCCTTTCGCTCATTCAATGTCGTCCATGTGGATGCTGTTCCTATTTCCAGCCCTCGTCTGCAGTCTGCACCTCTATCGTTGCCCTGTTGATCCTCTGAAACCTCCAACAATACTGTAACGATTTTTGCACAGCCAGCCCAAACCGACTTGTTATGTCGGACAGCCGTTCATCCTCCTACGTCAGGCTACTTAGTCGCGTCCAACTTCTACAATCATCTCTTGGACAACGCAAAATTGATGACAAACGGAGGGTCTAGCGCTCAGCAACTGAATGCTGCTGGCGCAGCGCGCGCACTCGACTTCAGCATGCAGAAGCTCCGAGAGAAGCTAGGAAGTGGGGAGAGAGCCCTTCTGGCATCGTTGCCCTATGTTCACTTTGGAGTTTGATTTGGATTTCGTTTTAGCGGCTGTAGCGGTAGTCAGTTTTATCTTCATATTATACAACAGCAGGATCTGTAATTGCTTGTAGGATGATCATAATGCACTGTTGAACCGAGGCTCTCAATCCATTATGAGTGCAAATGATAGGTGCGGGATCTGCAACCTCGGAGGACCGAATCGATATGTATCTCCTCTCAGTAGATTTCCTCGCGCCATCGTCGTCGACGATGAGCAGGAAGAAAGTGCCTGCGAATACGATCTCGGCGCCTATTGTAAGGGCACGTTCCATTGCCCTCGTGCGGCCGACATCTTGTCACTTCTTTAGAAGCACGACTTTCCCTTCGTCCCGTTGAATTCAAACCAACGACATTTCCACATTTCCCCCATTTCATCGTGTGACGGCACTTGCTCATAAACAAAAGCAGTGAAGCTCATTTGAACACTGGACTCCCAGGGGCCAGCACCTGTTCTCCTCGGCCATCAATAATTAAATTCCGATGAAGGGCTCGCTGACTATACAAAGTCAAAGCTGCTATGTATAAGTATTGCGAAAGCCCAGGTGCTCGAATCTCTGGCGGCCTCCGCGGACCGCTGGTGAACCGGTGTCACTTCACACTGATTGATGGTCAACCATTCACAGAGTAGGACAAGCAAAATAGAAATAGACCGTGGCAAAGCCCGTTCGCATGGATGCTGCGTATTCATGGTGATAACGATCCAGGCCGTAGAAATGAGAAAAGAACGAATAAAAAACAGTGGAAAAAGGTAAACCCAATGAGAGAATGACGACCACGCTGTCCTGGACCAGAGGAGTGCTCTATAAGATGATACTAAACCATGCACACCTCGCAGACAGGAGACAATTCTCCTGAAGGCAACAATGAAAGAAGGGGGAAACAAAGAAGACTGGAATGAGATGAAGAGAAAGTCACTGAACGACTTGAGCTACCGTCAAGAAGCATCGCAAGACAAAACATAGCTCCGCGAGGAGGGAGATGTGCCTCGAGGAAAACCATCGAAACGAGAAAAAGGCAGGAGACAAAAACGTAGAAGCAAAAGCCTACGAAAGAGCAACAACTCACGTTTTGACAGCACAACATCTCCGCTTCTGGAATGGATCCTCCTTTCGATCTTGCTACTTCCCCTTCGACCGATTTTCGCCGCTTCAGCCTGACTGGTTCTGTGTTGGCGAGAGGAAAGGGAAAGCAGATGGTTGGTCGCTCTCGGCGCTCGGGTTAAGCCTGCGGTGGGTGGTGAAGCAGACTGGTGAGCTCTCAGTAGACGCAGTGGAGTTGGCGTTTGTCCGCAACCAGGTAAGGGGTGATGAAGAAGATGAAGGTTGGATATGAAGAGAGAATTGGAGACGGCATTGGGTTGGAACTGTGTCCGACCCGATGAGGAGATTGAGGGTGCTGCGAGGGATGATGCAGGGGTATCGAATTACGTTGTTACTGGAAATCGAAGGGTGAATGCGGAGTCGTAGGTGTGCCGAACGTTGGGGAGTCGTGAAGGGACATATAGTTCATATTGAGAGGCGACAGTAAATTTTGTGGAGGCATGGATTGGAGCATATGCTTCTGCTGCATAACCTTGTTGGTGTGCAGGAAAGGCAACAATTCGTGTGGTGACGAGTACGAGTTGGCTCTTCGCTGTTGCTCCTGCTGGAGATACTTAGTGCCCCATATGCCGCCCAGCGACGTTGGTTCATGCAATTGGTCCATCTTATGAGGGGGCTCCGGATTCGAGTCTAGCAAACTGTCGACCGTGTGGCCATGGAGTGACGCATGGCGACGCAGAGAAGGTATGTTCTGAGTAGTCCATTGACGAGAGAAACGACCTGGAATGCCTGGCTCTCGGCCTGGGAGAGCAGCTCAAACAGCCCTCTGTGGTGAGGAAAGGCAATGACTGGTTGGCGAACTCGCATGAGAAACTTGCGGTGGCAGTGCACCTCGGTTTGTTCTACAGGCTCACTTAGTACTGTTTTTGCTCACCCTTCTCGAGCTTGATCTACCATTGATACTCAGTGTCCTCGAAAAATCACTCTGGATTCGCTTTCAAAGTACAGGGAACCAGAATCACCAAACGTCTATTGAACTAGCCCCTGAAGGTCTTCCAGCCCGACCGGACATCTTAGAAATGCCTTTTTCGTTCGCTTCCAGCTAGAGACCTTCGACCTCATAGCAAACAGCAACAAGCCATCCAACTGCTACCTCTGGGCAGCCCTGAGATGCCGTTATGTCTTTCCAACGTCGGCGGGTTTCACCCACAAGGGACCTTGAAGACCTGAACGTCACTCACGAGGGTCATCCAAGTTTGTCTGCATGGTTTGATTATCTTGAAGGCACCCTTTTGACACGATTTAACCCTACAGGAGACCGCGTTGATCTTTTAGAATCCATCTTGAATCAGCAGAGGGCGGTCGAGCTGCCCACACCGACCCAACTTTCTCAGCAACCTTCGTACATCGAAAACGCCATTACCTATAAGGAGAAAGTCATCCTGTTCTTGCCCGAGACCCCTCCTAAACTGTCCAGCCATCTCTCGAATCCCGCGATGTTGTTCACTTCTCGGTTCAAAAAGTTTGCAGACATTGAAGACGTCGACCGTGCCACCCCCCGTCGTCAAAGAGCAGCGAAATGTATTCCTGAGGGGCATCCGGATCTGCCGAACCTACTCTCTGAATTCGGCTGTTCGTTCGCGACTCGCTTTCAATTATTTAGGGAACCGAACGATATCAAGAGCGCCATTTCGAACCATGAGAGATCCTCCTCACGTTCGCAGGATACGCTAGCATCCACGAACGACTCGCCAACCTCAGGACAACGTATTACTCGTTTCAATGTCTGACTGGAATGCTGTGCTTTTGGATTGGATTCCTTCTGTGACATGTCAACATGACTGCTGTGTGCCGCCGTTGCGGATGTGAAGGTAACGAGCAGACGTTATCAGAGACTTATGTCACGACAGGCACGAGTCTGACATGTACAGCACCCGGGGTTAAATTATGTTGACAAGCAAACGAAAGTTGGGCATTGCCCAGAGTATGCAGAAAAGGCCATGAGGTACCCTTTATTCAGCTACAAGAGAAGGCAAAAAGACTACGGAAGGAATTACCAAGGAGGAAATGTCAAGGAAACGAGAGGATCTTTAAATAGGCGCCCGTCAGCAGGTATGCACACCTTTCGACACGAGGCGTACGTGACGTGCGATCGCCGGGGACAAGCAGGGGATGTCAAGATAAGAACATCAAAGTAGAAAGCATCAGTACCCCCTTCCCCTGTAGGACCCTCCTACCAACCACTGAACCGCCGGAGCACGATGAGCAACGAAGACGCTGATCGCTCCAGTCAGCACAGATCTGAGGGGCGTCCTACAACGGATACAGAAAGGAAAGTGGTTCTGCGAGGTAAATGTGCCACAGCACCTGGCCTTCAAGTTTAGTTCTCATCCCCTTTCTGAACACCGTGATCCATGCTGTGGCGTATAGAGTTCCTCATCAAACATACTCCCGGTGGTGCTGCATGCCCGCCCATATCCGGGCTTACTGTCACAGTTTTGGGAACTTGCGCAGAGGAGGATCCCGGATATGTCGAGCAAATATCCCCAATTACGTGGAGGTACCATCGAGTTCTCGAGCTGTGAGTCTCAAAGTTTTCTTCGCCACGCATGGCTTTTCATGCCTTGACCTCGAAGGCACTCAGAAATGGACGAGCTTACCTTTGTCGCTCAGTCGGAAGACTGCGGTGACTTGGGCTATCTGTTCTTCACCAGCGACGAGTTGTCAGCGCTCATGGTAGTAGAATCCGGTGCGGCCTTCGCCATAGGTGTGGAATACATAAACTTAGATGTGCTTTCACAGACGTCAAGTTGGAGCGCGATTTTATAATGGAGGGTGACAGTGTGGGCCACCTGAAAGTTCACTTTTGCATCGGTCAGCTTTCACAAATAATGTTAATTAATCTCATCCCGATTCTGGTCTGATAGGTATACAGCGCAACACCAACGAAGATTTAACGCCAGTTTTCTCCCTACGCGAACTGGGGTTATCCCTTGTTACGCCAGAAAACTCTGCTGAACATCCTTCCGTCACTCTGAAAGCTATGGGCGATCACCTCATCGGCCAATTCAAGAACACCCTGAAAATAGATGACGTTACGAAAGCCCTCTCTGCGTATCAGCACGCTATGAAGCTGGCATCCCCCAACGACTCAAACTATGGAATTTACCTCTGTGGTGCCGTCGGTGCGCTGTTGGAACGGTTTAAATTCTCGGGGAATGTTGCCGACATTGACCGAGCTATTTCAATGATGAAAGAAGAAGTTGCTCGCTCCAGGGAAGGCACTAGTTCCTTGAACCAAGCTGCTGGCCTCAACAATTGCGTAACCTTATTCCGCACTCGGTTTGAACACTATGGGAAACCCCAGGATCTCAAATTCGCGCTCAAATATCAGCAGCAGATGGTCGAAATCACGGCCCAAAGCGATACCTCCTTACCTAAAAGGCTTCAAGTTCTGGGGTACTTGTTCAGAACATGGCATGCATATAGCAGTGATCCCACGGACCTCGAAAACGCCATTGTAAATCACAAAATGGCGGTTCAACTCACATCTGAGGATGATCCGGAGTTACCCAGCAGGCTCATGGGTCTGGGAACCTCTTTCCGGATTCGTTTCGAACGATACGGGCATGATCTTGCAGATCTTGAAGGTGCCATACGCAACCAAGAGAGAGCTGTTCGACTCTTTCCTGAGGGACATATAAACAGGCCAGGTGTATTGGATGACCTTGGACTTTCTCTTTTCGCTCGCTTCCAGCACACTAGAAACAGAGAGGACCTCGATGCTTCCATAAAGATGCACCAGCAGGCGATCCAGATTATTCCCCAGTATCACAGTGACAGAGCTTCATTCTTTTCTAACCTCGCCACTTCGCTTCAAACCCGCTGCGAATACTACGGAGACCTCGAAGACATCACGACCGCCATTAACTACCATCAGCAGGTGCTCAAAGTCACCCAAGACAGCCGTTCCGACATCATAGCCTTACTTCTCAATAATCTTGGAGAGGCATTTTGGACTCAATATTCAATGACGGGAGCCGTTGCCCACCTCGACAGCGCTATCCCAAACTACGAGAGAGCCCTCGAACTTCTCGACATCCTTGGCTCCAGATTTGCGATGCATCGTGTCACCAATATCTCAAGTTGGGAGGGGGTCCGAGTCCGAACTCTCTTGAACCTTGCCCGGACATTGACGACACGCTTCGAGAATGGAAAAGGAAACCTCGAGGACATCAACCGTGCCATCTCGTATGAGCAGACAGCAATCCAACTCCTTCCCGAGGGGCATGATAGCCTTGCGGGCTGTCTTTCGGGCCTCGGTATCTCATTAGCAGCTCGTTTCAAAACACTTGGGAACTTGGAGGATATAGAAGTTGCCATCTCTAATCAGCAGAGAGCAGTTGGGATGACCAGGGAGGGACATGTTGACTTGCCGACACGGCTCGCGCACCTCGCGTCTTCATATCTGGCTCGCTTCCAGAAATTGGGTAACCGCCAGGACATCGAAAGCGCCATCGAAAATCAGCAAAGAGCGGTGCAGCTGACTCATGAGGTGCATCCTCAACAACATGTGCGACTTGCTGATCTCGGAAACCTTTTTTCAAGTCGTTTTACAGATCTTGGGGACACTGTGGACCTCGAGAACGCTATCTTAATTCTCCAGCAATCAGTACAATGCGCTCCTCCATGGTTTACTCACCTCCCTTTGCGACTTATGAATCTTGCAGCAGCGCTTGCTTCACGTTTTTCCTATAACCAGGAAATAGGCGACCTTGAAAGGGCCATATCGAACTTGGAGCAGGCGGTCAAGTTATTCCCCGAGCACCAGGCGGAGCTGCCCATGTGCCTCAGTAACCTTGGAATAACCTTGATAGTACGCTTTGAAAAGACCGGAAACCCCGACGACGTCGATTGTGCTATTTCACACATGCAGAAGGCCCTCGCTCTCATTCCTGACAGCCAGACTTTCAAGTTGGCACAAGCGCTTGCAGGCTTGGGAGGCTCCTTTTCTGCTCGCTTCACAAACACTCAGGACCTTGCAGACATTGATCTCGCCATCTCATACTTCCAACAAGCCGTAAATGCCGTCCCAGTCGGTCACACTGACCACCCAGTCTTCCTATCCGGCCTTGCAAGGTCATGTGCCAATCGCTTTGGCAAGACCAAAGACCTGGCTGACATTGAAAGGGCAATAGCAAGTCACCAAAAAGTAGTCCAGTGCACTCCCAAGGAGCATCACGGGCTGGCCATCCGCACTTATGACCTTGCAACTTCGCTGCTAACTCGCTTTGAGGTGACAGGGGATCCTCAAAGCCTTGCTCAAGCGATAGCAATGTTTAAAAAGGCAACAAAAGAGACAAGTGGGCATCCGCGAACGCGCCTTTCTGCTGGCTACGCATGGGGGAAATTATGCACGCAATATCATACGTCTGAGTTCTCGGAGGCATGGAATGTCACCATTGGACTATTGTCCCAGGCTGCTGGCTTAGAACAAACGATATCCAAACGTCACAACAATCTTGTTTACATATCCACTATAACCACCTTTGCGACAGGTGCGGCCTTCGACAACAGCGCCTTCGAAAGTGCCCTCGCTTGGCTAGAGCAAGGTCGTTGCCTTGTCTGGAACCAAATCAGCCAACTTCGTACGCCAGTGGACAGGTTGCGAGTCTCCAAGCCATCTCTTGCTGGCCGCTTCTTGCAACTGGCCAACGGCTTGGAAGCTTCTGGATTTCGTCAACAGTCGTCGATACCCGCCGCAGAAGTAGCCATTACACCCAGAACAATTGCAATTCAAGACGAAATTCATGCTCATGCCCGATTTGCAAAGGATTGGGACAATCTACTTTCAGAGATCCGAAGGATTCCAGGGTTCCGGGATTTCCTTCAGCCCCCCAAAGTCACCGACATTCTTGAACGGCTGCCACAGGACACTCCGATCGTCATCTTCAGCATCGCCCAAGAGCGATGCGATGCCCTAGCATTGGTTTCTGGTGTGGATACTCCCATCCATATTGCGCTTGCAGATTTCACCTACGAGAAAGCGATCGAACTTCGTCGCGAGCTCCAAGGATATCTGAGGGCACATGGTGTTCGCCTGCGGGATGATGAGCCTGATCCTGATGCGGATCGCGGTGGACACCAGGTTCAGTACCAAAGACGACAAGGCGGCCTTCATAGGATTCTTCGATCGCTGTGGTTGGATGTGGTTCAGCCGATATTAAGCGGTATTGGGTACTCGGTAAGTCACCTTCTGCGCCGAAATCTTGTGCTTGCTGACGGGTCCTGCTACCAGTCCCCGCCGTCACACCGAATGCGTATTTGGTGGTGCCCGACCGGCCCACTCGCGTTCCTGCCGCTCCACGCTGCAGGGATTTATGGCGAGGACAGAACTCCTGGATCTCTAGTTTCCGATTTCGTTGTTTCCTCGTACACACCGACTGTGACCGCCCTTCTCGAGAAACTAAAAGAAGAGCCCGCGAAAAAGCAAGGACACGACACAATACTCCTCGTCAGCCAGCCAGAGACTCCGGGGCGTACCAAGCTGCCAGGGGCGAAAAAGGAAACTGAGGCGCTTATAGCGCTGATGTCCGGAAAGGGAATAGAACCCCAGTTGCTCGAGGGAGAGGAGGCCACGACCGTCAGAGTCAAGACGGAGATGGCTGCCCACAGTTGCATCCACTTGGCCTGTCACGCCGTCCAGGACATCGCGAAACCTCTCAACAGCGGGTTTTGCTTGCACGACGGTCTACTTCAGCTCCTCGAGATCATGCCCCAGCGCCTTGCAAACACCGAGCACGCGTTCCTGTCTGCGTGCCAGACGAGCACAGGAGACGAGAACCTTTCAGACGAGGCCGTTCATCTTGCAGCGGGCATGTTGGCTGCTGGGTACCGGGGAGTGGTGGCGACGATGTGGTCGATCCGGGACAAATACGGACCTGAAATCGCATCAACCTTCTACAGTCGTCTCTTGGAAGAAGGGGAGTCGTGCGCTGAGGAAGGAGTGGTAACGAAGATTGATGGTGCTGGTGCTGCGCGTGCACTTGACTTTAGCGTGCAGAAGATTCGAGAGAAGCTGGGAGATGGGGAGAGCGACCTTTTGGCGTGGTTGCCTTACGTCCACTTTGGAGTTTGATTTGAGATTCAATTTCTATACTTTTGAAAGCAGTCAGCTTTACCATCGTGTTAAATGACGATAGGATCCAGTTTCTGTATAGTAGTATGGTTGTCGCGCATCGTTTTCATTCAAGATCGCCTTACATGCCGCGCAACACAGAACGGAAGCTCTTCTTCACAAGTCAGAATCGCGTCTTGAAGCCCGGTGAACATCCTGCAGCTGGTAGTGACGGGTTAAACATCGTTTGTTGGAAGTTCTCTTCAACGTACCGTAGCGGCCATGAGATGATCGAGCGAGGGCCGAAGATTGAAGGATTAGCAAAGAGATTCGATTGGTGAGAATTCAGCTCTCGGAAAGCGTAAAGTAGCAGGAATAGAGGCGGGTTGCTGGTCAAAGTATGTGACTAAGAAGAGGTTGCCACTGGCACTTTCAACCGCCCCTATTTGCGCGGCACGTGAAGTTCCCTATCTGGGTGCATTGCACTGTCCCACACCCGAGTCGACAACGACGACCATCGACAGTCTCCTTATCTCTCATCCGACCCACAACCCCCCCCTTTCACATATCCAGGTGTATACATTCACGATGGGGGACGTGATCGACTCGATGCTCGACCTGATGCGGCGACTCCCGCCTACGCGGACGCAGGAGAACGTAGCAGCACTCGTCGGGATCTGCCCAGAGGACGCCGACGAGCTCCTGCAGAGCGTCGACCAACCCCTTCAGGTCATGGTTGACCGCGCGACGGGGAGGGAGTACCTCGCGTGTGACTACAATCGCGATGGGGAGAGCTACAGGTGAGTTTGCGTACGAGTGCTGCGCGACATGCATGCATGGTATGGAGGAAGCTGATGGATAGAATCTGTGTGTAATGATAGGTCCCCGTGGTCGAACGAGTACGACCCCCCACTGGACGATGGCGCTGTACCCTCGTCGAAGATGCGGAAGCTTGAGATTCAGGCGAACGAGGCGTTTGATACGTACCGCGAGATGTACTACGAGGGTGGCGTGTCTTCCGTCTACCTCTGGGACCCGGAAGAGCCGAGTGGCGGAGGCAACTTTGCTGGTGTCGTCGTTCTAAAGAAGAGTGCGTGTTGTCTCCCTGTTCTGAGTTGTGCCAGTGTTGACGAGCTGCTTCGTGATCGTGATGTCCAGCGATGACACCTGCGACACCATACGAGCCCTCTGGCTCCTGGGATTCAATACACGTCTTCGAGACCATGGAGAGAGGACGACAAGCACATTACAAGCTGACATCAACGGTCATGCTGCACCTCCTCACGCGGAAAGGATCTGAAAGCGATGGGAAACCCTCAGCGGACACGAAAGGGCCCGAGAGTTGGAAGCGAAACGGGGAGCTGAGCTTGAGCGGAAGCATGACACGCCAGGTATGCCTATGCCGAGGAACGCTGTTATTCTAACGTCTGATTGACTTGGCCCGACAGACCGAACAAGACTGGCCCCTCCAGGAGACCTCGTCCCACATTGGAAACATCGGGAAGATGATTGAGGAGATGGAGATAAAGATGCGTAATCTCCTACAGGAGGCGAGTCAATACGCCCCCTCCATCTGCCAATGCCTAATTCATTCGATCCCGACAGGTGTACTTTGGAAAGACACGCGACATTGTATATGACCTGCGCAGCGTGGGCGACCTGGAGAAGGCCAGACGGCAGAAAGAATTGCAGAAAGAACTCGTTGGGTTTATCAAACGGCCATGACGAGCTTATGTCGGTCCCAAGCACCAAATTGTATAATTTTCACTTTTAGACCAGCCCTACTCGAGAGACATGTTGAGGAGATATCCTGGGCATGAGCTCCTCTTCTTGAGTGGTGCATGCTCAGCTCGAGTTCGATTTTATCTAACCTTTCTTTGCATGGGGCCCTAGATTTTCTGCATAACAAAGCGAAGTCTATCGCCTCGACAGGTTCAACTTTTTCAGAAGTAGAACCTTTAAAGTTTAAGCGCACCGCAAATCGCTCGGCACGACTGAGAGGCGAAGGCGAGCGATTCGTCTTCGAGTCAAAATGAAGTAAAGCTCTGATATGAATATCCCCGAACCACGTACGGGAGGACCGGCAAACTTCTGGTCTTCGTAGATTCAATATTCACTAGACTATCGTGTTCTTACAGGCCATGCTGTCTGTCGTAGGCCTTTACAACGACCCACCACCACCACTTACATCCGAATTTTTAACAAGCTGAGGGATTACGTTGGAACCAAACCATGAATAAAAAGACAGATGAATGAAAAGTCAACCTGAGATAGGTGGCGGCGGCCGAGCCGATTTGAACCGCAGTCCTCCACAGCGAAAAACAACTTAGATTGCCGGCAGAAGCCTTCTCTTCGAGCGTGGTGCAACACATTTCAAGGCTTCATCCAGCGCGTTCTATGAGGCGAAGGCGGGTGCTTGACCTCGTGTCAAGAAGCGACGTCAAACGGTGATATTTTTTGAGCAAGGATTTTTATAGACACGAACGCTATTCATCAGGAATGTCCTTCACCGATTGTCCAATCGACTCTAGAATCAAGGAACGTCTCGAGTTAATTTGACTTGCCTCGACACCCCTCAGAAGTGATTGTATCCGAGTCCAAGATGTCGTTACCTTTAGGGTGTGGACGAGCCAACGGAAGTTTAGAACTACAGTCGCTGCTCTTGTTGTTCTAGCAAGTGGGCAGGTGACGAGTTATCGTCTGCCCGCTAGCACGGCGTCTGCAATTGGATTGGCGTGAATGGTGACCTAGGAAGGTGCTGCATGAGGCGGCTGCTCGGCGAGGTTCTCGACGGCACTTACACTCGTCAATTTGATCTCGTTCAGCGGCCTGTTCTTGTTGTTGACAGGAACACGTTCAATCGCGTCCAGAGTCGAGTCCGCGCCGTCAATGACCTTGCCAAAGATCGTGTGCTTGCCGTCGAGGTGGGGTTGCTTGGCGTAGGTGATGAAGAACTGGGACTTGTTCGAGTCGCTATCATTTCCCGAGTTGGCCATGGCCACGACGCCGCGGGCATTGAACTGGGCAAGCAAGCGGATCAGAGAAGAAGAGGGAAAGTAAGCGAACCGACTTTGAGGGTGGACCGAATCTCGTCGGAGAAGGGCGAACCCCAGATGCTCTGGCCGCCCTTGCCCGAGCCTGTTGGGTCGCCGGTTTGGACGATGAAGCCACGGATATTACGATGGAAAATGCATCCGTCGTAGTATCCTGACGCACATAGAGCGAGGAAGTTCTGCATCCGTCGCGATTAGTACCGAACGGATGTTGGAAGGCGAAAAGGACCTGCCTCAGCTGCCTTTGGCACGGCCTCGCAAAACACCTCTATCTAGAAGATTTTCAGCATTTTTGTAGGCCGCATTCAGGATTTCAACCCACCTTGAGGTCGCCGTGGGTCGTATGTAGGGTTACAGACTGTACATGTGTCAGTGGGCGGTTCTAAGATGGAGGAACGGAAGAAAGTACCATTTTGGAGTGTGACGGTGACATCGAAGCCTATATTTCCTTTTTCGCGTGTCCACTAATCGGTGACCCGGTGTTCACGCTCTCCAAATCCTTCTTTCTTCACAACCATCACCACAGACTAATGCGCACCCCGTCGCTTTATAGCCAGGATGACCCTATCACGGCAGCCATGAAGCCTCCGTCCACCGAGACGGAGGCAGAGCGCAGCGCCCGATTGTATGCAGAGGCAGAGGCGAAGCGGGTCTCCGAGCAGATCGACGAGGACCTGCGAGAGGAGCGCGAGCGCCTCAAGAGGCGGAAAGGCGATGTCAAGGTACGCCCAGTCGTCGGTACATCTTTCGCGCGCATATATTAACCGAATGTCCAGCTACTCCTCCTCGGCCAGGCCGAGAGTGGCAAGTCTACCCTGCAGAAGCAATTCCAGCTCATGTACCGCCCAAACTCGCTCGATCAGGAGCGCCATTCCTGGAAAACGGTCATTTACTTCAACGTTGTGCACTCTATTAGGCACATTCTGGCGACACTGGAGAGTTGGGACGACGTACTCGACGACGAAACGGATACTATTACCATGGACGACGCTCAGTCTCTTGGTCCCACGAAGCTGAAGGGCAATGGTATTGCTGATCAACCTTCTCCATCAACTTCCCTTATGGACGGAAGTGTTATTCATGGGTCTCCGCACTCCGTCGCGAACTCAGAAGCCACTGGGTCCGCCAACCACTCTACCCCCAAGGACAGTGGCGCCCTTCAAATCGCCAACCTGCGCCGCCGGCTCTCTCCTTTGGTCGCCACGGACACTCAGCTCGCGGATCGCTTAAGCGGCGGAATCACCGTCTCCGGTTCTGGAAAGGGGGCCGTTTACGTTCGCAGCGGATGGCAAGCCCGCACGATCGAGAATGCTCTTGGAAAAATCAAGCAGAAGCGACCATCTTCAGCCGCAGAGAAAAAGGCCCGCGAAAGCATCTCTCAAGAAGTTACCCCTGACCCCATGGTTCAGGAAGTCGGAAGATTGCTCGAGGCTTGTGAGGAAGACATTCACGAACTGTGGAGTCATCCGACCGTCAAGGGCATGATGGCGAAACGGCGGCTCAAATTGGACGAGTGGTCGGAGTTGTACGTGATGACTTTTGTGCTTATCTCGTCTACCATTCACTCTGCCGACAGCTTCCTGAGACATATCTCTCGTGTCGCCGCGCCGGATTATGTGCCCACGACTGGTAAATCAATTTTTTTGTGGTTTTTTGGCGCATATATTCACCTCAATTCACCCATCTCACCACAGATGACATTCTTCATGCCCGAATTCAGACAATGGGCGTTGCAGAACACGTCTTTGATGTGAATATCCATGGAAAATCCGTTACCTGGCACTTATACGATGTGGGCGGTGCTCGAGGGCAAAGGCACTCCTGGGTACCCTACTTTGACGACGCGAATGCCATTATTTTCGTTGCGCCAGTGAGCGCCTTCGACCAGGCATGTCTATCCCTACGACCTGTCTATTCTCACCCTGTCGATCACTGCGCTAAATACTGACTCTGCATTCCAGTATCTCGAAGAGGATCCCCGAACAAACCGAATAGATGACTCCCTGCAATTGTTCACACAGATTTGTTCGAACGCCCTGCTTAAGAGCGTTCATTTGGTTCTCTTCCTCAGTGAGTGGTTCTTGTCTTCCATCATGGATTGCCAGTCACCTGTGTCATCGTAGACAAAACTGATCTCCTACGGGCGAAGCTAGACCGAGGTTTGAAAGTTCGGAAATAGTAAGAAGCACCCATCAAACATGTGGGCGTTGGCATTGATTCCATTCTTCTCACACAGCATCACGTCCTTTGGCGACCGCTCGAACGACTATGAGACGGTTGTTCAGTATTTCCGAGCGCATTTCCTGCAAGTCCATCGAAGAAATAACGAAAACCGTCGTGTCCTGTATACGCACTTTACGAGCGTAGTCGTGCGTACAACTCACTTTTCATTACTGCGCTCTGACTCACTCTCCTTGTCTACCGCAGGACACGAAAGCCACCCAGCGTATTATTGGAAACGGTCTGTTCCGACTTTCTTCCATCCACGTGTGTCCTTCTGATCATCAAGTTATATAGTTCGCGACTCCATTTTCAGAGGCTACTTGCAATCAGCAGCGCTCGTTTAATTTCCGTCTCCGTCGTCCTTTGGTCCAGGTCTGGTATGGCCAAGACGTTGCTGCTGTTCCATCGTCTCCGGTGTTGTGCTGTTTCGCTCTGATTCGACTCCTCCGCTATTAGTTCTCTCCGCTCATTTTCTACCCCTATGAACATCTCTCGATACAGCCACGCATTTCGATGTTATTTGTTGCCTGTCTTTTTGTCGCTTGCTCTTCCACGTTCCCCTGTACACAACATCGAGGTTTAATTCACGATTCCTTAGAAACTCACTCTTTTTCTTTCTCGATATCTCTCATCCGTGTACGCACAGTTCCGTCCATGCCGCCTGTATGTACTAGCCATCCCACACTCGCTTGACCCGAACTTATTTCGCTACTATCGTCGATCGTCTTCCTTTCATCCCTCTTGTTATTACCGCTAATTGTCGCAGTCCTTCCTCATCGTTACGAATTTGACGAAAATAAATTATCCTTGTCTCTTCGGCTTCGATGATCGTCGGCTAGCAGGATGAGTGACTCAACCGGTACTGTCGACCATTGTGGATATGTTGTAGAGCCGCAATTGAGAACCTCCAGTACTGATCGACGTTCTGAACTACCACAAACAAGGCGAATAAGTAATATGGAAACCCAGTAACATACTGCACGGGTCCATCTCTTGAGCTTAGTGGTGAATACGACCCTGATGAGATTATTAAGCGAAAAAAGATAGTGTGGCGCACTTGTTTTGCTTCCGTCGCCAAGAGTTTTTTTGCCTCGCGTCCCTCAAGTTGAGGGACTGAACACATGCATAAGCCATTCGTTGCTTTTATCGAGCTACTAAATTGTGGGTGGCAGGGGATTCTTTTTGAATCTTTCTGTCGCAGACCGTCACGGTGTCGCAGCTCAGGCTGCCGACCATTATTTTTTAAGTTTGGCAATTAGTTCAACTCAACGTCAGTGAAAAAGAAAGTACTGAGAGCTCCGTTGACCGATGAATTGCATCTACAAACAACAGGGCGTCCCCTTCAACACCAACACTCCATTGGGCCAACATTTCTGAACAAGCCCTTAGTAAGTTGTCAAGTACCAGAAACCCTCGTCCTTACAAGAGCGAGCTAGACTCAATTTTTGCACCCCCCGCGTTTAGCAGCAATGCAAGTGTCCATCAGCGTCTGTATTTTTGGGTTCAGCACTTCGACTTGGGAAACTTGAGAAAGAGGCACTAGCCGTGGCAGCATGGTCATTTGCACGCGCTAGTAGTTGTAGAGGGCGAAGCGGCGGCGGCGTCCGCGCGCTGAAATTCTTCGATCCGATGGGTTTTGGAAGGAGGCGAATGAAGGTCCAGTCGCGTTTTTGAAGGCATCCTTTGTACCTACAGAAGATCGAAACAAGACGCAACAAAAATCAGCGGAGCACGCAGTAAATCTGGGATAAGGAAACGTGCAGGCAATATGGGTCAGGAGGGGGATAGATGCAAGGCGGATTACCCTGGGCCGTGGTTGACTTGTAGGTTTAGAGTAACCCCTTGACTCCAACAATGTGCGATGTCTTGTGCGGCCTGCTTGACGTGTTCCAAAGCCACGATGTGAATACATCGCCGCAGGCTATTGCAAACCATTTTGCATCTATTTTATCTTGGGAAATCACCTGTGCCAGCAGTGGGCCAGTTTTGACGACGAAGGGTGAGCCGGGAGCGCTGAGCCAGGGTTGTAAAAGGGTTGTCAAGTCAATGCATGAATGAGTGTACCACTTGGGACCTTTAGAGTTATAGATAGTGTTCCGTATTTACCAAATTGTTGTGTGTTACACCTTCGTAACCGTTTATCCCGAGAAATGTACATAGAAGTGAAATAGTATCTAAGCTCCGAAGTGGACGTACGGCAACCATGCCAAGAGGGCTCTCTCCTCATCTCCTAGCTTCCCTCGCATTTTCTGCGTGCTAAAGTCGAGTGCACGAGCAGCACCAGAACCATCAAGCTGCCGATCCCTTCCCTCCCCCGCCGTAAACTTCCCACTTTCCAAGAGATGGCTGTAGAAGTCTGACGCAATTTCGGGCCCGTATTGATCTTGGATCGACCACATCGTCGCCACGACGCCCCTGTATCCAGCAGCGAGCATTCCTGCTGCGAGATGAACAGCCTCGTCTGAAAGCTTCTCGTCTCCAGTGCTAGTTTGGCATGCGGACAAGAATGCGTGTTCGGTGTTAGCGAGGCGTAGGGGCATGATATCGCGTAGCTGTAAGAGCCCATCATGCAGACGGAATCCACTGCTCAAAGGCTCGCCAATGTTCTGGACACCATGGCAGGCAAAGTGTACCCAGCCATGAGCACCCATCTCCTTCTTGACTCGGTCAATCGTCCCAGCTTCGTTTTCAAGCACACGGGGCTTGATACCTCGTTTTCCTATCATCGCGTTGAGCGCCTCCGTTTCCGCCTGTACACCTGGTATTGGGCGACAGCCTGGCATTGCAGGCTGACTGACTAGAAGTACACTCGAGTGTGTTGGTTTCTCCTCGGAAGCCTCTTGAAGCTTGTCGAGGAGCACGCTCACGGTTGGGGTGTACGATGAAATGACGAAGTCGGAAACAGAGAATCCGGGGTCCTCTTCTGAGCCATAGACTCCAGCAGCATGGATGGGGATGAAAACAAGTGGCCCAGTAGGGCACCACCAAATTCGCGGTCGGTCTGCAGGAGGGCACTGATTTAAAGATCCATGAACACAAGTACGGCATACAAGACAATATGAACGGGGCTTACCGAGTACTCCAAGATGTCGAAAATCGGTTTCACCACGCTGAACCACAGAGTGCGTAAAACACGGTATAACGTATTCTCCTCGATTGGCATTGCCCTTCGTCCAGCCCGATCGATGTCTTCTTCGGAGTCAACCTCGAGGCGGACACTCTTTTGTTGAAGAAATGAGCGTAGGTCGCGAGAGAGTTGATCAGCTTGTTCATAAGTGAACGATTTGAGTCGGATGTGGAGGGGTTCATCGCGACCGGAAACCAGCACCATTGCATCGCATCGGGTCTTCGCGATGTTGAAGATAACAATAGGACCTTCCTGGGGCAGACGGGTGAAAATATCTGGGATTTTGGGAGGCTGCAGGAAATCTTGGAACCCAGGGACGGAGCGAACGTCTAAAAGCACTTGATCCCAATCGTTGGCGAGTTGGACATGGGCACGGACTTAATCTTGGATTGCGATCGTTTCGTGTGTGATTGCCTCCAAATACTGTTGTTGATGTCGGTATCCGGACGCTTCTAGGGCACGCGCCACATGCAGGACGCGGTCGGCGAGGGTTGGGTCGTAAGCACGCAAGATGTCCACAGGCGTACGCAGCTGGTTGATCTGATTCCAGACGAGGCATCGACCTTGTTCGAGCCAACCAAGGGCAGTTACAACCTCCTTGTTTTCGACGGCAGCAGCAGTTGCAGACGCAGTCAAATCGGATACTTCAACGAGGTTCTTGTGACGCCTGGATATTGTTTGTTCTAGACCAACTACCTGGGACAGGAGGCCAAGAGCGGCTTGAAAAGCTTCCATCGACTCTGACGAACGGTCAGCCTGCTGGCACAATTCAGCCCAACTTCGAGCGGCGGCAAGGCGTATGTTCGGATGTCCAGACCGTTCTTTGGCTGCCATACAAGCCATGTCAATTGCTTCTCTCAGATCCTCTGGATCCTTTGTCACATCGAAACGAGAGTGCAATGAAGTCGCGAGGTTGTAGAGTCGTATGGCACGTTCAGCGTGCCCTTCGGCAGTCATCTGGACGGCCATCCGTTGGTTTGAGATCGCACCGTCAGCGTCTAAAAGGTATTTAGTATGTTTGAAGCAATCCCGGAACGATCGGAGTATGTCTGACTGCCTCTTCCTGATTGAAAATCGCGCTTTTGATGTCTTCAAGGGATTGCGACTGTATAAAGCGAGTATGAAAAGAGCTTCCGAGATTATTGTGCAAACCAGGCAGTTCGACATGAGTGTTGGGAATGAGCTGGACTGCCATTTGATGATTTGAGATAGCGTGTTCGAGGTCCGTGGTGTCTCCCATCCATTTGAAGCGAGTCAAGAAGGCATTCCCAAGGTTGTTGAGGAGCATGGGGAAATTGGCATGGTCAGCGGGTGTGAGCTTGACAGCCTGTTGTTGATGAAAGATGGCGTTTTTAATGTCGTCAAGATCTTCAGTGCGCCAGAAGCGGGCAGAAAAGGACGAAGCAAGATTGGCAAGCAGTGCTGGATAGTTCGGATGGTCCTTGGGGGTGAGCCGTACTGCTTGCTGTTGGTGTAAGATAGCGGTTCCCAAGGTCAGATAGTTGGTTCAGTGAGCTTGTGTGCCCCTCAGGGGTGAGTGCGACTGCTCTCTCTTGATATGAGATTGCATTGCTGATGTCCTTAGGATCTCCGGTGGATGCATAACGAGTCGCAAGTGATCTTCCAAGGTTACGGAGCAGTCCAGGTAAGTTGGCGTGTTTGGAGGGGGCGAGTTGCACCGCCCTGTCGTGATGCGCGATAGCATTGTCCAAGTGTTGAAGATTGCCGGTGTGTCGAAATTGCGACAAAAATGAGTTTCCCAGGTTGGTCAGTAGTCCGGGCCGGCTGGGGTGGCGTTCCTGAGTTCGCTCGACGGCCCGCTCCAGATGTGAGATGGAATTCTCTACATCTTCGATATCTCCGTGACGTTCGAATCGCATGAGCAATGATGTCCCAAGGTTATTGAGAAAAGTGGGCAGGTCGGTGTTGTCATCCGGAAGTAATTTGGCTGCTTTGCGGTGATTTGCAAGGGCGCTATCGATGTCCGACATGTCTTGGGCGACTTCAAAGCGGGACTGAAACGTATTTCCAAGGTTATTGAATAGTCGAGGTTGAACAAAATTGCTGTCTGCGGCGCATTGAATCGCCATCTGCTGATTACATATGGCACTTTCAATGTCTTGACGGCCTTTAGTGTGTTGAAAACGAATCCGAAAGGATGTTCCGAGGTCGCTGAGCCGTAACGCGAAATCCGGACTCCCCTTCGGAGTGCGTTGGAGGGCTATCTGATGGTATAAGATTGCCTTTTCAGCATCTTCCGAGCGGCCGGTGCACTCGAAGGACATCCGATACGAATGTGCGAGTCCACTAAGCCATGCAGGATGGTTCTGGGGATGAGCTTCGACTCCTTTCCGCTGATACTCGACCCCTCGTTCGATGTCTCTGGGGTCACCCTCGTGTTCAAAGCGAGTGCGGTACAAACTTCCCAAGTTAATGAGCCTTCCAGGGAAATTAACATCACTCTTGGGGGTGCAAGCAACTCCAACGTCCATCATCGAAATAGCTTGGTCAATGTCGGATTGATTCGCCGTCAACCCGAACCGCCTGAACAACGCAGATGCAGCATCGCAAACATACTCAGCGTAGCGTGTATTGTCAGGCTCTGTCAGCTGCACGGCCCTGTGGTAAGCAGAGAAAGCTTGGCCGATGTCATGAATGTTGTTGCTCGTTGCAAATTGTTGCATTAAGCGATTGCCCAAGGCATTCAATGATGCGGGTTGCTCAGAAAAACTGAAAGAGTTCGTTTGCATTTCCGACAGCTCTTGGGTTGTGAAGCTTGACAGGAAATCCGAGACGGTCGCTGTTATATTCAAGTCAGCTCATGATCAACTACAGCCGAAAGTTCAACAGATAGAAACATACCTATGCTGAAAGACATTTTCAGGGTCCCATGAACACCATCCTCCATTGCGAAACTGCGATCCAGCTTGAGGTCTAGAAGTGGAAATATGAGGCATGTACAACTCGATACGGAGAAAAATGCACGCACCATATCCTACGGTCAGAAATGCCAACATATCGTCTCTAGTAAGAAATAAAAAGCCCAGATCGCCAACTTCTTCTGACTGAGCAACAAACGTAAGATCGCCAATATCTGGGTGCCTTGGGTCCCAGTGATTGCTTGATGTAGCACAGGACTAGAAAGGTACAGAGGCACGCACAGTTGGATGACACGATCGTACTTCCACAGAGCAGCAGAGATCTTCTCCGTCCGTGCAGCGTCCTCATCCTCATCGTCTTCAAGCCCAAAGACGGAGAGCGAGAGTGTTTCAGGGACATGCCGACCCCCGTCGTCAAAAGAGTGCTCTATGAAGAAATCTACGTTCTGGCATAAGTAAGAGGTGGAATAATCCGAGAGTGGAACACTCACCCTTCAGAACGACTTTCTCATTCTCGCTATTGAAAAGATTGCGTTCAATAATTGTCCTAACTGATGAAGATGAACTAGATGGGGCCGTTATTGTGCTCGTGCCCGCCGTAACAGGAGAGTTGTCGCTTCCTTCCTTCAAGCTGTCCATTGGAGAGAGGTCGAAGGAGGCACTTGACGGTTTGATCTTGAGGGGTGGGTTGCTAACGTTGCAGATACTCCTCAAGTCTGGTATGAATCAACCCTTGGCCGGCACTGGCTCTAGCCCACGGAAACATCACACCAAGAAGCGTGTGCAGAAGTGCCGGGCGCCTATTTATACCCCCTATCAAAGGCTTTGGTTCTTGCCGATTGGTGGCCCGAGCTTCTAAGTTCTAGCTCATCTCGTATGCTGTGGACTTAGGTTGAATAGAAGAGTCCCACTCTGAGCCCCAGGCTGCCCACCATTTTGCCTGGCCCACTCTATATGGGAGCGGGGCAATGCCCCTTTCACAGCGATCCTGTATCGCTTGAGGCTGACCATGGACATTGGTTTTGGTTGTATACGACCAGATATGTGAGCGGCTGTGAACGGTGGCTCCTGTGTGGGATGAAAAGCAAAGTCATTGTTGCCGAGGACACTCAAACGTTGTTCAAACGGCAGTCGTTTTGCCCTCCGAGGCGGGGAGCATCACGTGCCTGAAATAGGGATGAAAGTAGTCTGCTTAACGCTGTGCACGCTATTCAGAACCGTAATTGCGGTCCTATTATGCAAACGCCAGTACTCCGATGACATTATTCGGCAACTGCAGTATCGAAATCCCACACTAAACTCCGAAGTGGACGTAGGGCAACCATGCCAAGAGGGCTCTCTCGTCATCCCCCAACTTCTCTCGAATCTTCTGCACGCTGAAGTCAAGTGCACGAGCTGCGCGAGCACCATCAAGCTTCGTTACCCCTCCTCCACTGGTGGGCAATTTCACTTCTTCTAAGAGATGGCTATAGAAGGTTGCGGCAAATTCAGGCCCGTATTTGTCCTGGATCGACCACATTGTTGCCACTACGCCTCGATAACCAGCGGCCAACATCCCGGCAGCGAGGTGAATCGCTTCGTCCGAGAGCTTCTCGTCTCCCATACTGGTCTGGCATGCTGACAGGAAGGCGTGGTCGGTTTCAGAGAGGCGCTCTTGCATTATCTCAAGGAGATGAAGGCGGCCGTCGTGCAGATGGAATCCACTCTTGAGAGGCTCTCCTATATCTTGGACGGCATGACAAGCGAAATGCACCCAATTGTGTGTGATCAACTCCTCCTTGACCCGAGTTGCCGTGGCGGCAGCACCTTCAAGCAACCGAGATTCTATAGTTGCGCTCGACAGCATCGTCTTGAGCACTTCTGTTTCTTTCTTAGCGCCCGGTAGGCGAGAACACCCTGGCGTCTCTGGTTGGCTGACGAGAAGTAGGTTGTCGTGTCTTCGCCTGTCAGTGGGCGTCTCGTTCAATTTATCGAGAAGGGAGCTGATCGACGGGGTGTAGGAGGAAATAACGAAATCGGAAGTCGATGATCTAGCAGTCCTGTCTTTCGCAAAGATCCCAGCCGCATGGAGGGGAAGGAACGCGAGGGGGCCAGTGGGGCACCACCAAATACGCGGCCGGTCTGAAGCTGGGAACTGTCGGTTTCATTAGCGATGACACGATCTCACAGTGAAATAATCTACACATACCGAGAAACCAAGGGCGTCCAATATTGGTTTTACGGCGTCCGCCCAAAGAGAGCTGAGAACTTTGTAAAGACCGCCCTGCATCCCGAGAGGGGGAACTTTGTGTCCGCCACGATCTGCCTCGAGACCTTCGTCGTCCCGCTGGATATCATGCGCCCTTAGGTATTTGCGGAGACTGCCAGAGAGTCCGAGCACTTGTTCATGGCTGAAGTTTTCAAGTGAGACGTGGAGGGGGACGTCACAACCAGAAACCAAAGCCAACGCATCACTTCGTTTCTGGCCAATGTTGAAGATGACGATAGGGCCCTCCTGTGGCAAGCGCGAGAGCAGATGTGAAGCATCGGGAGGTTGAAGAAAATCCTGGAACCCGGGAATAGCGCGAATCTCTGCGAGTATCCGATCCCAATCCCCGGCGAGCTGGACATGGGCCTGAGTCTCCTCTTGTATTGTGATCGTTTGAGGGGTGACTGTTTGCGAGATGGCAGTGGTTTCCTGTTGGCGATATGCCGAGGCTTCCAGCGCACGCCCCACCTGTAAGAGCCTCCCAGCGAGTGACGGATGGTGGACGCGTAACCTATCGACAGGGGCGCGGAGCTGATTGATCTGGTTCCATACAATGCAGCGACCTTGCTCTAGCCAGGCGAGAGCGTCTTCGAGTGCACCGTGAGCAAACGCCGCCGCTGTAGCAGAGGCGGTCAAATCTGTCATGTCGGCAAGGTTCTTGTGGCGGCTGTGTATCGTCTGCTCTAGCCCGGCAACTTGGGAGAGGAGCCCAATGGCTACCCGAAAGGCCTCCAACGTGTCTGGTCCGTTATGTTCCTGGCTCAACATTGCCCATTTCCTGGCCGAGTCAAGGCGTATTGAAGGATGACCTGAGCTGTGTGTAGCTGCCCTACGCCACACGGATATCGCTTGAAGGATATCTTGTTCATCCTTGGTGATGGCAAAGCGCAGTCGAAATGAATCCGCGAGATTATGAAGCAATAAGGGAAGTCCGGCGTGTCCGTTCGGAGTGATGTCGACAGCTCTCTGCTGGTGTGTGATCGCCGTTTCAATATCTCGGACATCTTCGGTGTGTTCAAATCGTGTCCCAAAAGAACTTCCGAGGCTTGTCAACCACATAGGCAGGTAAACGTTGCTTTCGGCAGTGAGGTCTACTGCACGCTGATGATACGAGATGGCCCTTTCGACGTCGGGAAGTTCTCGAGTACGCCAAAAGCGAGTTCGAAACGAATTTCCGAGATTGTTGTACCATGCAGCGAGCCGGGGGTGGCCGTCCGGCGTGAGCTGTACCGCTCGCTCCTGGTTTGCAAGAGCGCTTTCGATATCCTGAAAATCGTTCTTGATTCTAAAGCGATTCAGGTAGGAGTTTCCAAGATTATTAAGGTGTACGGGGAGCTCAGCGTGGCCTGTTGGGGTGTATTCGACTGCTTGCTCTTGAGTCATAATTGCCCGTTCGATATCTGTCAAGGCTCCAGTACGCGTGAAACGGGCAGCAAAGGAGGCTGAAAGATTAGTGAGTTGCCCAGGTAGAGCTGCGTGCCCTTTAGGGGTGATATTGACTGCCCTCTGCTGATTCGATATGGCACGTTCAATGTCGACGAGGTCTCCAAAGCGTTCGAAGCGAATGCGTAAGGCCACTCCAAGGTCACCAAGTCGCAGAGGTAGACTGCTATGACCTTGAGGAGTAAGTTCCACGGCTTTCTGCTGGAGTGATATAGCGCTTTCAATGTCGTCGGGATCTCCAGTGCGTTCGAAGCGAAAGGCGAACGATAACCCAAGGCTAGAAAGAAAGTGGCTTGACGCTGTGGCATGAGACTTGGGGGCAAGCTGGACGGCTCTCTGCTGATGAGCAATGGCGCTCTCGATATCTATGGAATCTCCAGTAGATCGAGCCCGAGTGATGAATGAATAACCGATGGAACAGAGCAAGGTCGGGAGGTTGCTGTGGTTTGTGGGCGTGAGTTGGATTGCCACTTGTTGATTCGAGATCGCACTGTCAATATCTTCCAGGCACCCGCTGCGTCTGAAACGCATCTCAAACGAATTTCCTAGATTCCCAAGGAAACCGGGTAAGTTGGCGTGGCCAGCCGGCGTGAGTTGGACTGCCCTCTGCTGATGTACGATGGCATTTGAGATGTCCTCGATGTCTCCAGTGTGGTTGAATTGGGCCACGAGCATGCTTCCAAGATTATTGAGTAAGCCAGGCAGGTTTGGATGTCCTTCGGGATAGAGTTTGACCGCTTGCTGCTGATACAGGATGGCGCTCTTCGCATCTTGAAGATCTCCCTTGAAGTCAAATCGTGTGAGGTATGACGCGCCTAGGTTACTCAGAAAAGAGGGTAGATTGGAATCATTTTCGGAAGCGAGCTCGACAGCCTTGAGCTGATTTGATATGGCATTGTCGATGTCTGTGAGGTCCCCAGTGACTTCAAAGTAAAGTAGAAGGCAATTTCCCAAGTTGTTGAGTAGTCCGGGTTGGGCCGGAACAAGGCGGACCGCCGCCTCCTGATTTCGTACGGCGGTGTCAATATCCTCACGTTCACCTGTACGTTGAAAGCGACATCGAAAAGATGCTCCAAGATTGCTGAGCCACACTGGAAAAATATGGTTCTCCTCGCCGACGAGTTGGAGGGCCATCTGTTGATTTAAGATGGCGTTTTCAATATCTACAAGGTCGCCGGTGCATTCAAAGCACATCTTGAACGAGTCGCCGAGCTGGTTGATCAACATAGGGAGATTAGGGTCCTCGTCGGCAGTGCTTTTAACTGCTTTCTGCTGATATTTAATAGCGCTCTTCAAGTCTTGAGGGTCTCCATTGTGTTCAAAACGAGCGCGAAATAAGCTTCCGCAGTTGTGCAGCCTTCCGGGAAGGTCGACATCACCCTCAGAAGTACAAGCAACGGCAGTTTCCATCGTCGAAATAGCTTGGTTGACGTCAGTTATGTTTTTCAGCAACCTGAACCTTCCGAACAATCCGAATGCAGAGTCAGCGAGGTACAGCCCGTACCTCGCGTCATCGGGTCCTGCTAGCTGGGCGGCAAGATCGTAATTTGAGCAGGCTTTGTTGATGTCATCGACTTTATTGGTTGCCGCGAATTGCTGCATGAAACGATGTCCGATGGCATTGAAGAGGCTAGGCGTCTCGAGAGAATTCCCTGGGGTAGCTGTCGATAGACTTTGTGTTTGGTAGCGGGGCTGTACGCTTGGCCTGGTATTACTGTCTGCGTTGACGGTATGCGAGAAAGCTGTGAGGGTAGGATCAGCTATTACGTGATTTCTCGTCATGACGAACTTGACAGACCGACGCTGAAAGTTATTTTCAGCTTTCCTGGATGTCCTTCCATTACAAAATTGCGTTCAACCTCCTTGAGGTCTAGATTCGATATCAGTACCCAGATCTCAGTTCGACGAGGTCGAGAACCTACCATGTTCAACTTTGAGGAACTCCAAGAGGTGGTCCTTTGGAAGGAACAAGAACCCCAAGTCACCAGCACCTTCCGACTGAGCAACAATCGTGAGGTCGCCCATCTCGGGATGCCTTTCACATCGCAAATAATAATTCAGCTTGCCCATGAGCTAAAAAGAGGCCCGGACTCACAGCTCGATAACACGACCGTCTTTCCAGACAGATTCAGAGATACTCTCCGTGTGTCCAGCGTCGCCCTCTCCTCCAAGACCAAAGAGACTGAGAGTAAGCGTGCCTATGTTCGGACGACCTGCGCCTTCCAGGGAGTATTCCAAAACGAAATCTATGGCAGTATAGCATCAGCACAAGCAGGACGTCTCAGAGATAAAGCAGGTAAGTACCCTTCAGAAAAACTTTCTTATTCCCATCAGCTAAAGTATACGCTCTTTCGTTCTCCATTACGTCGAGGACGAATGAATACGATGAATGGATTGATGGGCGCTTCCTGTGGGGGCGATGATAAGGTTCAACGCGAGTGTTCTACAAGGTGATAAACATCAGCAGCCTCCTATATATCGGAAATGACATGTACGTTAATGCGTAGTCACTGCCGTAGCTCACGCACATTTTGTCGAGGCGGGTGTGAAAAACTCCTCGTGGGCGCCTATTTATAGCGTCTGTCATACACTTGGCCTCGTGGATTGGTTCTTGAATCATCACGTGCCGTTGCCTTATGACAGCTTATCATTTGCTTATATGAACTTATTTTCATTGTGCAAAGAGCCGAGATCCACACGTAATCGGGCCATCTCTCTTAATGGGCTGTTCACCTTCTCAAAGACGCGGTCTTGCAAAAGTGCCAATCCAAACATTTATCTTCACTACTCAAGCACTCACGACTGGATAGACTCCTTATTCCTTCTACGCTCAGCTCACTTCCACCCAATGCTGAAATGCATGCTGAGGGCTGATTATCGCAAACATCACGATCAGAAGCTGTCTTGACCTTCTCTAAACCTGCCATAATTAATCCAAAAACACGGCATGTACTGGACTCGAAAAATGAGTTCGCTTAACTTCGTTCATTCAGGGCATTCTGTCTTATTGACAGAAACAAAAATGCCACGTACCCGGATTGAACGAGTGACCTTCTCATATATTCTTCTAACGAAGAGATACAAGTGAGACGCGCTACCACTACGCCAACGCGGCTTACATTGTCATTGGCTTATGACTATAGAGTATAGCCAGTAACTACCCTCACCTGCTGCACGCAAACGAAGTTCATGGCGTGTCCAGACCGTTGTAGTTCATAACTTACTCATCCACCAATGTACAGAAAAGGAGTTTCAAGTGCGACATCCAGAGTAAATCCTCGTTTATTTAATGCTGCTCTAGCCTTAGGGAGGTGCGTCCGTTACTTGTTCGGTCTATCGTTATTTCGAGGTCATGTGGGCCGGTCCTATGCTAACTTCAGTACAGGCGGTCCCTTCTGTTAACGAAGACTCATTCTAAAAAAGAGCATTATGTTCACCGCGCAGAGAAAGATTATTCCACCTTTGTCTCGGGGAAATGAATTGCGAGGACTTCGATACCGACAGCGACAGACTCCAGACTCCAGGCAGTGAACTTTGAGATTACCCACAATCTCGTTGAGAAAGGAAAATACGCAAATCCTGAACCGAAGGAGACATTCACTCTTCCAAACGGCCTTATAGGCGGCTCTTGAGCGAGGCAACGATTTGCCACGATGATCAGCAGTGATCTGGAGTGGAATGGCAGAGACTAAATCTGTCAAACGCGTGTCAAGCAAGGATATGGGAAAAAAGACCCTCGATGCTCGATTGGCGACTTCGACACTTTCCATGAGCTGATCGAATTTTAGAGAGCAAATTCGGACTCATATCCTGAAGTGAGATGAGAGTGGCGCACAGTGGATCACATGACGTCTTTGATAGATTTTGGAATGGCCGTGATTCTTCGTCGTTATCTTTGCCAACACTGCTACCCTCCGTCCTGGTTCTCTTCTTGTATCAACGATACCGATGTCTGAGGGAAAGAGAAAGTTTCAGGGAGATGACAAGAAACGAAAGAAAAAGTACCGATCTGTACGCCGCCTACGGCATCTTTCAGTCTTCGTCTTCGCGATTGAGTACCCTTCCTAGGACGGAACGCCAATCTGGGGGAAGAGGCATGTGGAAGGGCCTGGCGTATGGGTGAGCTGTGCGTGGCGTCTCAGCTGTACTTCTTTGTTGCTTCATTCATTCTCCAGGTGTGAAAGGAAAGGAGAAACAGACAGTAGGAGAAATCTACGAGCTGTTTGAATCGGTAGGTGCGCCTGTCGTTTGACTTGATGCTCTTTCCATGAGTCTCGCTTCAGGTAGCAGCAGAATTGTGGGCCAAGTCAGAGGATAAAGGCGTAGCGTCGCATGATTCAGATGCCGAAAACGAAGACGCAAATCTTAGTCTAGAAGACCAGATCGCCAATGAAATCTCTGCGATGAAACGTCCCCGTACGCATCCTGAACAACGCTTCGGTGGGTCTTGATTTTCTCAAGAGATGTTGATGATCTGACGTCTTCACCCTAGCTAACTGCCAAACGAATACGCCCTGCGGTACGCACTTGGCAAATTGAGGCAGACAGCTGACCAGATCGTTGACGAAAACCTTAGTCGTCTTCATTTCGTGTAAACCACCCGTTAATCCCGTGGACCTGGTGGTGAAATGCATCAGAAACATTGAAGAAACTGGCGTTACGCGCACACGGTTTGTTTAGACGATTTGATGTATCTCTTCTTCCTGACCCTGCTGCCTCATAGCTACGTGCACCGCTTGGTTCCTGTTTCAGGGACCTGCGTCGCCAACCTCCCAGAAATCCAGTCGCTGTGTCAGAGAGTCTTCGGCGACTTTTTTGACCAGCATCCGGACACCAAATTCAAGGTAAGAAAGGCGGCACCGCGGCTTCAACTCACCTCATACCCATTTCAGTACAAGATCGAGCTTCGAGTGCGGAACCATACCACCATCGACCGGTCAACTTTGATCCAGCATGTCGCTCAAAGTGTGCCGGAAGGCCATACGGTTGACTTAGAGAACCCTAAGCTATTTATTCTTGTTGAGGTGTTCAAGGTGCGTCGGTGGCCCACAACTCTCGGTGTCTGACTTGACCCGGCTCAGAGCATATGTGGGATTTCAATCGTTGAGGACTATTATCGTCTGCACAAATTTAATGTCATGGAGATTGCCAACGGGTCAAAGAAGCCAGACGCCGTGGCAGAAAGCCGAGTTGGGCCCGCTACTGGCAAGGAGGAGGCGGGAAAAGGCAAGACAACGTAATTTACCAATTTATCCGCGGTTGCATGTTATAACAGCCCGTCAATCTATTGGCTGGGACAATGGTATATAATACAAATTGTATTCTTCCTGCTGCAAGAGAAAAATCGAAACGCGGTAGATAATAAGTTAACACCAAGCACCCAAAAAGATAATAAGACGGTATGACGAAAGGCAGGACCGATTCGTCCCTACTAGTAAGAATGACCGAAGGCGGTAGTAGAGAACGACGTCGGGGCAGAAGACCAGAAAGTAGGGTTCGAGTCGACTTGAAGAGAGTAACTACTGTAATATTGGCCGTCCAGAGGTGGGCACAGATGTTGGCCCGCCTCATATTTGACTCCGTGTTGGTTGTTCTTCTGGAGTTGGCTAATCCGGGGTTGATACGGTGAGATGGGGGTAAGGAGGGACTCGGAGTTGACTGAGGAGAAATCCGGGCTGAAGGACGGGTCGCCGGAGTAGCTAGAGGTCGAGAGCAAGGGTAAACCATCGTTCTTAGTGTTCCCAGGGTGGCGAGGGGGTTGCCATTGGTATCCGTATTGGTGCGAGTTTGATTGCGTGGGTAGCGTCAGTTGAGAAGGAGGCATGGAGGAAGCCTAAAGGAGGAACGAAGGATGACCGAAGATGAGTGCTGGAACAGGATCTGGAGGCAGTGACTTACCCTCATCGACGACCCAGTCGAGTACTCGAGCGGATACGTGGTGGGAAGAACATCTGACTGTCTCCGCGGCGGTGGGGGAGGAAGGACGAACTTGTAGACGATAGAGATGTTGCGCGTTTGAGACTGCGCCTCCGATGGACCGGGGGACTGGGCGGGGATCGGCCTCAGCTTCTGGAGGATGGTATATTGGGAGACGTCTAGTAGGTGATGTCAAAAAGAGTAAGCACAAAGAAGAGTACGGTTACATACCTTGGCAGGAGCATAGAACTGGCCAGAAGTTTGGGACCAGGTCTGTACTATAGAGCCACCCGGATCTCTGCATGGGGGAAGAGATGCACTTCAAAGGCGCGACCTCGGTGTGAATAGGCGAATTCGACCCATTCATATATACGATAAAGGTTGATTGCAGAGCCAGTCCGGTGTGTGATGGAAACTCGACAGACGAGCACATCGACGAAAGGAGTGACGATGCCCCTGGAGCCAGCAAAGCGTTCGATGCAGACAGCGACGGCGAGAGTTGGATCAACTGCGGCGTCGTGGAGTCATTCGCGACGAAGTGGACAGAGGGGATGGGCGTCGGCCAGATCTCATTCTGCAGTGCAATATCCACGTAGACGATCGTCTGTGGGGGGTTTGACCCGGATGGCCGAGGGTCGGGAGATGGAGAGAGCGAAGGGGAAGGCGAAGCTGCTGGGCTGCATTCTGAGGTAGAGCTGACCGAAGTCGTTTCAGGCGTGCCGCGGTGAGATATAAGGTTGAGGACTGGAACAAGATGAGCAAAACAATAACAAGAATTCGTGAATTAAGAACGCACTTTTATCGCCCTTACACGTGTCGCGTAATTGCTGCAAGCGGCTTCCGACCTGCTTTGGCGTCCTGCGCTTTCCAGTGGTTTCGAAGATATAGTCGGAGATAAACTTGTTGCGCATCGGGAAGCGCCCAAGCGTCTTAGTCGACTTGGAACCAATCGTCTCTGGTTGGTATTTCTCGAGAGCTGGAAACATCACGTTTATATAAGTATAGTTGGGTGTGGCGCGCGTCAAGACGACAAATTACCTTCCAAAAGAGCGGCTTCACTGGAGTCGGAACGTCAGGCGGAATAACACGGATGGTGCGAAGCCACTTACAGTAGTGGTGGCCAGACTGCTTCGCCCTTCCCTCTCAATGTCTTCCAACTCCTACGTCCAGTGGCGAGTATCTGGGCCGCGTCGCGCGATTTCTCCTCTTCCGAGGGGGTATATGACAAGTCGTCGACTGTCGTGGACATGCAGACAAATCCATATTCTTGTTTTCCCTTCGCCTTCGATGACGAAGTTGACTGCCAGTCGGTATAAGGCATGGTGGCCGTCGGATCCTACGCGTGTGATAACAAAGAGCAGACGGAATAGCCGGGTAGTGTGGGGGACGAGACGAGGCTCCTCTGTGATCCTGGCGCCCTTTATAAGTCTGATCACGGAGATACTCGATTAAATTTCGAGATTGGTGTGTGTGCAGGGGCGGCACACACGGACAAATCCATAGAGCCCTTTGTACAGGTCCAACCTGTGAGCCGCCGATCATAGATTCGAGGACCCAATCAGCCGATGAAGCACAACTGCGTTGAATCTCCCATCTTGCAGAGATGTCATTGTTGTGCGCTAACGAGTCCATATTTGGAGCGGCATGTCGATCCTAATCGACGAACAATGATCGGGCGACCATCTTTGCCCGTCAGGTCCATGTGTTGGGATTTCAGGTGAATCCGGTTCTATCCCCTTTCGACATACCTTGGGATTTCGTTTCGCTATGGCTAAGAGTTCGAGGAGGTGCGTCTGCTCGAGCTTGGGCCAAGAAAGTAAGAGCGTTGGTTGAGAGCAAAATGGCGAAGCATCGCCTGAATACTTTCAATCACTGCAAGTGCTCTCAAACACACACTTAGAACATACATCAGTGGTATCATAGGGACCCAAATCGAGATTTCTCACCAAACTTTCTCCATCTTGAGCGTCCCGCATAGCCTTTAAATCGAGCTCGAGGTATAGCATTGCCACAGGTGGTTGTAATGATGACGGAGTTGTCAGAGATTGGGCACGAAAACCAAAAAGTCGCAAACTTCCTAATCGAGGTCATTGGCGGTGTTTGGCTTTAAGGTGCCGACGTGACGCCGGGGCATCTTGAACTTGGTTCGCGCTGTCGTCTCGGAAAGCTCGTGCATATTCGACCATGGGACCTAATTTTGAAGGCCACAGAAGCCAGGGGACATGCTGCGCCACTTTGTCCGAGGAGGAGGTTCTTCCATCATTTTTAGGTTACTCCCCGATTCCCGACGAACTTGAGCTGACGACGTAGTGTTCACAAGGTCGTTATCTATGCAGGAGCCGTCTGATGTAGGACTTGCGTTAACCTTGTGGCGGGGTAGAAATGCATAGCTTTGCATAGTTCTTCTAGATGGTCACCTCCTGTTTCCCATTCCAGTGACGACAACCATCTGCGTCATAATTAATATTAGTTCTGAGTAGGTTGTCACTTGGTTGTCAGATTGTGAGTAAATAAAACATGAGGCCTGAGTGGTAAGCTATGAGCGAACATGTTGCCTCGTCTCTCGTAAGGATGCGTCAAAAACGGCTGATAGTCACACATTCCCCGGAGTCTGCGTATGGGCGCCATGAACAGCACAAAGATGTGGACTTTGAAATCACCTATTCCAAGGCATGTGAACAGCCCTTGTTTCATTTGGGTTTATAGAAGCCTGTTGTCCTAGTGCTCGTGTCATTTGATGGATCGATAAGATTCTTTACTTACAAGGCACGGAAGCCTCAAGAATCACCACAGGAGGATATTTCGACGCCAATTGGTTTAAGCCTTCTTTCTCTAATGCCCACCTATCGGGAGGCTCAAGACCATTTGCCTCTCGATGCGGGAACCTTCAATCCTCAAGCCGTCAATGGGCGGCAGTTCGTGAACAACTGCGTGTTGGGACTTGTCAAATGTCCTTGGTCCATGCGTGGACTAGCTGTCAGCTAGTCTTGCCTCGTTGAACTAATTAAAGGTATCCATAATCCCATGCTAGAGGCAGCAGCTCTATACGTAACATACATCCTCCTAGGGGATGCCGAGAATTTAGCGATAAGCTCAAGCGTTTGTCGGTCGAGCATGACGGATGGTCTTACAGATGCATGCACAATGTGCCATTGAACTTTGAAGGAATCATTATCGGGGCGGACAGTCGTGAGATCTTTCATCTCAGTTCTCGTCTAGAATCAGCGGCTTGATGCCTAGGTTAATGAGCCACTCATGAAGAACTGTTCTTCCAACGCTCTGGAGAGCTGAGGCCTCTTCTCCGACTCTCCGATGAGGTCCCTCTACCTCGAACACTTCGAGAGTGTGGAGGACGATTTCTCGGCTGGAATGTGATGACAAGATTAATTATTCGAACCGCCGCATATACCTGCGCAGGGCACAGTCGAGCGTGAAACCTACTGAGGAGGTCGGAACTGCGCGTCGGTCAGGACTTGAGGCGGACGGGTGTGGCGCCACGCGCCTGAGGGGGAGGGATTCCTCGAGCGACAATCTCAACACCGCCATCATGATCGTCCATTGCATACCTCCACCTCGAACACGATTCGGCACCCTCCGATCTCCAATAAAAGTCCTTACTCCAGCGATGGTAACAAAAGCGGACTATTGCCTCCGCCAGGGCGCCTTCAAACCCGGTCGCTTCGGCGGCCCGGGGGCTGATGATAGACGTACTGATGGCATCACTATTTCCGGTAATCTGAATCATAGCCCTTCCTGCGCTAAACCTTAGCTTCACTGAGAGACGGCTTCGACCCACCTCGACGTTGTTAATTGTTCATCAGAGAGAAGTAGGAGTTGGCGCCTGATGAGAATGCGGCATCCAGGCAGCCCAATGATATTGGAGGCTTGTTTCTCAGGCAGGCGGATACGGCTGGTGTTTCATATACGCCTCTCCCTGATCCCAATGAATGCCGGCTACAAATTCCCTGGCCATCCGACAGTCAAATGGGCCCATCGTAATACTTTTCTCGTATTCTCATAGCCAACCGCCTACACGGATGAGTTGCTGCCCATGTACGACGACACTTCAACTAGTGTACTCACCGTGATCATACTTCAACATCCTCGAGACCAACTTTGCGTTTCGCCTCGAAATATGTCACTTTTTCGCGTCCCGAGGAAGGCTTTTGAGCTGAACACCATAACCCCGGACGTCTTTCAGTGCCGATCCACCACATGGAATGGCGTAGGGCCTCAGTGCCTACGGCTCCTCCATGCCCGAAACAAAACGACAAACTGGCACTTCACAAGCTTCACAGGCGAGAACGAGAACCCAAGATGGATTCCGCTCGAGTCACTTGATGCTAGATGAGTAGAGATGGGATCACGTTTGAGGTGGAATCACGAAATCCTTGGTGCGATCCTCTGCAAGATTCCCAGCACGCGCCAGATCCGGGGAGCGGGGAGCTCGGAGGCGTGAGCCCAAGGTTTCTCGCGTTTGAGGGCGATCCCGAAAGGGACACAGAGAGCAACATCATGATCAGTGATGCGACGCATCACACTATCAATTATCCATCGTTGCGCTTCGTTGCGGCTTCGGAGAAATTAGGCGTTTTGGGTCGGTTTGGCTGGGCTGGGCGTCTGCACGCGAGGGCATCAGGCGATGGACGGGCGTGCGCGCTTGAGCGTGTTGAGCTTCCTTGGCGAAACACCAGAGGTTCTCGACCGCAGGCTTGCGAAGAAACCGATGCGCAGACCGGAGCCCAGCAGCTGCGCCAGCGCCCAAGGTGGCGTATGTTAGGTTACCACCAGACCGTACCGCGAACGCAGGCTGAAACCCGTTGGTAGTGAGACGTCGAGCCACCTGTTCCGTTGGACCTTGAAGCCCAGTGTGGCGCTCTCAGCGTGATGAGAGAGCTTGCGCGGCGACTGTGCCGGGTGCGATAGCGTGTGATGCTTCCCACCTCCCGGAACACGGACACAAGCACAAGCACAGAAAAGGCTGCTAAACCAATGCTGAACAGCGTACCACCCGGAACCCGACACATCTTCAAATCTGGCACCTGGGTTTGCGATTTGGTAATTTCGCGGGTGGGGAGGACGGTGATGGTTACTGATTTGCGGTATGGAGCCAGGAGTAGGGGGCAGGGGCGCCTGGCGTTGGCGTTTTGATTATCGCGTGGGCTGCAGGCGAGCCATGTCGCTAGTCGAGAGGCTTCACCCCAAGATCATCGAACTCAGCGGGTCTCGGGGAGGAAAGGCACTGATGTGGCAATTGCAATATAGATGTTAGCTCCAGAGAGCTCAAACGCGACGTTCAAGAATCAAGCTCAAGTTGCATAGGAAGTACATAGCTCCGAGTCGGAAATGGTTGGTTGGGTGTCGTATTCGCGCCTGGAGGCCGCAGTCGGTCAGTTCCAAACATGACTTTATTGCATAGGTTGGTGTGCGCAGGGCTGCCTCCCTCAGAGGAGGTCTTATTTAATAATCACCATGGTAAGCGTCAGTTGAGTACTAAGCACGAAACGTCGAACAAAAAGCACTCATATGCGTTACGAGCCACGCCGGGTGCCATACAATCCCCGCTCGCCAAGTTCAACTTCAAAGGGGAACTCGGAGGCCTTTGGCCTGGGTCCTTTGATGATTCGAGCATCGTACCATCGCAGGCTCAAACGTGAGCGAACACTGAAGATTTGCAGATTTTCTTGTTTGATGGGAATTCAACTTGAAGGGAAGTGGTACGTACAATCGGCGTCCCAACCTGGTCTTCTGAAGTCAGGAGATTAAGCATATGTCAGCGGTTAGGAAGGAAAAGTTTCAAGGTAACGTTGACGGTGAAGATGACCCGTACGTAAAGACAATTGAGAGGAGGTTGGGTTTGACGGGGAATTACTCAGGATAGGGCTCGTACGAAAAAGGATGACTCGATCAAACAGTCATGTGACCTCTGATCGTGAGTCTGAACCCGGCAATGGCGGGCCACCCATTCCCGATGTCCCTATGGCTCAGCGAATCAAATTCGCGCTATAGAAAATCCTATTGATTAATCTACATCTAACAGAAAAGATAAAAGATCTACGATACAGTTGCAAGTGCTGGGAATGACGTGCAAGCAGAACTGGCAGACAGAAAGGAGCGACCGGCCGCGGGGCTGGACGGCGGGAACGTAATTTAGGCGAGCGAGGCCAGTGCGGGAAATGGAGGAAATGCAAGGTCGCCGAAGCGCGGAGCGGAATTGCGATGAAGGGGACGGAGAAGGGTGCACCGGTAGAAACCTGAAGGAAATTTGAAGAGCGTGTTGCGCTGCAGTGAAAAAAAATCTTTATGTACAAAGTATGTAGAGTACGATAGTTCAAACGTTCAAGTCTACGATGGTGGATGCTGGCACATGAACAGAATAAACCATTAAAAGTGCATGTGATGGAACAGCGGGGATTGGGGAAGAACTAGAAAGAAAAAATGAAATGTCGTGGAAGGGCAATTGCAAAATCGTGTCAAGTGGAAGTGTAACGTACAGCGAAGGAAGATGAAGGCGAAAACGAAGGAGATGGAGATGGCGAAGACGAGGAAGGAACGATGGACATCTGCCAGACGGACGGCGATCTGGGAAGAGTTGTTGATCGCTGGAAGATGCTTTGATGCAGGTACGGTCGCTCGCTCCGGTCCTTCGCGTGGGACGGGGGAATTCGAAAAGAAAGTGACAAAACGTGCGCACTGCCAGTGCTCATTATGCCCGGAAGGAAAAATGGAGTGTACGGCGTGTGAGATTGTGCCAGTGCCGGTGCAAGTGCCAATTTTGCGTGGACGATTGGAATGAATTGGATTGGACAATGGATTGGGCAATGGGGGTGCAGTGTGAGGGGGTATGCAAAGTTAAAGAAGAGCCGTAAAGTATGACGTGCGTACGAGAGTTGAGGAGAGATCTGTCTTAAAAAACGAGGACCGGGGCGCGAGGAGATGACGGAAGTTCGAACTCTAAGAATGGAGAGATAACCAAGAAAGACAGAAAGAGAGAAACGACGACAAAAAAGCGATGTCTCATGCTGCTGCGATGCCGGTGGGCGACGTAAGCCCATTTCCCCTGTCCCGATGGAGACGACGACAGGTAGTGTAATGATGGAGCGATGAAGGCGAGGTGATGGGGGAGGATGGAAGAATTGAAAGTTGACTCGTAGTTGGGAGCGTGGTGCGGCCACTGTATTCGGCGTTAGTCCGGGGGAACTCGCACGCATGCGGAGATGACCGGGGGCCGACATCGAAAGGGAAATTTGGGAAAAGAAGGAAGCCAGTCTAGCCAAACTTTGAAAGGTGGGGGTGGTTTACGAAAGCAACGCAACGCATGCACACTTCGCGTGTTCTTCTCGTTTTTCGACGGCCGTGGGCTCGCGGGCGGGCAGGCTGTCGATCAGCGGGCCAGGGAGGACGACTTGAGGCCCTGCGCGAGCTCCGACTTCCACTCCAGCCGCCTGCACGCCTCGGCGTAGTCTACCCACTCCCGTCTCCGCTCGTTACGTTCTAGCCAGTCTTGTTCCAGCCCGACCACGTCCAGCTCATAAAAGTGATACGTGGCCGAGGGCGTCGGTATCGTGATGACGTATCTTGTTATCGTGCCGCGTACGCCCGCTGTGTGGATGACGATGACGTGTACGGGAGGAAGGTGTGTGTGTGAGGTGGGAGGGGCGAAGAGGGAGAGAGAGACGAGAATCAGGAGATGAGGAGACGGAGAGAGGGACAAAGGGTAGGACCTTCTTCCAGGGCCTCTCTCGAGGCTGCAGCCTCCAACTGCACATCCGACGGCTCCCAACCACCTTTTGGCACTGTGGATCGTGTTTCAGGAACAAAGCGGGCCTACGTCAGTAAAAATTGCGTACTCGGTGCTCGACCGCCGTCGCCGTTGGAGCCATGCTTGCTCCTAACAGACGACTACGACGAGCATGGAGCAGGGAAAGGGGGGCACTCACAGACCCAGTTGTTCGGCCGTTTCCTGCTCGTGACGACCAGGACCTTGCCCGCGGCGCGGGCGATGGGTATCGCGCAGCACACGACACGAGGAACAGCACGGCCTTTTGTACCCATTGGAGATGAAGAAAGTGGCTGGATATGAACGGACGTTCGGGGGGATTCGTTTGGGGCAAAGAGTATGGTTGACGGGCGTTTTCACGAAGTCTGCATGAGCTGAGGATAAGGCGTGGTGTCTATGGGCGTCTCTAGAAGACGAGCTGGCAGGTGGTCGCGAGGATATCCGGCTCCGGGGCTGTCGGGTGATGCTGGTTTGGGCGCGACGAACGTGGCGATGAAAAAGATATTTGCCTGCTGTGAGGTATGACAATGGGTGAGCTGGAAGGAGAGGAGAAGTTGGGGGGTTGTCGGACCTGTGCTCGTGTGGACTCGATGATATTAGTATAAGAGAGAGTGTGCCGCGTAAAGATTATTTGATGGTGATGTACAGAGTCAGGACGGTGGAGAAACACAAACGCAGAGCCAGGCCACCGCAAATATTACGTTGGCACAACCCAAATCAGGCGCTGCCGCCACCCAATATACTCGACGCACGTTCTTCGGCCTCCCCGCTCCCTCCCCGGCCGCCCCCGTGCCGTCCCTTATATCTCCTCCAAACCTGGCCCCGGCCGCCCGCGCCAAGCCCGGTATAAATAGATCCGCGTCTATCCCATCTACTCGTTCCACCTACAGGTCCCATAGTTAGCCCACTGCCCCTCTTCTGACGCTCGCAATACCACTCACGCGACCAGCAGCATGCACACGACACCAAAGCCCATCGCCGCAAACTGTCAGATTAACCGTATACACTCAATGTGAGCCAATTCATTCGCCCCGACGTCTGGGAAAACACTTGCCTCGCGCATCGCCTGCTTCGCGCTCTTGCTCTCGGCGAGCAACCTATTTATTGCCAGTCAGCCTGGGTCACACCACGTCAAGTCAATCACAGTAAGACCGCGGCGTCTGGCATTTGAATCTGCGCAGACGACCACGAGCAGCAAAGGAATCGAGGGTGCGTTTCATTCGAAATTCCGCTGCGGCCCCATCGTCCAATAAAACCGCAAGGAAACACTCACGTTGGTAGCACGGCTACGGCTCCGATGTAAAGGAAGCCGCCCGCAACAAAGGGTATAACCTGCGCCGAAGGAACCAAGAGTCAGTCAGCATCGCGTGCGTGTCGTGTGCACACTCCGCCTCGACCCTCCGTAAACACCAGAGCGCTGACTCACAAGGTCAGATAGCTGCAGCGTCGTGCCGAGCAGGCCGGTAGCGTCCTGGCGGACACCTGCTGCAAGGTCGAGTGCCAATGGAGTTTCGTGCGTGCTGCTGCTGGCGGCAGCATTGTGCACCGCAATTCCGATAAATGTTCTGATAGACCGGAGCAAGGACGAATATAAAAAATATAAATATAGCTCCGGCATTCAAGCGAACCCTGGAGTATTTGTCCAGCTCACTCACCCAACCTGTGACAAAGAACAAAGGGGCAACGATGTCAGTACGGGTCTTCCGGGCGGTCCTCGAGCGATAAAGCCAACACGCGTTCGCGTCCGCGAGTTCCATGAACCCATGGGGCACAAAGGCAAAGACAAAGGACGACGAACGTTCGAATTCATTCAAGGTATCAAGGTATCAAGGAAGGTAGGTGGTGGGGAAAGGGTACTTACAAATGCGCCAATGGCTGTCAAGAACTGCGACTGCATTGCCTGCCTTTTCGTGAACCCGCTCCGAATGAGGATACAGTAATCGGCAATTTCGTGCGGGATCTCATGGGCGAAGCAGGCTAGAGTTGTCGTGGCACCGATGAGGGGGGACGCGTAGAAGGAGGCCGCCATGCTAGTGGGTAGAATAAGCGACACGAGAAGAACACCGCAAACGAACGTGCAGATGAGGATGAGCATATTCTGTCTCTTTCTCTCTACCGCCGGAGCAGATAGAGCGGGAATAGGCACTTACGCGAGGCCATCAGTACTGTGCACGGTCACGAAGGCATTGAAGTTAGTTGGGTACATGTGAAAGAATAAAGCAACTCACATATTATGAACAAAGTCTCCGAATAAATTAAGGTATGCAGATAACTTCGAAGGACCGTTCGTCGACTGCGAGTCTGCCGGTTCGCTGGAAGGGCCATTAGCATTAGCTTGGGTATCTTCATCGTTAGTCTTCCTGCTGCGAAGGCCGTTCTGTGTGCTGGACGTATCATCGCGTCCTGAGCTCTTGCTGACTTCGGGTTCAACGTGTGTGGAGGTGGTGTGGGAGTGAGAATGTGGATGTGAATGAGAGTGTCCGGCGTCATCTTCGTCTCCGCTCAGGACGCGCAAGGTCTTTTCCATGAAGAAGAACGCTGCAAATCCTACGAAAATCCCAAGCCTGGTGGCGATAATAGGCGCGTTAGTTCCAGACAGAAATAGCCCAGCACATGACGCGTTGATGAGAATGCTCACCCGACAAGGATATTCCGCTTCTCCTCAACCATGACGAAATGAACCCCCGAGCCTTGGTGTTCGCCCATGAAAGAGTGCGGAACGAGATGCAGGAATACATCCGACAGCAGGCCGCCGGTCTACAACGCGCTTGAGCCCTACACCACCTCCAAGAAAGCCAAAGAATGTGACACGTACGGCGAACGCAGTCATCGTATTCAATGTGTTCGCGTTTATCTCGGCAGGGATGAACGCAAGGATGAAGTTGGGCACTCTATTCGATCAGTTCTCCTCGATCAACACACAGCCCAAGACTCCGACTCGAAAAAGAGAGAAGGACGCACGAGCTGATGTAGAACGTCCCGAGAATAGAGTTCCACGCAGGCCCGAACGGGAAGAGCCAGCTGAAGACCTTGCGCATGACGGGCGACTCGCCGGCTTCTAATGTCGCCTTGAGAAGGCTGAGCTTCTGGATCGGGGCGCATTCGGAGTGGATCGCGGATTCCTGGAGTATAGAGTACATTCGAATTCACATATTCACGGTGAAATAAATGCAATGAATGAATGAATGAATGAGAGAGAGGAACCGTCAGCGTTCTGTGTTAAACGGGTGATTGTATTCCGTCCTCGTTCCTGTTCACGTTCACGTTCCCGTTTCCGTGCCGCGGCTGGACCTCGGGCTCCGGTGGGGTCGAGGGGTCGAGGTATGGAAAATAAGATTAAACGTCCGTACTCACGGAAACAGACAGTTTGAGGATATCTTCCACAGGCACCCCTCCGGCGGTCGACTTGGCGGAAGCTGTAGCATAGACTCCTGCGGCAAATAGAGATAAAAGAGCGACGAGGAGGAGAGAACGGGGGCGCCGGAGCGACATGGGAGTCAGAGGTAAGAACGTCGAGGGCGTCGGAGGTGACGCTGACACTGATCATCGGACACTCGGACGCGTGGTAAACAACTTCGGCTTCGAGCGGGCCGGAGAGGGAAGGAGTGATGGGATCAAAACGCGTGTGCTTCGGAGTCAGTCTGTACGCGTTTCTTGTTCGTTTCCTTCACATTTGACCACCACCCTCGAAAAAATGTACCCCGCCCCGCAAGAACAACGCGTCCTGGAGGAGGCTGAGAAGATCATGGTCGACTCTATGGCAAAATACGACCCTTCTCATGATAAACATCACGGCAAGTAATCACCCCACTCAAGGCGTGATAGGGTGCTAACTGACTGACGCGTTTCCCGGCCATTCATCCAGTCCAACGCGTCAGGAAGACCGCGCTTGCCCTGGCACGCGCCGTAAACCCTACCCCAGATCTCCTGATCGTCGAGCTAGGTGGGCACATTCGCCCCTCTTTCGAAACCCATGTATCCGCTCACTTATTCTTCAATCTGAACCACGATCGCCCCTTCGAAATCGAATATGAATTTGACGTTCTCCTGACACGGTGACACCTGTCCGTCGCGAAAATCAAACCCAGCTGCACTACTGCACGACGTGCTGGACAAGAAGTACGTGTCAGCCGAGCAGGCAGCGGACCCCTATGCTTTCTTCCTCCCGTTCTTCACCCGCATGAAGGCGGAGCACGGTGTCGACCTCATTGCGGACGGGCGTGGGCAGACGATTGCGAGAGTCATGGATAACGTTTCATGGAGCACGGAGAAGAGGCTTAGAGAGAAGGGCGAATGGACGGAGTGGCACGAGACGTGCGTTGAGCTGCATTGCGTGCAGGATGCGGACAGGTTGGACGCGATAGGTGCTTTTGGTATGTAATTCAGTCTCTGTTAATCACAGCTGCAATTGGCTCTTGACTTCAACTTACCTTTCCTTCTCCCTCCCCCCACCTTCCCCTTTCATCTGTCAGGAATCCTGCGTTGTGCGGCCTACACTTCTGCGGTGAATCGGTGAGATCCTTGTTCGGTGTCCCTTCTTTCTCTCTTTCCCTCCGTGGCCTTCGGTTTCTTCCTTCGTTCCACCTGTTCTGATTCTTCCGAATTCCAAACCGTCGCGTTCATTTCCACAAAAATGCATACAACCACCCAACCACCCATCTATCAAAATCGAAATTAAGTCGGAGACTAACACAAAAACTCTAAAGGCCTCTCCACACGCCGCCCGACGATCCCGAGCACGCGCACAGCGCGCTACAGCACTTCCACGACAAGCTCCTCGCGATTCGCGACCGGCTCAAGACAGCACCTGGAAAGAAGATGGGGAACAGGCGGCATCAGGTGGTGAGTGCCCCAGTTTCTCAATCTGCTGCCTGCACGTGCAGGTGAAAGCTATTTGCGGGCTGACATGGGCGCGCCCGAATTTCCCTTTCCCTTGGACCCTTCTTCGACGGACGAACGAACGAATGGTATGTCTCGCGGGGTGCCATTGGCCAGCTCCTGGACTTCCTGGCTTCGGTGGACGAAGAGCTCGACGGGTTAATCTGAATGGGGCTTGGAGTTGAGTCATTGGTCGAGGAAGGACACGCACACTTGATTGTGGCGCCTCCGCTGAGGCTTCGAAGGTTGTCCGAGACCTAATTTTGTGTAGTTTAGGGACTTACCACTCCTATTAGACTCCTAATGCCCCCTTCTTCAGCCCTAGATCAACAAAGGGATCTCTAGGTACCAGTATGAGGGCCGTAAGTGAGAAGGTCGCCGTTGATGCTGTGTACTATCGTCCCCGAGCCCTGCCCACTAACCCCCTTATCAGGCTTCAGATTGGCGCCCAGGAAGTCAATGAACAGCCTCAAGCATTGAGTTCAGGCTTCGAGCTTGTGGTCCCTTGTGGACCTACCGACTCCTCGTGAGCAAGAGAAGCGTGTGTCGAGCCTTTTACACCCCACCAAAGTACCAAAGTGGTCCACGGCAACTTGGACTCAATACATACCACTGGCAGCTTCCATCGACTACGGATGTATAAGCACTCCGTTCGCACAGGAACTTCCTGGCAGCAGCAAAGTACTTGTCAAAGGGTCTTTGCCAAATTCTGCCACGGGCAGACAGAGCCTAATAGCTTCGCCCTTTCAGCTGTCGAAGTGTCAGTGCATGACAGTGGCCGTCGGTGCCAACTGTTGGATTGACGGAGAACTTGAGGAGCGACCCCAGAACAATCGTGCAATCCCAGCCAGAGCTGAGATTCTTAGGGAACCCGCGAACCCACGAATCCTTGTGAAACGACTGGAATCGAGGTCCATCGAACAGATACAAGGGTATTCATAGCTCTTGATACCTCAGCCCATACACGATACATTGCAGCTTCAATCAAAATCCGACATGTCGACGTTGTAGATAAAATGCTGTTCATGAGAGCCGAGAGTGAGCGCTGAGGATCTGGGTGGTTCGCCGAGAGACGGGTGTTTGGGCTGACCTTGTATAAGCTCATGACTTTTACGACCCAGGCTTCAAGGTGGTAGATTTTCTTGTTCCCGTTTCGCATACGGACCTCCTGCGAAATAAGAATTAAGCCCGAGTCAGTAATCCCATCGCACCCGTCGATTATGCAGAGAAGCTCACATAGAAGGCTGCCCAGTGCATGATGTCCGCTTTCAGAGCTTCGTCAACTTTGTCAACTACTCGCTCGGCGACCGTCTGGATCGGAGAGAAGGACGCGGTGAGGAAGCAACCATGTGAGTGTTGGTGGAGTCATTCACCTTCATAATGACAGTTGGTGGGATGCAATGACTGAGCAGTTCGTAGAACTTGGTGCGCACTTCCATTACCCGGGCCGGCGACTGCTCGGAGACTATGAGATCCGCGACCTTATGGCAGTAGACCTCCCAGTCGGGTTTTGCGATGTTCAGAGACCCAGTCAAGTCAGGCCTAAAAGGAAAGAAAACAGGCAAGAGCCTTTGGTCCCAGTTGCTCAGAAAAGAGAGTGCGGAAGTGGACCCACGATTGCATCTTCAGAGCTTCGAGGACAAGAATAGCTTTTCTCAGATTGCCACCGCAATCTTCAACGATCTTGTTCCCGGCCTCTGGTGGCAGATCAAATTTCGCATTTCTAGCGACAGATTGGAGGACCGCCATAATCTGGGAAGTAGGCGTGCTTGAGCTTAAACGCAAGCCAGGCGATGAAGACCGGAATTCCCATTTCGTACCTCTTCTTCGTTGGGGGCTGCCACCCGCATAAGGAGACAACGGCTCTTGATCGGGGCAATAAGGCGGCTCGTGCTATTGGCACATAGGATTATCCGCATGTTCGACATGTATTTTTCCATTGTCCGACGCAGGGCTGCTTGGGCGTCACGGGAGAGGGAGTCGGCTTCGTTGATGATGACGACTACGGCACAGGTTTATATTTTGGTCAGGAAGAATGGTTGAACAACGCACCCTTGAACCGTTGTTTCGCTCCCAAATCCACCTGTTGGGTCTGAGCTATTTCCTTCAGCAGCTCCTGGATGACGACTCTGTCGTAGTTCCCCGCTTCACTGTCGTAAAACCTGAGTTCGCCGCCCTCGCAGTACAACGGGTGATGAGGTGAAATACCTGGGTGTGATTTCGATATGGTAGTTGCTCTGAACGATGTTGATCTCCAGCTTTCGCTTTGAAGGCGACAGAAATACCCGTTGGTCGATTTTGAGCTAGCTTTTTGTGAGAACGCCGTTTGTCAGAGCTTTGGAGACATACCTTCTCCGCGCCAGGTCCAAACAACTGACGGAGGGTGCAGCTAATGCGTGTCTTCTTGCCAGCACCGGGAGGTCCATAGAATAGCATATGAGGAAAGTCTCCGGATGCTGCCTAGGATTCACGTTACAAAAGAGTCCCCAAGAGAACAAAAAGAGACGAACTAGAGACTTTAGGCGTTCTGATAAGCCTTTGTGGTAATGGAGAGCATCGAGAGTCCGGGGTCGGAACTGTAAGACGCCGCGTGTAAGAGAATGCCATATCATTGACGAAATTGATTACCGCATCGACCCAGAGAGACATCTATCTGAGTAGCAAGGGTGTGTATCTGGTTCGGAGGCGGGGGGCAAGGCGGACCAACGGTAGTTGTTGAGTGGAGTGAACGATGGTGTTGAGCAAAGGGTGCGTGACTCAAATCGCGTTAGGTAACGCGTTTATTGTCACGTTCACGTAGGTTCGCGTGTGCCATTCTCAGGCGGCCGGCGGCACAAGACGCGATCGACTTCAAGGGCATTGGAGAAGGTGCGCCCTAAGCATTGGTTCCAACATTTTGAAGGATTAAAAAGTCAGCTATCACGGATGCTCTGTGACAGTCTGTCAGTGGCCGAGAATCTGACAATGCCAATGCAAGTTTGTGCGACTCAGAGTACTTATCGTCGCGTTCGCAGTGAAGGACGAATATTTGAATATTGAAAAATCTACTGCTCAGAAGAGTCAACAACTTATTCAGACTCCGGAGAACTTGGATCAAGGCCTCATTATCCTCTCATCCCTAGTGGCCAAGCAGTTCTTGCTGGCAAAAGACATGTGATTTCCTTTAGCGCCCATCCTGAATCTCAGCAAAAGAAGCGCCGAGCTGAGAGACGCTCATTCGAGGAGTACTGCGTTCACGGTTCAAAAACTTATTGTACAAGAAGACTGGCCAAAGAGATATTTCCTACGCAGCAGTAACTCCCTGCATCCCAAGATCCTCCGCTATGATCACAGCTGCCTTCTCTCCGATCGCAATCGCAGTATTGTAAGTGTTGGCTCCGACGTTTGCTGGAGCAATGCTACAGTCTGGAACATGGAAGTCCATTTAGCAGAAGTTGTCAAGTCAAATATTATCGAAACCTACCTGCGACTTTCAGATTTTGAACGCCGTACACATTCAACCTTTCATCGACGACACCACCCTGTGCGCGTGGCTTCATTGCGCAAGTTCCCATCTAGACCAAGATCAGGATAATGCAACTTTCGAAGATAACTCATCTGCGTACCGAGTGCCAGGAAGTCTCAACTAGATGAGTAGATGCTCAGCCATGGTTCACTACAAATGCTTCAAAACACGAACCATATTGCCGATGATATTTGTCGATAGCCTCGTCATCCTCCTTCGTGTATACGATATTCGGCTGAGAGATTTCCACAGGACCAGAGGTCGTGGCCGCGGCAGAGCTACCAGCAGGGAACTCAGGATGACCCACGACGAGATCGCCTCGGTAATGCTTCATTCGTCGTGCAAGCTCGCGCGACTTCTTGTAGATCCATCTAAGGATTACAACATCCGCAGGACTGGAGAAGACGAGACTATCAGTTGAGAGTTTTAACTTCTGTTTGTAGAACGCACTCGTCAAGGTATCCGGGATGGAAGTCGAGCGTTCCGTAAGGGTCGAGGCCAGACGTAATGTGAACGTTTCCAGTAGACGAAGGGTACCCCTACATATGGATCGTTCAATTATTCCGAACAACAGGAAAGATGAATCGCACTGAAAAGTAGGCCATAGAGAAATACTTCCCGCGAGGAACTGAGGGATTCGGTCCGCCGTACCTAAGCCAGAATCCTGAACATTGGCAAATTCAGGTCTTTTGAGACCAGAAGTCGAAGGTACTCACGCAGTAAACAGTAAGATGATCTCAACAGGTTTATCAGGGGCGTTGGCAAAGTAGGTCTTCCAACGATCATCGAACTCTGGAGACATGGCTTTGCGTTCTTCCTCGTTAGGTCGCATTTTTACTCCAGCATCAAGACCACTGAGTTTGAGAGTCCATTAATTTCCTGAACACAAGCAGATGGAGACGATAGGACGTACTTCTGCGATAGAAGTCCTTTGCCGTTTTGAAGCCACTGCTGCTCGAATGCTAATCAAGACTTCTGAGATCCCATACCTTAAAACTTGAAGTGATACAAGACTGACGTTTAACCTCCTCTTCTGTTCCACGGAATACAACATCCATGGTTTCGGAATCATCGCTTGCGATGAATGGGAGAAAGATCACGTTGTGGTCTGGGACAATGTCAACAGCATATCGGTGATAAAAGCTTCTGCCAGAGAAGTACCTAGATAGTGCTCTCCAACTCCAGGAAGGTCAACGAGGAGAGGGATGTTGTTTTTATCAAGTACTTCCTTGCTACCAATTCCCGACCTTTCGAGGATGGCCGGCGTACCAAAGGCTCCTGCGGACACGACAACAAGACGAGAAGCACGAGCGACGACTGGTTCCGTCTTCTCCTTTTTCCTCCCGACGACATCATCGACATATTCTACTCCGACGGCACGATTTCCCCTAGAGCGTTACATGTTGGATAAGCAGTCATGTACCATTGGACGAATAGCAAACGCACTCGAAAACGACCCGAACGACGCGCTGTCTGGGGAGGATAGTAAGATTCTTGTTGTGATCCTGGTTGTAGATATAGTGGTGGGCTACATCGGATCTTCTGCCAGACTCGGCATCGACATATCTTTTAAAAAGGCGTTAACAAGTTCAAAAGGCGTTGATAACAACTCTATACTATACCTTGCCCAGCGCTTCCAAAGTGAATTGTCAGCTAATGAGTGCCCATGAACCCGAGACGGTCCTCTCACCAAGTAAGTGTCACAAGAGGTGAATGCGTTGTCATCGTCTACGACCGTACGCTCTTTGTCGTAGGCCGCAGCAGTTTCCAGGAAGTCTTCAGCAATGTTGATGTTTTCGTTCGAGAACGATACTTTAATCGGGCCAGAGCTCCCATGGGTGTTGTTCTGAACCTCCGCTTGGTACGTTTCCGCCTGAAGATTTACGATGTACCAGTCAGACCATATCCACTTAAGGCGACATGGAACACCTAACCTTCTTCAGAAGAGGAATCAAGCTCGACGAACCCCACCCTTTATTCCCATGCACTGTTTCCCAATCATCGTAGTCTGAGGCGGAGCCACGGGTATAGACGGTGACTGTGGACCATGGCATTCATTGTCGGGGGAAGGTATGTAGCGACTAAAGGTATCACTTACAATTGACGCTAGATCCACCTCCGAGTGCTCTACCCATCGGGACGACACAAGAACGTCCGAGCAGAGCCGTGCTCGGCTTTCCAGCATGGAACGTGAAGGCATCCCCTCTTTTTGCTAGGCTACTGAAGTAACGGCCTGGTTGCGTATGTTCGGGCACATCGCGGATGTGTGCACCAGTTTCCAGTATCTGGAGGCGAGCTCAGCCCCTGGTACACACGAAATGAGACTACACAAACCAATATCTTCAGATTGCGGTCGGCGGCGGCAAGACGGCCTGCAGTAACGCAGGCAGCTGCACCTCCTGCAGGATCGAGGTGATAAGCAAGAGCTCAAAAGAGCAACGCAGAGTGACAACCTCCTGCGAAGATTATGTCGTACGGTGCAGCTTGTTCACCAGACATGGTGGGCACCAAAGGCTCCAACCATATTCAAGGGCTGGTATTTATGCACCTGTCAATGATGGCCGGAAGACTCGGATTGCTACGGTGACCTACCAGAGAAGGGCTTTTCTTCTGATAGAGCTTAAAAGGATAAAAGGGGGCCTAGGCGAAAGAAGGACAGTCTCAAACGTTGTTTGCCAAATGAGCCGCCACCCAGCTCGCGCTTGAAGACAAGGTGTCGCGATGCATCGAATATTAGAGCTTCCTGCGACTTGCAAGTTCCAGTTTGCTCCACCGGTTTTGTCCAGCGATTTCCATGAAGAGAGCTTAGAACACTGCTCGACGCCAATCGCACCACAAAGTTCCACATGACGTGAACCTTCTCCTCGCGGAGCTGTCCTTAACTCCAAACGGCCGCCCAGCTGAAGGGATTCGCTTGAATTGGGTCCCGAACACCAAACGAAGATGAACTTCGACCGTGTGTGCCAACTGGAATACCACTCTGGAATCATGTTCACACTGCTGTTGATGCATCGATGAGAATTAGGGTTCGATGGAAGGAAGTCATCAGATATACCTATGGGTCTACAATGGCCCGCAGTTATGATCAGAGGCGGTAGAATACCGTGGTCGTGGATGTGGAGGGATGGGAGAGGAGAGTACCTAGCGTTCAATATTTCAATGCTGTTCAACATTTGGCGTTGGGTTAGTCGGCCCGGCGGGTCAGGGGCCTACGACCTTCCATGAAAGATTACAGGAAAGAATCGTCCAGGACGGGGAATATATTTACAATTGTCTAGTAGGAACGATTTGAAATAGAAATCTCAATAGTCTCAATATACATAATTTTTGGATTCTGTAACACAAGCGCCCACAAAGCATACAACCTCAAGTGGGACCAGCAGTAACTCCCTTGATCCCCAGGTCCTCTGCGATGATGACAGCGGCCTTCTCTCCAATGGCAACAGCAGTGCTATATGTGTTGGCGGAAACGTTGCTCGGTGTGATGCTGCAATCTATCGTAAAGGCGGATTCAGAGCACTCCGGGCACAGAAAGGAATGGACATACCGGCAACTTTGAGATTTTGCACTCCATAGACGTTCAGTCGAGAATCGACGACTCCACCCTTCTCCCGAGGTTTCATAGCGCAGGTGCCGATCTAGGTGGTAATGAGCGAGGATGAACATAAATATATCATGGTATTTGACGCACAGAATGCCAAGTGGTTTCAACTAGAAGTATATGCTCAGTCTTCAAGGGAATGGGGGAAGAGTCGAAGAAACTTACTATTCTGCCTGTGATATTCGTCAATGGCGTCGTCGTCTTCTTTTGTATAAGCGAGAGGAGGAGCATCGATGTCGACAGGCCCGTCGGTACGATTGCAAGCTGCTAAGCTGCCTGCTGGATACTGAGGGTGACATATTTCGACTTCGCCTCGATAGTACTTCATGCGACGTGTAAGCTCGCGGCTGCGCTTGTAGGTCCAGCGCAAAATGGCCACATCGGCCGGACTGCATGTTGGAACGGCATGTGAGTAGTAGCCCGAAAACTAAGCATCTGAGAGCGTACTGTTCGAGGAAACCCGGCTTAAAGTCCATATGAGAATAGAGATCGGTGGCAGAGGTGATATGGACATGTCCAGTCGAAATAGGATAGCACTACAACGAAGAAGAAAAGAAGGCAATTAGGACAAGCAGATGAAGGGGTCTTCTTGGAATTACCGAGTAGTAACCAGCAGTCAAATGATTTCCTCGAGGAACGGCAGGATTAGCACCAAAGTACCTGAGAAATAGTTGGCATAGGTACATGACGAGCCTCGAAGTCTGATCCTCACCCTGATAAGTTGGCCAAAACCATGACTGGCTTGTCCGGTGTGTTTGCAAAGAAGGTCGCCCATCTGTCGTCGAATTCAGGCGACATCGACTTTAGGTCCTCCTCGGTTGGCCGAAGCTTGATACCGCTGTTGATGCCACTGAAGCACGAGATATTAGAAACGATACGTTGTTTAGAAGAGGGCCGAATATTCACTTGTTTGCGAGAAGACCGCTGCCGAACTCCAGCCATTGTTTCGAATGAACTGTGAATGCGCCGTACTTGTGAACTCCTCAGCCAAAGGAAGAAAGCCTTGAATTTTACCTTTCGCTTCCTCTGGCGTTGCGCGGAAAAGAGAATCCATGGTTTCGGCATCTTCGGACGCATGATACGGGACGAAGACGACGTTGTGGTCTGAAGGAATTCAAGAATTAGTCAGAGCGGTTGTGGTCAACGAAATTAAACGCACCCGTATACTTGTCTCCAACTCCTGGAAGGTCGACAAGTTGCTTTATCCCACACTTCTCCAACACGCTTGCTGCCCCAATACCCGAGCGTTCGAGAATCGCAGGCGATCCAAACGCTCCAGCGGAGAGGACCACAAGACGCGATGCCCTCGAGATACGACTCTCTGGTACCCCTTTGCTTCTCCCAACAACGTCGTCGACGTGCTCAACTCCCACAGCACGGTTACCTCTGCTCGTCAGAAGAGCCGATCAGCACAGATATTCCAGAAGCATGTCAGAGGCTGCCTACTCGAAGATAACGCGCGCGACTTTTCGCCTCGTTTGAACCTCTAGGTTCTTGTTGTGATCTTGGTTGTAAATATAGTAGTGGGCGGTGTCTGAGCGCCTTCCAGTCTTGGCATCTATCCACCTGTTCCCATTGTTGTAGACAATAGTACGAGGCTCAGCGTTGTGTGAAGACGTACCTCGGAAGCCTCTACCAACGAGCAACGACATGAGAAACCAGGATTAAAACGACAGGAGAAAAGTCTCTTACCGTCCAGCCATTGATCGAATCCCCGCTGAAGTTACTGAAATCGTCGACGGCCTTGTATTCCTTCTCGTATGCTTGGGCAACACGGAGAGCCTCATCAGAGACGTTGTGACTATCTTGGGCGAAAGATATTTTAAGTGGCCCGTTGAACCCGTGGGTGGGCGCAGAAGGATCGGGCTGATAGGTCTCCGCCTAAATTAGAACGAGGAAGACCAGTGTTAACAAAATGCTCCAAACGGTTGATAGCACCAAGCATCAACATCTGCTTACCTTGCGCAGGAGGGGAATAAGGTCCTTCGAACCCCACCCTTTGTTACGATGTACGTTTTCCCAGTCGTCGTAATCAGATGCGGCTGGCCTTACATACATGACGACTGTTGAACGTAAATTAGCCCTTGGCACTGGATAGGACACACAAAACATTCACTTACAGTTTACGGCGGACCCGCCCCCCAATGCACGGCCAGTCGGAACGATGTGCGTGCGGCCATTGGTGCCCTTCCCACCCTGACCGAGGTGGAAGGAGAACACGTCCCGGGGAACGAGCAAATTGCTGAAATAATTTCCTGGCCGGACGTGGTGGTCCAGGTCGCGGGTGTGGGCACCGGCTTCGAGGACCTACACGGCAAGAATATCTCGTCAGGAAACATTCACGCGACAACGAAGACGACGGGTGTGAGTGGACCTACAAGGATCTTGAGAGTGGGGTCGGCAGCTGCGAGTCGTCCCGCTGTAACGCATGCGGCTGCTCCGCCTAGAAAGGGCAGGTGAGATGGAGTCAACAATGGTGCCATCGACACAAGTTGATGAAGAGAGCTGGTACATACTACCGGCGAAGATGATGTCGTAGGTAGTTTCTTCAGTGGCCATGGTGGGTTGTTGGTAGAATGAAGAGCTCTGGAAGCGGAAAGACTCTGAGACATGCCATTTAAATAATAGGTCCTGTAGAGATATTTATATCCTCCTACCCCAACGGGGGTGGTGAGTGCGATGTTGCCCAAGTTTCCCAACATCTGGTTGACAGACCGAGGTCAGAGATTGTATAGAAGTTGGATCAGGTGTGCATGCCCACAGTCGATACCGCCAGCTCGATTGCTGTTTGGGCGAGAATCGACAAGTTTCGTTGTATAGGTAGGATCCACGAGGAGCTCCCAGATCACGGTACGACACTTCATACTTGCTTGAGACCAGGGTTTTCCAATACCATCCGCTGAATACCCGCGGCGTCGAGTGTGTGCCTCTTGCAGTACTTACAATCTTCAGTTTAAGGGTTCAAGCTCAAGCTTTTCAAGAGGCAGCCCCAAGATGGAAAACAGTCGAGTTCTGATTGAATGACTGAATTGACAACACACATCAGTCAATCTAGATCGCGCTAATTTTGAGGCTAAACGAGAGAAAAGCCTATGCCACAATATAAGTAACCTTGCATTGTCGATTGCACGCGTAGAACGATGTACAATCAACGCCAGCTCCTTCGATACTTATACCGTTACTGTGGCTAGAGCTTGATATTGAGATGGCTTACGGAGTCTTCAGACCTGAGACCAGAACCGACAGCAAGAATCGAAAGCGAAGGGGTTATCTTTCCCATTTTTAGGCATTGTGGGTTCCAAAAACGAGGCGGGGAGATTTCGACCACTAGTTGTTATTTATTCTTGGAAACATGAGAAAGGCGGGAGAAGACAACGGCCTAGGAAGACACATCGTATCCCGAGACCGAGGTAGATGATGCTTCTACCGTTTCTTCTTTCTTTTCGGTGGGAGGGGGGAGAGCAGTGGCCCTCCAGCCCGTTCGGAATGAAGTCACAGCAGCGATAAGCCCAAAAGCGCCAACCCAAAGCTGTGGACAGAATCAGTGACATAAGACACGAAAGCAGTCCATGCAAACACCTACATCATTCTTGAACAACCCTTTCTCAAGTGACCTAAAGAATGAAAGAATGAGGGTCCACATGCAACGCGTATTGAACTATTGTGATAGCATACCAGTGGATAGTTAACGGCAGATAACCAAGGTTGATGATCACCTCAGACCAGAATGCATCCCAACGCTGTTGCATTTCGGCCTTCTCTTCTTTCGTAAGACCGGTGCCCTTCGCCTTACGGAGAGAACTGTGTCTCTGCTTCAACAGCTTCCTGTCTTCGATTAGATGGGCGAAATGGAGGACTACGTAGACGGCCCAGCATCGGCAAGACCAGATCCCCAACGTGTTGGGGTCGAGGGATATCTTCTTCTTCTTGGCGGAGAAGATGGACAGAGGAGAAGTGATGGTTGAGAGGATCAATCCATGGGATCCAAGATAGTAAAGATGCTCCAGCGGATAGTATGCAAGCATAGACCACCCTTGGAGACGTTCGATGGTAAGGAGCCTTCGAGTGGCGGGTGGGTTGCGCTCCAAGGATACCAACCATTGGAAGATGGGCAAAAGGCCTAGACTGGCGTCAAGTAGAACATCATCATGTCAGGATTAAAGCTGACCCCATATCCTCCATAGCGTCCGCGAGTCACCAACAAGACTTCCGAATTTTGCGTAGCTCTCAGCAGCACGGCTTGTCGGGGATTCACGGAATCCAGCGCGATGCTGCAGGCGTGCGCGAAGGTGAAGGAAGGGAACGATTAGCTTGATAGCATATTGGATGACCTTTGCTTAAGGTCAGCGACGCGTCTGATTATAAGAAATCAGATAACAAACCATAAAGAGTTTGCTGTACAAAATGTTCAGCAGACGTTCTTTCAAGGAAAGAAGCGAATACGTACTCGCTACCGCTCCAAGTCCCAAGGTATCGAACGATATGATCGAGCGTTTCGGATGGGCGAATGTTGGAGAAGCTCCCCAGGATCGCATCATTGAGACGGGCGGCGGTCAGAGGTTTAGACAGGCGAGACATCGAGGTCTTTCCTTCGTAACAGATGAGGAGAAGAGACAAAAGATTGTATTGCTGGACATCGCTGGAAGTACCGGCCAAGCCGAGCAAGGTGGCGGGCTCGTGATTCCGGTCTACTATTGGACCGACGTGGGAGATACTAACGTAAGCTATACAGCACCTTATAAACGACGGACTTCGATTTTTTCACCTCAGAACAAAACCACTGTGGACACAAAAGTTCGGGCTTGGTACAAGCTTTTCCGCCTCCTTGTCCGCGTTCCCGTCCCCTATATCGAACCCAGGCGTCTCTGGCGTTGGAGACTATCGTCTTGAGGTGTACTCGCTCTATCCCGTGGTCTTTTTCTTGGAGGCATCGCTCAGGCTGGTGCTCAGGATGCGGAGGAGATCTCGGAAGATTGCATCTCAAGGTTCGGTGGTTTCTACATATCCTCAAATTTGATATCCGTGTACCCTTTTTTTCATAATGATATCCTCCTTCACCTCTCTCCTCGTCTTGTTGCCCCACTGTCAAATTGTCCTACCCATGAGGCTAACGTTTTTTTGAGTGCGATCGACGGCCCATGTACTTCTGACATTGGACGAAAGATATCTTTCTAGGACTTTCTCCGAACTCACTCTGAGCGCTGCTTGAAGTTCACATTGTTCAAGCATCTCAACGTATTTCATAAAGAGTGCGCTTCTTCTGTTCCTTGATCGCAATCTGATGCACCACAGCTCACTGAGTCTTGCAGTCTCCAAGCTTACTTTTTCCTCTCTCTGCACGACAAATACTCCGGCCCGCCCTGGTGATGGCATACAATGTGACATACGACGTGGTCATCCACCGGTGCTTCGGAAAATCTTGGGAGAAACATGGCACCTTCGTCATGTGCCTCCTACAGCCCACACACTCTCCTAGACTCTCCTTCCGCATTTAGTCCAAATGCCAATCCCCCAGCCCACGATCGCGTCGCTAAAATGGAGATTACGGCGGCAAATGTTTCTTCGCGAAATTATCTTTGGTGTTCTTGAAGTCTAAACCCCCGTCGGGGTCAATAAAATTCTTTTTAATCCGAGAATACAGAAGCATCCTACTCGCGTCGCGTCGTCTTTTGCCCCACAATGCGAATCACGCTTTATGCTGCTACTTTGCTCCTCGTCGTTCCAGCGGCTACTGCTCAGCTTAACGTATGGGCGCGTATTGCTGGGAAGCAATACTTTGGGTCAGCGACAGACAACTACGAGCTCGCTGACAAGCCTTACTTCAAGCAGCTCTCAAACACTCTGGACTTTGCTCAGATTACTCCAGTATGTTCTTGCGATTGTTCGCGTGCGCTACGTGCCTAACTTGTTTTACAGAGCAACAGCATGAAATGGGTGCGTTTCTTTCGTAACTCCGCAGACGGGGAACTGAAAAACGTCCTCCTAGTTCGCCACGGAACCTGAGCGAGGAAACTTCACATTTGCTGGTGGCGAGGAAATTGTCGCGTTCGCGAAGAAGAATCGTCAACTCGTCAGAGGTATTCAGGCTCCTCAACGTCACAAAAATATCCATGTTCACTCATTGGACAGGTCACACCTGCGTTTGGCATAGCCAGCTGGCGCCATGGGTCGAAGCTGGCAACTTCGATAACGCTACCCTCAGCACTATCGTAAGAGACCACAGCTACAACTTGGTCAGAAACTTCCGAGGCGACTTGTGAGTATTTACCAGCTTCGTCGCCTTCTCTCGATAACTAAACGGAGTCTTTTAGAAGTACGTTTCGTCATTCATAGGCATAGCTGTATTCTCACAGCACCCATGACAAGTCCACTGGGATGTCGTCAACGGTCTGTGGTTTCTCTTGGTTCGTTCGTCATGTGCTCACGTTCTTGGACATACAGAGGCGTTCAACGAAGATGGAACCTTCCGCGAGACGGTCTTCTACAAGACCATCGGCCCGTCCTACATCGACATTGCCTTCCATGCTGCCCGTAAAGCCGATCCCAAAGCCAAGCTTTACGTACGCCAATTCGTTCACAAAATGCTTCCCTTCGTCCTGACATCCAAATAGATCAACGACTACAACATCGACGGCCTGGGCCCAAAATCCACCGGTGTGATCAACCTCGTCAAGCAGCTGAAGAAGAACAAAGTCCCTATCGACGGCATCGGCGTACAAGGTCACCTCATCGTTGGCCACGTCCCCACCACAATCAAGGAGAACCTGCAGGCCTTCGCAGACCTCGGCGTCGACGTCGCAATTACGGAGCTCGACATCCGCATGACACTCCCTGTGACGCCGGAGCTCCTCGAGCAACAGAAGAAGGACTACCAAACCGTCATTGCGGCGTGCAGGGCAGTTAAAAAGTGCATTGGTGTAACGATTTGGGATTGGACTGATAAGGTGCAGATCTTTGTTTGTTTGAGGGAAGATCGACTGGCTGATGTATCGTGCCACAGTATTCTTGGGTGCCAGGTGTTTTCGATGGAGAGGGTGCTGCTTTGCCTTGGGATGAGGTACTATTTGCCTGATCTTTGAGAATCTTTTATGGTGCTGATTATTTTCATATAGGACCTCAAGAAGAAGCCTGCTTACGACGGCATCGTCGACGGTTTCACAAAGCTCTAGAGGCTGTGAACTTTCCGTAAAACATACTTTCTGTATAACCAGGTTTTCCAAAATGAATCGTCGTCGACGTGTGACGCAGAGTCTCCTTGCTCCCTCCGTCTGGCCGAACAATTCTTGTCTCTTGTCTCTTCATCGACCACGCTTTCAAGTCTCAGGAACTACTCTCCCGTTACTGCAAGTTCCTCTGCCTTTCCGAGATGCCTTTTCCCATAAAATTTCGTCCACGACCTTCTGATCTTGTTCAACTCTTCCTACCCCGCAGTTCATTTAGCTGACTTCGTCAATCGTTTCTCAGCCTGTGTATAATTACTAACCCTTGCTATTGTTTTAGAACGGATCCTGGAGCCTGCTGTCCAGTTATAAAAGGGCAAGGAAGACACTGGAAAAGCGAAGCAGCTGCTCAATCTCGTCTAATGTTCAAACCTACTTCGCTGGTTGTCCTCGGCCTCTTCTCCTCCGCTGTCGCCCAACTGAACACCCTGGCCCAAGCTGCGGGCAAGAAGTACTTCGGAACGGCGACCGACAACCCCGAGCTGAGCAACACCAGCTATGTCGCCCAACTACGAAACACTGCCGACTTCCACCAGCTTACTCCGGTTCGTATCCGTACTTCACTTTGGATCGCTATGACTTGATGACGAACGAGTTACCAGGCGAATAGCATGAAATGGGTATTCAATTCAATCCTTCGTTGGCGACAGTTGGTGTACTGTATTGAAACATGGTCATAGGATGCTACTGAACCTTCCCGAGGTATCTTTACGTTCCAAGGAGGAGACCAGATAGTTTCTCTGGCCGAGTTGAATGGACAACTTGTTCGAGGTCTGTATCAGGCCCGTTTCTTCCTCATCAAAAGTTTAGGCTGGTTCACGCAGGTCACAACTGTGTCTGGCACAATCAACTCCCTGACTGGGTCACCTCTGGCAGCTTTGACAATGCAACCCTCTTGTCCATTGTTGAAACCCATTGTGGTACTCTCGTCCGTCATTACAGCGGAAAAATGTGTGCTCAAGTTCGCTGATATCATATGCACACCATGCTAACGATCATCTAGTCGTAGGCCTCCCTTGCACTCTGCGTCTTGATTCCGGATTCCAGTTGACATTGTTGGTAGTTAGCTGGGATGTGATCAATGGTACGCATGCAATAAGGAGCTAAAGACTTCTTCAACGTAGCATTTTCACTTCAGAGCCCTTTAACGACGATGGCACGTTCCGCGAAAGTGTATTCTTCAGCACGACTGGAACATCCTACATCACGACTGCGCTGAGAGCTGCTAGAGCAGCGGATTCACAGGCGAAGCTTTATGTTCGTCCTTTCATTCCAAATTCAAGCCAAACCAGCCAACCAGCATGCACTTACACGAACACCCGGTTTTCATAGATCAATGACTTCAACATCGAAGGCCGCGGGCCAAAATCCACAGCCATGGCCCAGCTCGTTAAGCAGCTCCAGGCAGACCGCGTCCCAATCGATGGCATAGGCATCCAGGGCCACCTCATCGTCGGCGAAGTCCCACCCACGTTCGCTCAGAACCTGCAAGACCTCGCTAGTCTTGGGGTAGAGGTTGCAATCACAGAGCTGGACATCCGCATGACCCTGCCCGCGACTCCGGAGCTTCTCGCGCAGCAGAAGGCGGACTATGAGACTGTTATAGCTGCGTGCAAGGCTGTGGATGGGTGTGTGGGGGTGACGTTGTGGGATTGGACTGACAAGGTGCATACTCGTGCTTCTCCAGTTTCATGGATCGAGGGATGATATTGATATTTTTTTGGTCAATGCATCTAGTTTTCGTGGGTTCCTGGAGCCTTCGCTGGCGAAGGTGTTGCATGTCCTTGGGATGAGGTAACTGGCACTTGTGTTTTTACGTTCGTCGGGCTGATTGCTCTCATTCTAGAACTTCGTCAGGAAGCCAGCTTTCCAGGGTATCGTTATCGGATGGGTCTTCTAAAGGCTAGGGAAGTGCACAGGGAGAGAAGGAACTCTTGTAAAATTATTTCTCGCTTCACGCCCGGACATGAGGCGAGAGTGTGGGGTATTTTGCCGCGAGTCGAGTTCTTCTAAGATATCGATCTGTTCGAAACATCGAAGCCGAGTTCAGGTTCAGACATGTTCGCGGGAGATGAGTTCCAGGACCTGAAATAAGCCGCTTGGATGGCCTGCGAAGCATTTATTCCAGTTCAGGGCTCTGAATTGAAATGTCTGGAAGTTCCTTAGAGTCCACAATACCAGGTGGCGATGCGAGATATGCATTGTGGGGTTGCACCGCTGTTTCTGCGTGTTTTTATCCTGGTATCCTCTAGAGCGCGCGACAAAGCTTGACTTCGGATGCGTAGTGGTTTGAACTGGTTCGGATCTCCCTCGATGCCCACGTTGAGGCGAGATGACATGATGATCAGGTTGAGGGTGCGAAAGCCTTGAGGCAAATAAACTTCGTCCAGTTTTTCACACTTCCTCGTGTTGTCATGCAGTTCAATAATTACAAAAGGCAATCTGCGTCTACAACAACATGTAGTCTAATTGTGGCACCCAACTTTCTTTGCTCTTCCCTTCACAATCGCAGCATTTCCTGGCCTTCGACGAGAACAAGACTTCATCAACAGCAGCAGCATCATGGAGACGACCCACCTCTCAGATAACATCGACGAGACCGAAGAACTAAAGGTCACATTCTATCCAGAGCTATTCCTACAGCGCCGCATCTGGATCCTCAACTTCTTACGCAAAGAGAACGTTACTCGTGTACGCGATGTCTACTCATATGCGCACTATTTCTCAAACTAATTAGTGCCATCCGATCCCATTTACATAGGTCCTCGATGTAGGATGTGGCGAAGGGCAGTTGCTAACGCCACTCTGCCAACCAGCGCCCTGGCTGACGCCGCCACCGCCGTCTATTCTGCCACCCCCCGAGACGCCTTCATCACCTGACGACCTGGTCCCGTCCACACCAACGTACAACGACGATGAGATCCCAAACTTGCACTTGACGGAAGTACATGGACTTGACATCTCCTCTGAAGATCTTGCCTTCGCGATGGAGGCCTGTGCACCACCCAAACACGTCCCAGACGAGGGTAATAGTAGCCCTGGGTTCCGATCGTACACGGCGGGTGTCCAGAGGTGGGAAGAGCTCATATGCAAGGTGTGGAAGGGAGGCTTGGAAGTGATCAACGAAGAATTCGTGGATATGGAGTGCATAGTGGCAATGGAAGTGTAAGTTGCCCTTTGCGAGCCATCTTGTTCCGTCCGGTCCACTCACTGACCAACGTATTGCCGTGATTCATCTCCCTTTCATCCGATAATCATTTCTGAACGTCACTGCACACCCTTCGCCGTCCACTTTTCTCCTTTTGTACACCTCTTCCCGACACCAGCATCGAGCATCTGCCAGACGGCATATTCCAGGCATTTGCCCCTGTGCTCCTCGGAGTGTACCACCCGGAATTCCTGCTCGTCACAACACCTTCTTACACTTTCAACGAACGCTTCCTGCCTCCCAACGCCCCAAGAATCGCAAGGAGCGGCTACCTAGACCCGACCCGACGTACCGACCGCATCTTCCGCCACAGCGATCACAAGTTCGAATGGACGCGTGACGAGTTCAAGGCCTGGTGCGAGGAGACCGCGAAAGAGTGGGGGTATGTAGTCCGACAAACAAGCATTGGACTGCCACTGCAGAAAGATCCGTTTGGGCGGGACGAGCAGCTCGAGGGTGCGACGCAGGTGGCTGAATTCCGGAGGCTGGAGAGCATGGACAATAAGACGAGAGAGGGTAAGGGGCGTGTGAGGGTAAAGGAGCTCGGAATCACTGGACAACCTCATGAAGCTCTTGCAGTTTACAAACACACCGCCAACGCCGTCGCCATGAAACCTAAGCCATTCGAGGATGTTGCGGAACGTGTGATACTGAAGATGGAAGAGTTCCGCGAGGCGTTCATGCGGATGGAGGAGCTGTGGTTTGAGGCGGACATTGCGACACTTTGCGGAGGCTGGATCGAAGTTCTTGTCAGGGCGATTGAGGAATGCCCCAAGCTGCAGTTGAAGAGGGATGTCGATGGTATTCGGAAAGGGAGAAGTACGTGGAGTGTCGAGCTCATTGGAGGGGTTGCCAATCCTGCTCAGTACTGGCCTGCTGGAGGCGAGACAAATGCGGATTGCATTCCAGCAGACTGGAGCCCTGTGGAAGATCCCGAAGAGATTTGGGAAGAGAGCGATTTTGGCAGTTCTGCCGGCGTTGACGGCGATATTTCTGCGAACTCGTCTGAAGACGACGGCATCTACGACTCAGAAAACGACCATGTGGGCTGGAGGGGGAAATCTGGATGGAAAGGAGCAGTCAGCAAGTCACCCAAGTCACCCAAGTCGCCGAAGAAAGCAAATCACGGCTGGAGCGTCTCAGCGGATTGGGGGGCGGTAGAGGCAAATTGGGGTGACGTTCAGCATAGTGCCATGAGCTCGACGGCAGGGTGGGATGGAGACGAGAGCGACGACGATACTACTTCTTGAACGACTGTAATGTACTTTCGGCTCGTGTGTAATAACCTAATATGCGTGTCATTGTCCGTGAAGTAAAATGCTACAAAACTGGATTGTGATCAGACGTGGAAAGTAGGACCAAGAGGAGACCTCGCACCTGGTATAAATACTCCTCCCCATACACGACCAACGTCAACTCTACTCTTTCTTCAGTGACTTCACAGGCGCTGCGGAGATTTCTGTGTCAGTTCCAGTCGCAGCTGCGAGCCCAAGCATAACCCACAAATGAGAGGGTGTAGTTGTGCCATATAAGTTATCATCCACATGAGATAGCAGCAGGCGAATGTGAGCATCAGGGCAGTTCGGATTGTCCTGCGTAGTCTTCGTCAGGACGTGGTGCAACGATTTCCGAGCCATTTACTCACACTTGGTGAGGTCCTTTTGGCACAAATAGGGCAGATAGTGTCATGAGGCCGCCTGTTATGGCGAGGTAGATCAGAACGGGAAGTATTCCGGCCATTGTGGACAACAACGATGAGAGGAATGTCAAGAGCGAACTCTGCCTGCCAACACGAATGTGAGAAAATATTTCCAGAAACGGATAAGCTCGGGGTCTGATGGTCAACAAGTTTTCTCCTCGATCGTCACCTTCTTTGACTGAACTAAATTCTTTGTGACGCAGCGATAGGCCATCTCAGAGCGTGCGTTATCGTTCGAAAGGTCAGTCTTTTTTCTTAAAGCATTATTTGGCTAGAAAAGTAATAAAATCGCCCTACTCTACAGTTTGGAAACGCCCTCAAATTAAAAGATGCCTTGACACTTCCCTACCTTGTTACAAGCCGCTGAGATGTAAACCCGGGAGAAGATCACCCAGCACGCTCGGGCAGCTATCGCACTACCCCTCTACCTCGGGTTTTGGTCTTTGTGGAAGGTAAAACCATTGCCGCTCAGGTCGCCTTCTTGCTGAATCGGCTATCCGCGGGTAGCATGCAAAGAAAGAGGCTCCTATGAAAGTCTTTTTTCTACTTGCCAAGCTTATCCTGGACAACTGTGGTCGTAAAGGCTTCATCGTCGACGGCCTCGTAACGCGATCAACAGCGTTCTGTGATGAACATGCCTGTCAGAAGAACTGAATTAGCCCACATTTCGTTGGGACCTACCGAATAGAAAGATTCCAATGTACTCGTGATCATTCTATTTGTATGGCATGATTGGGAAGAGCTTCACGTATCCTACTCTGGTTCGCCCCCCTCTTTTTGGGAGTATAAAGGCCGCCTGCCTGCTGCAGCTCCATAACTCTCAATAAACTCCAATCCAATGTCTACGAACCAGACCATTGTCATTGTTGGCGCTGGGTGAGTCGACAGAACTTACAATGACGATGAGCGACTACTCACTGCGATTATCGTTAGCTTCGGTGGTATTGCCGCTGCGATACATTTGAAGGATAAGCTCGGGTTCAAGGACTTCGTGGTACGGAGAACCTTATGCCCCGCCTCTAGGATGAGAAGTTACATCTTCTTCTCAGATACTCGAGAAATCCTCAGGTGTTGGAGGCACCTGGCGTGTAAGTTGCCTTGTTAGCTAACCATCTATTTCTGTTGACCTCGAAACAAGGAAAATCAATATCCTGTTGGTCCTTGAATGCAAGCTGGAACGAAGATAGGACTGATCCATGGATAGGGCTGCCTGTCCGATGTTGTGATTCACTACTACTCCTTGTCGACCGACCTGAAGCACGACTGGGAGAATTTATGTGAATTTCAACCTAACATTCTAAAATACGTTGAAGGCGTAACGGACAATCACTCTCTACGACACCACATGGTTTTCAGCACCGAAGTGATTTCCGCGGAATGGCAAGAGGATGCCCAATTCTATACGGTTGAAACCCGAGATACGAAGACGGGTGCCCCGAAGACATGGAAAGCCAGGATCATCATATCAGCACATGGAATACTGCACATACCAAGAATGCCTGTGATACCGGGCTTGGAGAACTTCAAGGGCACTGTCATGCACTCGGCTCGGTGGGATAAATCCGTGGACTTGCGTGGCAAGCGCGTTGCGGTCATTGGGAACGGAAGCAGCGGGTTAGTACCTCCTATAATGTGCCGTTACTTCACCTAATGGAGCGATCCGCATGGTTTTAGAGCCCAAATTATGTCTAACATTCCAGCCATAGAAGGCATCCAGGTGACACAGTTTTATCGCACGAGGAATTGGCATCTGCCTGGCGTACGTCTTCATAGTCTGCCAACTCCCATACCCATCCCACATACTTAAGTATCATAGTTTGGACGACCGATGAGCGGTGTCATGAATTGGGCTCTTACACATGTCCCATTCCTCTCAGTTCTTTTCCGATGGTTTATTTTCTGGGTGGTAAGCAAATCGACTTTCCATGCAATATGCCGCCGTTGATTTTAGGATTAGTTCGAGCTGTCCTACGTGATCATCTTCCGAGCCTTGGTGCCGAGAGCCCTCCTTGTAAAGGCGAGTACAATCAACTCTGCATACATAAGCATTATTGATCTCGATCTCTTTTTGCCTAGCTCTTAGCAGCCTCCACACGTTCGACTGCGCCCAAGGAGTATCACGACATTCTCATCCCATCTTTCCGTCAGTTATATCAAATCCTGAATGCTGTCCCATCTGAACGTCGTATTCTCTAGCTGTCGGCTGCAGGCGAATTATCTATGGCTCAACCTATTTCTCTGTTTTACGTCGACCGAATGTCGGGATATCGAGGAGTGGAATTGCTTCGGTGTATTCTAATGGTGTCATCACGGAAGATGGTACGCATGCTATGACTTTTGATGACGCTTGGTGATAACATGCTGCTCAGGCAAGAACCTTCCCTTCGACGTCATTATATGCGCCACGGGGTTCGTCGTTGTAGGTTTACCCCGCCTTACGATTTGCCGCTGAAACTCATCCATACTATGACTCCACAGGATACATTTCCGTATGGCCTGCGTGGAAGAGAGACGACCATTCAAGAGTTCTATGCCAGTAAAGGTGGTCCGAATGCCTATCTAGGTACCACAATACCGGGATTCCCTAATTTCTGCATGCTCGGTGGTATGTCTTATTCGTACTTTGGCTGCATGTGAAGAAAGTAATGAGCTTTTCAGGCCCAAATACATCTACAGGATATACCTCCGTCCTGTTCTTCGAGGAATGCCAAGTTAGTTTGTTTGAACCTTTAGTGGAGAACCACACCTCATCTGATCCTTTATGTGATTTTGATAGATGCAGTACATCGGCCAGCTCATCAAGCCAATCCTCGACGGAACAGCGACTTCGTTCGAAGTGACCTCTGAAGCCAACGACGCTTATAATGACACGATTCAAGAGGGCATGAAGCACACACCCTTTACCTTTTGCCGGTCCTGGTATCGTGTTGGAGGGAGCGGCAAGAACTCGTCGATATTTCCTGGTATGGTTCTCAGTTCAAACAGCTGTCCTCTTTACGATGCAAAGAAATTGATTTTTTGGTATCCTTAGGTTCTGCCATCACCTTCTGGTGGTGGTGCCAGAGCGTGAATTGGAGGCATTACAAGATTAAAGGATTGAAAGCAGGGATGTCGTCATCACAGCAGCGCATTTGGGTGAAGGATACAGTCTTCGTTAGCAGTGCGAGTCTTCTTGCTCTCTCTGCGGCGTATGCATATATTCGAGGATGAGATCCTGGATGTAGCACCTCTGGTGCGGTGGCTACGGATCCACCTGCTATACAAATATATTTCGCTGAACACCCCATATTAGTTGGTAGTATGAAAATATAGTACCAGAGTAAGTTCGGTCCATCCTTCTGGGAGACCAGTGGACCTAGTTGTGATTTCCCATATGTTGATTCCTTGTTTACAGCAGCAATCAAGAATGAATCCATTGGCCTTTCCGCACTTGAAGTAAATCCTTTAGCCGTAACTCCTCTTTTTTACCCCTCTTTTCACACGACGCAAGGGCTCAGGGTCAAAACATTCGTTAACACTCTCGGCACCGACCACGGATTCTCGATGCTCCCCAATACCACGGAGGTTTCTCGGAACGCCCGATCTCTGTCCTCGTTTATCACTCTTTTCGCCATTTGGCGACCTGAATCCCAGGCAGCGTCCAGGGACTTCCTCATATGTTGTTATATGGACAGCTCTGATGAACGGCGTTATGACACGAAGCTAGCTCAAAATCAACCAACGGATATCCCTGTCGCCTTAAAAGCGAAAGCTCAAGATGGACGTCGTCCTATGTCGAAATTACATCCAGGTACTTTCCTTCATCACCCGTTGGACCTCGAGGATGGCAAACCTAGGTGCTATGACAATGAAGCGAGCTAATACGACAGAGTCACCATCCAGCCGCTGTCAAAGGAAAGAACTGAGACCCAGCAAGTGGATTTGGGAGCGAAACAACGGTTTAAGGGTGCGTTGTTCAACCATTCTTCCTCACTAAAGCTCGAACCTGTGCCGTAATCGCCATCACCGACGAAGCCGACTCTCTATCTCGTGACGACCAAGCAGCTGCGTTGTCTCCTTATGTGGGTGGCAGCGAGGAAGAGGTACGAAATGGGAATTCCGGTCGTCATCGCCTGGCACATTTTTGAAGTTAAGCGTGCCTCCTCCCTAGTTTATGACGGTCCTCCAATCTGTAACCAAACGGGAGGTTTGTGATCTGCCGCCAGATGCCGGGAAAAAGATCGTTGAAGATTGCGGTGGCAATCTGAGAAGAAAAACTATTCTTGTCCTCGAAGCTCTGGGGATGCAATCGTGGGTTTGCCTCTGCGCTGCCCTTTCTTGTACGAACAACAGGGACCGAAGGCTCTTGCCTGTTTTCTCTCTTTTTAGGCCTGACTTGACAGGGTCTCTGACAACCGCGAAGCCTGACTGCCGGGAGGTCCTCTGCCACAAAGTTGTGGACCTCATAGTCTCCGAACAGTCGCTGGACGGGGTGATTGAGTGCACTCTATATTCTTCGAACTGCTCAGTCACCGCATCCCACCAACTCTCACTATGAAAGTAAATGTCCCGAGAAATCGATTCTTGTTTTGACAAGTCACAAGTGAAACGTTTTCCATAAATGGACTCTGAGTTGCCATATCTGGCATTATCGCGACCATTTGCATAAAGTAGATATGTTCGCTCATTGCTAACCACACGAGAAATCCGTCCAGACTACTATGCTCTCATTCTCTCGCATGCCTGTTTGAAATGTTCTGTTTCGCATCTCATTAATGTCGGCTAGTCCAGGATGAAATAAACCTTCGACATCTCCTGACGTCTTTCATTGAAGAATAATCATCAACGCATTTGCATCTTTTTCGATAATCGTCAAAGGATATGGTCCACGAAGGTACGCAGCTCATCGACGAGAAGTAAAACGTTATACTCATGAAGGTCCCATGAATCGCTAGCTATCATCAGCGACATCGATGTCACATTTTGTGCGTAGCTTCCCCTCCGAGAAAATATGGTCAGGGTCTAACATGTCCTTATTTTCTGTTAGGCACAGAAATTCAGGGACCCCCTGAAGATATGGGTGATGAACAGTGCAGGACGCCGAATTCGAGAGTCCCTTCGCCCACGGATTCAGGTGCGTGTTAACCCCCCCCGTCCCGAGACAACATGGCATGAAAACAATTTCATAGAGAACGGGACAATGTTTTACGAGGTGCTCTCAGGCCCTTTCCCCCCATCTGATGCCGAGCTCGCTTCTTCGCGACAACCCAGCACTCCTTCTGGCGGAGACGATTCTTCTACGCACAGTGTCTTGAATGTCGGTCCTGCAGCGTACACTGGCGACACCTACGACAACCCCTCGTATCTTCCCGAGCTGGTCAAAAAGTGGAAGCAGTTCCAGGATTTACCGAAAGGGATGCCAGATGACATGCATGTAACGTTTGGCTGGGCATTCACTCTGGAGCACCAGCCAGAAAAACCTCTCTCCATCGATGATCCCATGTTTCACCAGTTTCGCCGTGGCAACCTGAACAAATTCAGGAGGGCCTGCATTGCGACCCATGGACGCGGCCCAAGCAAGTCATATTCGGCCTATAGCGTCGCTTACTCTACGGTTCACGGAGTACGCGACGTCTATGGCAATTCAGCTCCCCGCCCGACCGTGTTTGGGAAGAGGATTAAAGAGAAAACGCAACTCGAAGACGACAGATACCGGATCCAGGTGTCTTACCCTGATATAGCTTGGGACGTCGACCCTCCCTTTGTCCAGTGTGCAGAGTACCTGACTCTGGCTCCTATTGTCCGCGAGATCAACGCCGAAACCGCCAACAAGATGGTTCCTGTCACCACATTAACAATTTGCGACCGGAAAGCAGTCACCAAGGATCTACCTCTGTGCGACCACTGTGTGGAATTTGTGGAAGGCCTTGTAAAGAAGAACAGGGGATTGAGGGTCATAGATGCAGTCAACGGCCGCATCTACGAATCGGAGGTGACAGTAAGTCGATCACATAGCCAGAATCACTCGTCTTCTCATAGCATCGCACATAGAAGCAGATGTGGGAGCAAGCCCAAAACAACAGCGAACATTGATCTTGCAGGTGGTATATTCATCTCATCACTTTACCTTAGGTATAGAGTCTTTATCATGCATCCCTCTTAGTACGAAGCAGATCCCTGTGCGACGCCGTCAGGAAATCAGTCATAATGCATAATGGGTCATTTGTAGTTATTTAATAACATTCCTATTCAGGCACCTCCAAGCGCTGCCAAAATCGAGGTTCCGTTCGCCTAGTCCATGGAGGCGCAGGAATGTCATGGTGTGTGTGATCAGAAAAGTCATCGTTGCCCTCCGAGCACACTAAAACGTCATCATGTGGTAGCACATTGCGGGACACCGGACCAAATGGTGTGCAAATACTAAGGTTGTGCCACATCCTCTGCAGATATTCAATCCAATCGTGATACACAATGAAATCGTTGTAGTTACCCCTCCGTACCAAAGTGTGATAGTCAGTCCTGTCCTCAGGACCTTCTCCCCACTCGCAGTATGGCACGATGTCCGGGTCGAGACGCAGCGAGATCGCAAAGACCTTGCCGGAGAGCTCTGGAAAATGGTCATCATCAAGTATCAGCCAATCTGTGCTGTCCCCGGCGTTCCTCCAGAGGAGCAGCGCAGGGATAAATGCGACCCCGGGGTAGCCCAACTTGTACGTCAGGGCAGAGAGTTCAGGGTGGGTGCGCGCAATGAAGTTGACCCCTTTCTTGCGCTCAATGTTCGACTTGCGGCAGTCGAGGAGGGGAAGTCCGGGCCAGAGGGACTGTACAGCGGCGAGGGCGGGCCATTCGAGGATGAACAAGCGGAACGCTGGGGGAACACGGATGGTGGGGTCTTGTGCTTCTAGGGTCGCGATGTACGCCTCACGGTCGAATGTCGGGTCGAGATGGGCGACTATCCATGGGCGGGTCTCGAGAAAGTAGGATGCATTTATGATGGTGTCGTAGAGTTCAAGGAGACGCCGGCGCAGGGGGTCGAGCTCGGCATGTGGGACCAAGCTCCGCCATGATGCGCAAACGCACCGACAGGCGATGAGCGCCTTGAGTGTCATAAATGAGAAACAGTGCAGTAGGATTTCGTTGGGGAATTGCGGCACTGTCGACGCTGCTCCTGAGGGAGGAAGCTGGGCCGCCTGGATCCATCGATTGAGGAAGGGAATATCTAGCGTGATGAGGTGCCGTAATAGCGTCCTGATGTTGTCTGTTTGTTGTCGAACGAATTCGAGCCAGCGGAACCTGGACATCCAGACGGGGTCGGATGCATGGACCCGTCCGACATCAGGCTCATTCGAGTCTGTCGAAGAAGCACGGGACGTCGTTTGACTCATATAAGGTGTACCCGATGAAGAACTGCCACCCGACGAGGAACTTGTTTCATCGCTGGAGAGGTGCACTGGAAGGTCCCCACCGGAGGGCGACATCTGGGGGGGCATAGTACTAGGAGGAAGTGCTCCGGCTTGGTTGTTTACAACAGTGAACATGGTCGAGATGGATTAGATATGATTAGATGTGGCCGATGCTGAGTGCGATGTGAATCAGGTTAATTTCCGGATCAGTTTCCTTATCTCACGATATATTATGTAATCATCTGCCCCATATTACCAACACGGATTGTGCACGACGTCGTGTTTTCGTCCGTGCCCATTAGACCTGAGACCGTTCCCTCTATGAGGTGTCGGCTGCGCTAGAGGACCTCGATAGAGAGGGTTCTCCAAGAGCTTGCGCCCTCCTCCTCATTCCTTGGCTGGTTACGAGTCTACGTGCCCATGTTCTGAGACATTTAGCCCTTCATTGCCCTTCATTGGATATCCCACTCGGCGATGTACTCTTCTCCTTCAAAGCATCTATGGCATTGACGGCTTGCTTCTAGTTATTGCTACTCAAGAATCGCTCTCGAGTCTCACTGGCGACGAATCAGTTGTTCAGACTTGTCGAACATTTCTCCGCGCCAACGATTGATGTGCACAGTTTGAAGGCTGAGGCCTGAGGGCCCAATCCGGAAAATCTAGGTCTTGAGTGAACCTCGCGTTCGGAAGGGCAGTGATTGTACGTTGGAATCAGAAACAAACTTCGGTTGAAGGTCGGCATCAGGTTGGAAGAGAGAAGTCGCACTGGCCACATGAATGATTAGGTTTGTTGGTCGGTTTATGTCACTGGCAGGTTGCAATTTGCATGTTGGAAGTTGAAAAAGGTTGCATTTTTGACGTCATTCATGTCCTCTGGCCTCGAGTTTGTTTGGGGACCTTCAGTGGAGTCTTGGCTGCATTAACAGAATTTTCATATTGGTATTCGAATATATGGGCTTCTAGCTGGGTTTTTCGATTATTGTACTGGGTACAAAAAGAATGAAAAAGAAATAAAAAATAGAAAGAGGGGAGCTTGTGTGCCCCTCAAAAACACCATCACAGCAGGACGGGCAATCTCGACAGAGTCATCCCAATGTGAGACAAGAAGACTTTTAAGCAAAGCCCGCCACGATCCCATCGTACGCAGGTTTTTTGTTGAGGTTCTGTGAGGTGCATATGTATAATGATCACAATCAGCGAAAGCAATGCCGTCGGTGTCATCATCACTTACGGCGTCCCATGGCAAAGCAGCACCTTGGCCATCAAAGACACTAGGAACCCAGGAATACTGTCCATCGACGTCAGAAGGACCGCCTTCCATGAAATGAGAAGATGGGCGAAAACAAACCTTGTCCGTGTAATCCCAAATGGTAACTCCAACGCATTTAGGGACAGCATTGCAAGCAGCAATGACCGTTTGATAATCCCTCTTCTGTTGCTGAAGCAGCGCATCTGTGGCTGGCAGTGTCATGCGGATGTCCAGTTCGGTTATCGCGACTTCAACGCCGAGAGCAGCGAATTGCTCGATGTTGGCTTGGATCGTCGTTGGAACCTGGCCAACGATGAGGTGACCCTGTATGCCGACGCCGTCGATGGGTGCGCCCTGTGCTTGCAGAGATTTGACGAGGTTGACCATGGCAGTTGACTTGGCTCCAGTGCCATCAATATTGTAGTCGTTGACCTGATGAAGTATGTCAGCTTCTGTCCCCTGTCAGGACCTTTGGGGAACACTTACGTAGAGCTTAGCATTGGGGTCAGCAGCGCGAGCTGCTCTCAAGGCGACAGCCACATATTCTGGTCCAATGGTGTTGTAGAACACGGACGTCCTCCAAGTTCCGTCCTCATTGAATGGCTCTGTTACCCTAAACTCAGTCAGGAACTTTTGGTTGGACAACTGTATTTTCTTACCGTTAACGACGTCCCAGCTGTCTATGGGATGAAGGAAAGGGTCAAATTTAGGTGGAGCTTAAAGAAACCAAATTACCCACAGCTAGATGCATCGGAAAGTATCATCAGTACAATGTTCGGCGATTCAGAACGTATATGCTTACATCTGTCCCTTGTAGTGATCAACGACGGTGCCACAATGTGTCTGGACTATGGATTGAAGTGTGGCATTATTGAAGCCACCGTTGGCGACCCAGCTGGGGAGTTGGCTGTGCCAAACGCAGGTATGGCCTAGGAAAAGTCAATGGGCGTCACGACCGGGATTCTAAGGGAGTATAGTACCTCGAAGAAGCTGGCCGTTCTTCTTGGCGAGGTCCGCGATAGCATCACCGTTGGTGAATCTAAAGGTTCCACGAGAAGGCTCAGTAGCGTCCTAAAGAAGAGCCTAAATTCGTTCCGCTTGTCTGACAAAGTTCGGTACCGAAACGCACCCATTTCATGCTATTGCCCTAGAGCAAGATGGTCAGTCTCATGTGGTTCATATACGCGCAGAAAACTTACAGGAGTGATCTGGTTGAATTCTTTTGTGTCGCTGAGGATGGCAATATAAGGAGCATCGCTCAGCTCAGGGTTGTCCGTCGCGGAGCCAAAGTAGAGTTTTCCAGCAGATTTGGCGACTACTGCGAGTCCAGCACTGCTAGTAGCGGTAGAAGTCGGAGCAGACGTCGTGGTCGAGACTGCCGTCGAAGCAGTTCCCTACAAAGTTGTCAGAAAACATCGAAAGGCCTTTCAGAACTACGACGTACAGGAAGACACTGAGAGTACCACGGGTTGCTATATGTGCAAGTGTAACCCGCGATACAAGTCTGGCAGGGCGATCAGACGTGGATCAAAATAATGAATGTCTCCGTACTGTTGGTCCAGTCCAGCCATTCCCCCCGCCTGCACGAGAAAGTTAGTAAAGATTCAAACCATATAACGGGAGGTCGTACATTGGCCCCATGCTCCTGACTGGGCAGTCGCGAGCGGGAGAAAAGCAAGTAACGTCGCGAACGGGATGGAGTACTTCAAAGCCATTCTTATTTCGGGGCGGCGAATTCAAAAGACAGTGAAGCCATCGTTCAGCGGTTATATACTCCAGGAAGAGTGAGTCCAGCTTTTGTGCGTTCCGTCGGATCATCGTCATGCTAGAGAAGCTGTCTGCTCACATGGGCAGGGTTTCTCAGCAAGCCAAGTTCCAATGCACCTGTCGCGTCGCGCGGGGAGGCACTGGCTGCAATGCTCCTGATCCCATGTCGTAGAGTGTGGGTATTTGGACACCATCTTCAGCGCTGATATGTCGACATGCAAGTTTATCCGCGTTCCGGAATGAAAAGAGACACCACTTCTATCATGAAAACGTGCCGTCCATGGTCTCTGAGTGCCTAAACCTCGGCTAAAGGTCGGGTCGGTCCATACTTGCAAGAAGGTTGAGTATTGGCGGTGGCGATAAGTCCGTTATAATTGATCATTTGACTCTAAAAAACTTCTTATCAAGCGCCTAAAACTCATATGAAGCGCAAGTCTTGATGAGCAAGACAAGAGCACACACCCTGGTCATGCACAAATCATCACGGACACGCTCGAGGTCATGACCGACATATACGCAAAGAAATGGGACAAAAAAAGACGGTGGGAGGGCAACTTTCACTGGAGTGTCGAAGCTGAAGGTGTTTGCTCCTGAACGTTTGAACAGAGGTTCGTCAGTCTTGGTGGATGCGGCAGTTCTGGGCCGTAAACCACGTGACAGCCCCTGTCGGACATTGCCTAGCCTCTAACCCTCTAGGTTCCTGGGACCTGCACTCCTTTCAACTTTCCCGTGCTCTCGCATCCTCTACACATGATTCGGAATATAGGTCAAATACAATGCTCACCGGCGCCGTTGTAAACAATCAAGTCATAATAATCCCTAGCACCCCTTCCCAGATGTCTTCCTCCGATGGGAACGACGTCCCGCGGCCCCTCGATAGGCTCGACTAATCCTGATGACTCGGACAGGTTCACACATCTGACCCCATCTGGATATCCAGGTTTCGTTGGTTCGAATTGGTTCGACAATTATAGGGACAACATCAGGACGCTACTACGTTCCTTCATCGCGCCATATACTTCCTTCATTGACCGGCGGATCCAGGCAGCCCAGCTTCTTTCACCCGGAACTGCATCGACAGTGCCGGATTTCCCCAATGAAATCCTACTGCACTGTTTCACATTCATGACACTCGAGTCGCTCATCGCCTCTCGATGCGTCGGCACCGTCATAAATACATCCTACTTTCTCGAGACCCGCCCATCTCGACCCGACATTCGACCGCGAGGCGTACATTGCTGCCTTGGATGCACAAGTGTCGACGTCCATGTTCCGCCAGCCTTCCGTCTGCTCGTCCTCGAATCGCCTGCACTCGCCGTTATAGTCCCTCTGCCTCGGGCTTCCGTTCCTCGACTGTCGCAAATAGAACGAGTGCAGGTAAGGGTCAACTCCATCGCACACACCCCACTACAACTTAAACTCTTCGCACTCATAAGTTGGGCTACCCCAGGGTTGCGTTTGTCTCTGCAGTACTCCTCTGATGAAGCCCAGGCTGCACACATTGGCTGAATTGGGTTGAATATCTGGTGCAAGGACGACTTTGCGGATCGCACTTACCGTGACATCCCGGCGCCTCCATGAACCAGGCAAAAGGAACCTAAACTTTGGCAGCGCCTGGGGATGTTGTAAGGAATGCAGAGACTATGGATTTAGAGTGATCATGAACCCGCACCAGGACACGGTGAGTGCCAATATCTTTACTGTACACGACACGGCTGGGGTGCACGTCTCCAGCTGTCCCCATCGCGTGTACACTAGTCACCCTAGGAAGAGGATCGTCTGCAAGCTCACCTTGGGCTCCCCTTTAGGAATTCTGCACTTATTTGTCCGGCCCGCCGCTTAAAACTGATGGACGCTTTGCTCACAGCAGCTCAACAACTCCCGCAAGTTCGCGATCTACAGCGCCCCTCCAACTGCTGGCTGTTGTGTCTGCGGAATTCTGCGAGTGGATGGGGGGTCTTTAATATGAACTTGTCGTCTAAACCAAGCCTAAACCGCCAAATGCAATCTGCGCCTTTACTTACTCTCTATTCGCCACGCCCTTCAGAAAGCAATGTTCAATCACATATGCACGGCTACAGCAGCGACAATTGCACAGCATATGAGTCTTTGTGAGCATACGTCAGCTTCCCAGCTCAACAAGCCTGGATTGCAGCAGCCATTCAGAAGAAACCGGCAGATTTCGAAAGGGCTATGGGAAAGGGCAGCCGTAGAGTGCTACTTCGCTGACTTCTGTTTGTTATATTGCTGACGAAGCCATTCTAGGAACGAGACTATGTCAATAGCAAACGCGCCGACTTCCGCGAGTTATACAGCCTGATGTCATCAGACATAGCCCGGAGGGAGCATCCCAATTGTGATAGCTTGAACCTAAGTGCGGCCCATGCCTTTGACGCGGAGGTTCCTTTGGCTCCTCTCTCATGTCGCCTGTCTTCGTCCGGACAAAAGAAGTTCGTGGTAACTCTCGGTCTTGTGCGATATCGCATTATTAGACAACCAAGCTTAGGCAAGTCCTTGGTCCCTCAGTATTTAAAGACGACGAGGAACTCACCCAGAATGCCATCAGAGAATGCCTTCTAACATAATCTTGCAGCTCCTTGGAATCGGGGTATTAACAACCCTCTGGTTGTTTTCCCGCCGTCGCTCTCGCGCTGCTACCTTCGATAATCTCCGAGGACCACCAGCTGCATCGTGGCTATCCGGTACGCATCCCATCGAATACCATTCTAGCATTACATAGCGTCGACTTTTTCAAGGCTCCTTGGACAAGCTGGTAAACAAGAGAGCTTGGGACCATCGCGAAATATCCGAGGCTTGTGAGTTGTTTGGACCATGTCACCGCATCTCCTTTATCTGATTGTCCAATAGACGGTGGTGTTGCCCGTGTCAAAGAATTGTTTGGCGTAAGAACGATATGTTGTTCTACAACGAGCTCAAAGCTACAGCTGTTTCCAGCGCGATGGCCTATACATCTACGATCCGAAAGCACTGCACCACATCCTTGTCAAGGTCGGCTATTTATTTTTTTCTTTTCATTTCTGTGACTCAAACATCTAACGCTTGGTACAGGATCAATACACCTACGAGGAGACCGATGCTTTCATCACGTGGGACTACGTTACTGTTTCTTGGAGCGTTGTCGGTTTGACCAGCACAATAGGAACAACAGGATCATCTTTGGGGAAGGCCTCCTTACGACGCTCGGTGGGTATATGTTAACCTGCCTTCAGTGCCGTTCTCAAAGGCTTGACTACTCGCGACTCAATTGCCAGGCGAGAAGCATCGGCATCAGAGGAAGATGCTCAACCCAGTCTTTTCGATCGCACATCTGCGCAAGATGGGTGAGTCTGAACTTCAACCCTCTGTGCATCCTCCGGCTGACCCACCGACCCAAGTTTCTATCTTCGGGCTGCCAGACTGATACCCACTTCTCAGCTTCGTGACGCTCTCGTGAAGATGATGGCCTCCGGACCTAAGGAGGTACTTGCAGGTTCTTAAAAGGTAGGATGTATGAGTTGACGTATTGTAGATCAATATACTCGGATGGAACACTCGTCGTGCTTTAGAGCTCATTGGCCAGAGTGATTTAGGATGGGCATTCGACTCGATGGAGGAGAACAGCACACTGCACCCATACGCTGTGGCCGTCAAGCAATTTGTGTAGGTGCCGAATTGCTCTATACCTCCATTATGACTGATATTCTGATTCTCTCTAGTCCTTTGTCAGGCAACTCTCCGGCCATTGTAAGAGAGTGGCTTGTGCCTACAATCGCAGAATAGGATCGCCTCATTTCCGTTGGTTCCTGATCAATTTAATCCCTTCGAAGTCCCTCCATAACCTTCATGATGTCATTGACACACTCCACAAAACATCTGTCGAAATTATCCAGGCCAAGAGGAAGGCTCTTCAAGAAGGAGACACTGCTCTTGAAGCACAGATTGGACGAGGAAAGGACATCATCAGCATCTTGAGTCAGTTTTTCTTTGCTGAACCGTGTCCCTAGGCCTACTGACCTTGATGCAGTGAAGGCCAACTTGGAAGCATCAGATGAAGACAAGTTGTCTGATGCTGAGCTTGAGGGCCAAGTGATGTAGGTCATTCCTTTGCGCTACGATTAGCAACAGCTCAATATCCATCTTTCAGGACATTCATGTTCGCTGCCACAGACACCACATCTGGAGCTCTGACACACATTCTTCACCTCCTCGCCACCTACAAGGAATACCAGACCAAGCTCAGAGAAGAGATACGAAATGCTCGGAAGGAGAATGGAGGTCAGGACATAGGGTATGATGCCTTGTCTACTTTGCCTTTCTTGGATGCAATCTGTTGAGAGACGCTTCGCTTGTAAGTCCAGCTATCCTATCTGTTTCCTCCTTTGCTGACAGCTCTGTCAACAATCATCAGGTATCCCCCAGTGTCTTATCTTTTCAGATTCTGCCTTGGGTGCTTCTAACACAGCTAATGACATGCATTAATCAGGGCTCAAGCAGATATCATACTGCCCCTCTCTAGCCCTGTCAAAGGAATAAACAGAGACGACATCCACAAGATACCAGTTTCCAAAGGCATGCATATCATCATTTCTATCCTCTCGTCAAACAGAGATCCAAAATATGTTTCTACCCCCTGCAGTCTTTGAATCAACCCAGCTTTTGTAACTACTGAATCAACCCAGAAATTGAACTACTGATGTAACTAAATATGAAGTACTGATCCAACCCTATACCAAACTGCAAATCCAACCCAGGTTCTTGATGTTCTGAAGCAACCCTGCTTTTCAAGTTCAATTCTAGCATTTTAAAAGTACTGATACAACCTTTTTTCAACTTGTGATCCAACCCTTATTTCAGAGTGTAACAAAGTCCTGGATCAACCCCCATTATGATCAAGAATATGTACTGACCCAACCCTCATTATCCTCTAAAAGAAAGTACTGATCCAGCCCTTATTATCCTCTAAGAGAAAGTACTGATCCAACCCTCATTTCCTGCTAACAGGAAGTACTGATCCAACCCCCATTTCATGCTAACATAAAGTACTGATCCAACCCTCATTTTCTGCTAAAAGAAAGTACTGATCCAACCCCGCTTTTTTCAATTTCCTAATTGGGATGCCTCTGATCAACTGCACACAGCTGTGATCTTGTGCTACCTTGATTCTCTACCACCACCATCTCTGGCCTTCAATATGGGTAGAACTAAGAAGAACCCAAAGAAGAGAGCAGTAAGTGTGATAAATTGATATCTTTGGTCTTGTTACGACCTGTGCTGAGCCGGAGGGAGCTGGAGTGAGCCAGGGATTGGATGCGTCGGATGAGCTTTGGAAGTTGGAGTCGGATATGGACCGTGGCTTCAATGTGCATGCGTTGCGCCCTCGAGATAGTCTTGGTCCGATTTTGAAGTATAGGCTTTAGGCTGGTGTTGGATGTCGAGCAGATGTGAACGGTTGAGAACAGATGAGAACGAGAGTAGGAGATTAGAAGTTGAGTATGATATTCAGACTGCTGGACTCAGTCATCCTGCAGTCCCTTATATACTACAACGGATAATGGACTACCTATGACAATGAGCCATCGGCTGTACGACTCGTGTAGGGAATGTGTACACTAGTGACAATAAGATAATGGGGCACGTATACGCTAAGAAATCAAAGACAAATAACAAACAAAGGAACAATATAATCAAAGAGCTGAACTGGCTACGAACGGATGTCTCTTGGCTCTTGATCAGATGTCGTCAGCCCGGGACGGGTCGTGACAGCTCTAGACACTCTAAGAAGGTTAGAAGTAAATACCCTTCTTGATACATCATATATCTAACTCATTTCCACTAGAAAATGCATTATCAGGATAATGATTCTGACGACTTCCTTTCTGACAACATTAAAGCTAAGAAGCCTGGTCCTCCTCAACAGGTATGATTTATATCATTGATCCTTGAATATTTCTCTAATAAATACATATAGCCAACCTGCAAGAAGCCAGGCCGTCCATCAAAGAAGGGCCAGGCAATCAGAACTGATCCACTCCCCTGATCAAGATACCGCCATGTCTTCCCAATTTCTTCAGCCTCTCACACCTCCCCCTTTTTTTTTGTTTTTTTGAATCAACAATTTATATAGCAGTGCTCAATGGCAGCCTGCTTGCTGTCTACAAACAAGTATGCTACCCCAGCTGGTTACTAGGTTAACTACTAAAAGACAGGTGCAAGTCCAGCCCAAGGGCATTATGGTACAGGCATCAAAACTCCCATGACACCAGACCCCCTCACAAAAACAGGGCAAGGGACTAGGATGAGAGGGCATCAAGGCAGAGCTAGTGCCCCATACCCGCTGTCTGCTGTTTGGGGCCAACGCAATGCACAAGAAAGTATCCAGCACCTCATGAGATGAGGCAGGTGTCCTTGTTGCTGGACTAGTGAGATATGCTCTAGCCTGAAGCCTAGAGCAGGATGCAATGCTGGTCCACAGAGTGGCCAGCAAATAAAGTGAAGTGAGCTGACCAAAGCTGGCAAGCCCACCTAGAGTTGAGGGCAGCAGGTCCCCAAGGCCTAAGCCTTGCAGGCATATAACTCGCTGTAAACCCCTTCAGAGGGAGTTAACCTGCCCTCAATGACTATCCAATTCCCAAAGGGTCTCAGTTGAAGCCAAACACAGTGGGATTGTACTTCAGAAATGAGTTCAAGTCCCCCAAAAACTGAGGGAAGTAGACTGAGTAGTACTTGCAGCAGTGAATAAGTATATGCCTGCAGGTCTGACATAGAGCCACATGGACAAGCAATGGGCTCAGGGATATTGAATTGTTGGTAGTACAATCCAATGGGCATGTGGCCAGTGATACACCAACACATGTGAGTGAATTCTGTCATGCAGTTTCCAAAGTAGCCAAGCCAGGGACCTTCATTGAGGTACGTGGGTTGGAGCAGCCACCTGTCAGGCTGTAGGAGCTCCAAGAAGTTGGAGCCCCTATAAGATGGATCCTGAAACATGGTTGCCCATGTATCCAGGCATGAGTGCATTGCTTTCTGACAAAGAGTGTTGATAGATGTGTCAACTTTTTGACAGCTGACTGGTGCCTTGAGCTCAGTCATCAGGAAAAAACTCTTTGTCTTAGGTTGTCCTGAGGACAATCTGAGACATTTAAGACACTGAAGACAGATAGAGTCCTGGAGTCTACGTTCCTAGGTAGAATATCATTGAGATGGCTCTAGGACATCCTGGGACATCTTTAAAATTATCGTATTTTCTTAAGTCAGTCTCAGGATAACATCATATCCAGTCTAAGTCCTTATAAGATGACCTAGGCTGTTTTGAGAGTCTGGATATGTTCTTTCACAAGTCAATCTTTGGTGTCTCTGGGACATCCTTTACACCAAATAAGATTTTGACAGGTTTGAAAAAGTGACTCTGGAGACAGAATAAGATCACACAATTGAAACAAATATTAGCAAAAATGATATATTGATAATGGATGAGATGGTAGTAAATTATGCAGTAGAAGATGAAGCGGCAGTGGAAGTGGCAGTGGAAGACGAAGCAGAGGTGTGTTCAGGTTGAGATCTTGCAGATAGTGCAGCAGCGCGGGCATTGAGAGCAGCAAGATTCACACCATGTAGACTAGCCTTGACCTCCTTCTTGTCCACGGTGGTGATGAGTGCAATGTTCTTTATGCCACATCTAAATAATTTCAGTATGAGCAGAATGAAAAATAAATTATTACCTACATTATGTTGTCATACGTCGCCTCTTCTACCGCCTGCATGAAATCGGGTGCTCCTTCAGCAAATTCTTCCCAAAGCGCTGTGAAATGTGCATATCTAGATACCATAGATCATGAGCCCCTAGTGCCAGAAAGCCAGAATAAAAATAGAACGCAACCTGTCACTACAGTTGGCTTCGCTAAAGTGGTGTATCAGCTCTGAACCTCCACTCCATCCCTTGAGACAATGTTCAACCTATTTAATTGTTAGTAGTGAATAGATTAAAGGAAAATCCCATACACAGGTAGTAATGAGAATAATAACACCTGCAAAAACCTTCTTCTTCCAGATCATCTGGCTCAGAGCTGGTTGATCAGATTTTGCTTTCATGAACCATATGCGCTTGATTATCTCGCCGATGATTGGATGAAGGAAAGGCTTTTCAGCATCAAACGTCTTGTTCTGATAAAGTTATAATTAGCCATCTGCTCACTTTAAAATGAGAATATTACCTGAAAATCCAGGCCATTGCAACGGAAACGCGAGCCTTGCAGGAGCCACTTGACAAGATCAATAATCTCATCTTGACTGAGCTTTCCAGGAATTCCATAGCCAGCCCCAATCATTTCTCTGGTTCTCTTCACGACAGTGGCCGTAAGGTCTCTCTTGCCATACATAGCCTAGAAAGATAGTCAGCATGTTGATCGAAAAGATGGGGGAAGCTCACAAAAATTGAGAGCTTATCATAGACTTCACTGCTCTTTGCAGCGCACTGAAGAACAGTCTTCATCATCAGGCCGGATACTTCATTGACCCCTGCCCTGTCAAGCTTGTTGTCACCTTTCTTTGCAGCTTTCTCAAACATAGTCATCATGAAAGCTTCTCGCCCTTCAGCATCCTGGGGAGGAAACGCCTCCCCAAAGGCTGCACGCTCTTGTGTGTATCTCTTTGCTGCCTTTGCAAGAACAAGGGTGTTGGGACTGAAGTCGGCTTCAACAACCTTGCCACTGCAACGCTCTTTTTTGGGGGTCCTGGTGCCAATTGCCTGGCATCGAGCTGCCTTGACTGCCACAGTAGGATTTGGGCTAACAGAGATCTAAAAGACTGGGATTAATAAGAGATGTTACTTAAAGAAACTTGGAAAATACCCCATTAGTTGCCAGAGGTAAGGCATTCTCCTCCTCGTCATCCAGGTCCTCGTCGTCCTCTTCCTCCTCTTCACTGTCTGATGACTTACGTCCAATAATACCTTGTTCATCATTCTCAGATTCTGATATCTCGTTTTGGTGTGGTTGTGGTTGTGGTCGTGATGAACTTTGTCGCGATGAACTTTGTGTAGCCGCTATCTGTTGAGCTTGTACTGGTACTGAAGACGCTGGGGCTTGGGATGAATGAGGCAGAGCCTGGCTGGGCATTTGACGATGAGAAGTTGGAGGGTTCTGTGACAGCTGGTCAGTACCAGCAGAAGGCTCTTCATGTCTTCGAGAAGTATCCTGTTCCTCCATTTCATCATCCTGGCGTTCACAGGGCCCTGTTCCTGCTTCTGGTTCCTTACTAACATCAATGTCATCATCATCATCCTCTGAAAACAGAGTATGAGATGTGTTCTTTGAACGCCTACTGTGGTTGATTCGTCTTGCCGCTAGAATAACCATGCACGTCAATTAAGCAGGTGACTACTAAATGGATGGCTTGCCTTCGCCTTCTGATTCTTCAGCATCACTTGAGGTCGTACTTTGAGAAAGACCAGCACGCTTCTGAAGCCTCTTGAGCTTTTCCATCTCTGCCTTGCTGAGAGGCTGGTTGACCTTCTTCTTCCAGGGCGCTGGCTTTGAGCCTCCATATTTGCGGGAGGTAGATGGGACTGCGCTCTTCAAAGACTTGCCACCTGTCTTAGAGCGTGTTCTTACCCCAATGGTATTGTCTTCTGAAGGCAGGCCATTGTCATCTTGCTCATTGTCGGAGGGACCAAGCTGGGCTTTGCATTTTTTGGCCATAGAGAAGACAATGACATGAAAGCAGAGAAAAGAGTGCGTCAAAATAGCCAATTATTGGAGCATATTTATTATTATTTTTCCACAACAAAATTGACCTCAGCAAAAATATAATGTATATAATGTAGCACAGTACTCTATTCTATAGCAGGACAGTAGACTAGAATTAATCACCATGGAAGTACTTATTTGTCCTCCACCCATTACGCAACTCAAGCCATGACTTGCAATGGCGGTCAGAATGGAACACGAACGATGCACGACATCCAATGAAATGAAGATTAAAATGAGAGATTTCTGCTGAGTGGAAGATAATCATATCACCGCTCTTTACTGCCAATACCAAACCCATTTCCAGAAGAACAAGAGCACCACCTATGCCTTCACATATGATAATTATGAGGCATAGGTCCAAGTCGTTCCAATCTCTATGAAGGAGGGTAGTGATGTTGAGATTGAGAACGCAGCCACCAAAAGGGTACATTGGCAGAAATTCATTGCCTGGAAGAGAGTCAGCCCATTCAGAAAGATGAGCAAAGTCTTCTGGCAGCAATATCTCAAGCTATTTCAACTCCCATGAGTACAGCATAAATGAGAGGATAATATTCGTAACTCACTCATTCACATTGCCATTTAAACATATCAGAAAAGATAGACCCAATAGTCTGAAAAAGCTTGTTACAGGCAAGAAGCTCCTTTGATGGACACGGAATAAATTGAGAGGTATTGAAGGTCTTGTTTACGCCGTCACGAACATAGGTTACAGGTTCTTGAGCTGGATCTGCGTCGTGTCCCTAGATTTATTCAAGAGTTATTAGACGATGAGAATGCAATTTGATAGAAATGCAAACCTGAACACTATACCTGTTGTACCAGGTAAAATGGATTGATGGAAATTGATGTGAAGACTCCTCTTCTGAGTCTGTTGGCAAGAAAGTCTCTGGAAAGAGAATATGTAGTTTATCAATCAAATACTCCCGTATTTCTCCAGGCATGGATGTATCCACGATGACCGCAAAATTTCCATCCTTCTTGTTGATTCTTAGAGTTTGACTGGAGTCGGAAGATCAGCAAAATTTCATTCAAAATTAAATGACACATACCCATCCAATAGTTCTGAGGAGACTTTAATATAGATATCAAGATTGGCTCTCTTTCCACTTTGAAGTTGACGTATAATCTAAAAAAAGAAATGAGAGTAGAACCTGATAAGTAATACTGTTACTTACCTTTGCTGATAAGTCCAAAATAGAGGTAGGTGTCACAGTGTTCGACTCAACATGTGCCCTCTCCTTCTCTGTATACTCCAGTGTTTTTTGATGAGGAGCTCCCCATGGTACCGGGCATGACGCATTTGCTTGCATATATGGGTTAAAGTTGGTATCAATAGTAACCAACCTGTCACTGAGAACATCTGCTGCATTTTTCTCTGGATGAAAGGAAGGAGGTGGGGATGAGCCAATCCGAGTCGGAGAGGATGGCTGTGACACTTGAAGTGAAGTTGATGGCGATGGTGACAGAGATGGACATAGAGACAGAGGTGCTTGACCAAGTTGCAATGAGAGAAACACATGATTAATAGTATCATCTCGTAAGACTGTCATAGAGACTGGGTTGGCTTCATAACAAGATGCCCACTTGATCTGGCACCGGGGCTTGATGAAACAACTTTATAAAATATCAGATGTAGTTGTAAGATAGATAGAAAATGCTCACTTAAGAGAGAGGGTATCCATGACTGCGTCAGAATGCCGAATATTAGCTGTACTAATAACCAGAATGTTGGGAAGAGGTGGCGACAGAGTTGGAAATCTATGGTGATGTTCCAAAAGAATCGTGTAAGACATGAACGTCGTCAACTTGATATCGAATTGCTGTCTCAATTTTGTGACCAAGGGAATGATAGATTTGATGACCAAACGGCCCTCGTTCATATCTAAAAAGAAATAAGTGGACATTTAGCACGTAGAGAAAGGATAATACCAGGATGAGGATTCTGTATTGTAGTACCAATGCGTATCACATCACTTATTGGTAATTCATCCAGTTTTGATTTAATTTTATTTGCACACGAAACAACGGCGAGAAGGTAAAACGTTCCTGGTATCATATTATGACTTAGTCTTGAAATGGGTTTATATAAGTAAAGACTCACCAGATGAAGCGATGATGGTGTATTCTGCACCATGCTTGACCCAGCGCTCCAGTGTTCGATGACCTTTAACTTTCTTTGCGATCTCAGTAGCATACAGATTACCAGTAATTTTTTTACGGGATTGACCTGTCGAAATGTGTATACTATCATGGAGGCATAAGTATTATTAACATATATAATCGTCGTCAAAGCACACCTTTCAATCTTGAGCCTATATTGCAGGAGGTTCATCATCAAGATAAATGTTGATGATGCAACAATGCGTGTCGCCTGAACACAGCGAGCAAGGATGGCAGGGAGAGAATTGTCGGAGAAACTAGCAGCAGCAGCATCCCAAGGTTTGCCAGTGGCCAGAGCAAAGAGGACCTCTGCTGGGTCTGTATGTTCAGAAAAATCACCATTCAAAATCTCATCGCAAGCAGCAGCAAGATCTGCAACAAATTTTTTCCCCTCAGCTGAGATAACTTGACTTTCAGGTGAAGAATTGGGATCTTGGGGGACTGACTCAGAAGAACGGTCCTCCATATTCTCCTCCTCATTCTGCGCTTCAGCCTCTCCTCCCTCTCCTACACCTAGAACCTGCTCTTCCTCTCTGCCACCACCCAGGCTATCCATCACTTGATTGAGATCCTCTTCCTCCTCTACATGGTTTCCATGGCAGGTGAAAATCCCATTCCAAAGCCCCCCTCAACGACAATTTGGATCCCAGTTCTGAGGAGGGAGATTTCCATCACCATCGCCGCCGCCGCCGCCGCCATCACCACCCGCTGCTTGAACAGAAGTACCTGCGTGACGTCCAGCTGATGTTTTAGCTCACCTTTTGCGTTTGCGAATACTAGCAGTGGTGTCTGCGCCCCTCTGACCTGTTCCTCCACTGTGACTGGGATCCTGGTAAGTGCAATCTTCCAATGGAGGCATGTAATCCTCATCAGCTGCGTCATTGGGCATGGTAGGTGGTGCCGGATCATAGTTGGCAGTCATTTCGGAAGGTTCCAGATCAGAATTTGGGCAAACTTCTTCCATTGATACAGTAGTGTAGGTGGAAAGCATGGGATCTATAGAATATAGATTTGACATCTGTGCCAACTGAGTGAGTGAAAAGAGAGAACCAGATACCAATTGTAACTCACCACAGGAAGTGCCCCCCATGTATTGGCATCCCAATCCACCAGTGAGTTGTACTACAAGGAATTTTCATTCATCAGCGGGGTTATTTCGGACGGGTAGAGCATGGGTAGAGCGCTCACATGACAGTCCAGACTTCGTTCCAATCGAGTTTGAAGCTCCATTACATGACCTGGGAGGGATGGCTGTGCTGCTAGGTACTGCAGCAAGAGGTGGACTTCAGAATCTGAGAGGATGTACATGTTTCAAATGGACACTGTTGTTGCCGTAGACGGGGCTAGTATTGAAACTTTTGAATGCCTAAGTCCAAGTTGAACACTTGTGACAGTTTGTGACCGAGGTGTGCATGCACGTGCACGGTGCATCAACGTGTCTGCGTCTCTCCTCTGTTGATTATCCTCACCTACCATGTCACATTTGCGCCATGCATGGCGCAAAATCGTAACATCCCCAACCACAGGTGCGTGACAGATGATCTATGATTCCTGAGTATACTAATCCACCGATGCAGTCAGATATGATATTCAAGCCCTCCAGCTCTTCCCTGACAACCTCTCATGCCACGCATCACCGAAGCCGTGCTGAAGCTCGTCCCCACCTCACCGTATCAAGATGGCGAGCGTCGATGGTTAGGAGATGGAGTTAAGGTGAGTTTGAGTGTTTTCCTACAAAAGTGTGTGCTTACCTTGTTATCCAGCTACCTTGTGCTCGCACTCGCGATTCCCTCCTCACTGACGGCACATACAGTGGCCTCCAACGACAACCAACAACCAACCTCATCGCGGGATGAAGCCACGGCCCTGATATCGCATGAACATTGGCAAAGCCATGTCCTAGCCCTGAGGCGGGGTGCCTAGGCTCATGGTGGGTATCTCACTCCATCCTCGAGGACCCTCACGACTCACTAATTTACAGATAATCTACGCGATGCTTAGACGAGGGCGAGAGTAGTGAAAGGTGCAGGGGCCTTGGATCATCGTGAATGGGGATGGTGAGTTCTTCCATATCGACGTTGTTCATATACTCGAGACTCAATAGTGGGTAGATTGCCAAAAATCCAGTGTCTTCACCTTTCTTATCGTGGCATAGCTACCAAGACCGTATTACGAACCAGCTACATCGATTAGGAGGAAGCTACGATTGGGATCGCGTTGCATTCACCATGGACGAGGTGTGTTCCCTCTTTTCCTAGCCCACCACTCTCTGACTCCCTCCAGAACCTCAGCAAATTCATCATCGAGACATTCTGCCGGCTGCACGAAGACAGCATCATCTACCACGCGAACCGCCTCGTCAACTGGTGCACCAAACTCAACACGACGCTCTCTGATCTTGAAGTAGACCAGAAGGAGCTCGAGGGGCGGACACTTCTGTCCATGCCCAGGTATGATGCGAAGGAAAAGTTTGAATTCGGAGTGTTGACGAGTTTCGTGTACGAGATAGAGGGCTCTGGTGGGTATTGATCTGCTGGATATCACACAAGTGCTCATGGATTAGTAGATGAGAGGATCGTGATCGCCACGACACGCCCAGAGACGATGCTAGGAGATACCGCCATCGCCGTGCATCCTGATGACCCACGATACACCGTCCGTCCTCCCCTTTCTTCCTCCTCTGCCCCTTACTAACACCTTCCACAGCACCTCCACGGCAAATTCGTGAAACACCCTTTCGTGCCGGACCGCAAAATGCCGATCGTCACCGATGGCATCATCGTCGACATGGCCTTTGGCACTGGCGCCGTCAAGATCACGCCAGCACACGACCAGAATGACTATGACGTCGGGAAGTGGCACAATCTCGAGTTTATCAACATCCTGAACAACGATGGGATGCTAAACGCGAACGCCGGCGAGAGGTTCCAGGGGATGAAGTGGTTCCATGCGAGGGTCAAGGTCGTTGAGGCACTGAAGGAGCTTGGGCTGTTCATGGAGATGAAGGACAACAAGATGATGATCCCGCTCTGCAGGTGTGTCTTTGTCTGTTTCTGAGGACGGACGTGGCTGATGAAAGCAGCAAACCGGGAGACATCATCGAGCCGCTGCTCAAGCCTCAATGGTGGGTAGATTGCAAACCGCTCGCCGACGAGGCGATCAAGGTACATCATCTCCCCCCCCAATTTACCCCACCCAACACTCATAACACCCTCCAGCGAACTACCACAAGTTCTGTAACAAGATCTTCAACGCGACCAAATTCGCCATGCTCAAGCTCGACGACTCCTTCGTCCCACTCACCGAGGCGAAGCCCACCGGCTCCGAGAGCCTCGTCGAGCACTGGATCCTGCACAAGCTCAACGTCACCGCCACGGAGATCAACGACAGCCTCGCCGAGAGGAACTTCATGGCTGCTACGAATGCCGCGTACAACTTCTGGCTGTACGAGCTGTGCGATGTATACATTGTGTGTTGCAGTTGCTTCTTTTGCTCAAGATATGCGGTTGAATTGTTGTACTTTGCTCTTATCTAGGAAGCGATGAAGCCAATGACAGATGAGGCTGCACCCGAGGCCGTTCGTCGGTCAGCACAGCAGACGCTGTATGTCTGCCTTGACCATGGCCTGCGTCTTCTCCACCCCTTCATGCCGTTTGTAACTGAGGAACTCTGGCAATGTCTTCCTCGCCACCCCAACGACCTGGCACTGTCGATCATGGTCTCTATGTTCTCCGTCAACGTACGTCTTTTCCCTTCCCCCCTTATCTTTTCTTCCTGCCCTTCCGGACAAATGTTGACATCACGATGTACCCAACACTTCCAGGACCCCGCATTTGTCTTTGAGGGCGCCGACAAAGACTTTGATCTCGTTTTTTCTGCCATCAAGACTGGTCGCTCACTGGCTGCTTCATACACACTTCAGAAGGACATGCAATGTACGTCCCACTTTTGACATATTTCAAAGCTTTGATTTTGATGACCCCTTCTTGTGAAGTCTTCATCCAGGTCCAAACTGAAAAAGAAGCCCTTTTCTCCTCGCAAGTGCCTATGATCATTGTGCTCTCGAAAGGATGTGAGAGCACAAAGGTCATTCGGGACGCTACAGTTATCCCCGCTGGATGTGGCAGCGCTGTCGTCACTTCGACAATTATCATCCACACCCTTGTCCAGGTGGGTTTATGCGCCAACCCATCTCTTCCGTCGGTGCTGACTGTTGGACACAGGGACTCGTCGACCTCGACAACGAAATTTCCAAGTGCAACAAGAAACTCGACCTCGCTCGCCTCGACCTTGGCAAGATCCTGAAGATTGAGTCTTCATAAAAGACGTCAAAAGTTCCAACGGCACATTCATAAACGGTGAGCGGCTCAGCAGCGAAGGACACGAATCTGAGCCTTTCGAACTCAAAAGCGATGACATCGTCGTACGTTCAAATCCCTCCTTCCGTGAACTCATTCTAAGTGTCCACCCAGGAATTTGGAATCGACATTATTGGGGAAGACAACAAGACGATTATCCACCACAAAGTCACCGCCCGCATCGTATGCGTTTTCTCGGAGCAAGATGCTCAGGTTGCCGCTCGCGCTGAACAACATCAGCAGCAGCAGCATCTCCAACAACAGCAGTACCTGCAGCAACAAGCCTCGACATCCGGCCTCGGTGGCCCATCCTCATTGGGCCCATCCGTTAACGGTGTCAATGGTAGCATGGGTGCTCAGGGTTTCCCTTTCGCTTCTGCACAGTGGAGAGCGCAGCTCGCGCAACAGGGATTAGGCGGCATGGGCGGTATGCGTCCTCCTGGGAAGACCGGCCTGAGCTTTGAGGTCGTTTTGAGTCGGTTGCAGGGCGAGCTACAGAAGAGTCGCGAGACGGGTGCGGAGCTAACATCCTTGACGGGCGCGATGGGTGATATATGCGATATGCTGGGAGGCAACGTTGTAAGTCTTTGCAGAATTTTCTAGCTACCTCTCTAATATTCTTGTACTCGCAGCCATCAGCACTACCTTTGTTCCCTGCTACTCTCCCTCCCATACAGCCTCAAGATTTGCAACCACCACCTCAACAGGGCTCTTCGTCGGCTCCTGCTCCACATGGCACCTCTTCACCATCACCACCCAGCTCCGACCCTCCAGCTGCGTCCTCGATACCCGTGGCTGCCATCTCCGACATCCAAGCCCAGCTTCGTGACCTCCGCGATAGCCAGTCAATGCTGACGGCCCGCCTTGAATGGATACAGGCTTTGGAAGGTGTCGTCGACGAGCAAGAGAACGTCCGGAGAGAGGTCCGGGCCCTGAGAGGACTCCTGGAGGAGCGCAGCCAGGAGGAAGAACTCCTCCAACGACGTGTCCGGGAGCATCACGAGCAGGAGCTGAGGGACGGATTCGATGAGGACGAGGAGGAAATGGTGGGCGATGACGACGATGACGACGTGAGGAGCATCTCCACCGTTATCCCGCACAAGCTCGAGCAAGTCGACGAAGAAGATGAGGAGGGATTGGAAGATGCTCACCACTTGTCACATGATTCTGACTTAACCCACAACGATTCCGGAGAGAGCCACAATAGCGACGCCCATGCAGCAGAGCATACCGAGGAGAATGCCAAAGAACAGGAGCGGCGACGAGCAGAGGATCTAGAGGTTTCGCAGTCGTGGACACCAGAACCGACGTGGATCATGGGCAGCATGCGTGAATCAGAGTCCTACCCTGGGTCAGGACCTCCCCGGACTGGGTTACTTGGTGCGCCAGGTATGGCTCGGCAAAGCTCAGTCGGATCGCTGTTGTCTCAGGAGGTGTCGTCGACCTCGGAAACCATCTCCGACCCATCTACCTCCAACGCAGTGCCTGCCGAGGAGATATATGCGCAACTCTCGAAGCTCTCGCAGCAAGTCGGCGCCGTAGTGGCTCTAACGACAAGCCTAGAAGCCCAACACTCCAAAGCTCAGAATGTCATCAAGGAACTCGAGGACCGCGTTGGGATGCTCGAAGGCCTGCTCAAGGAAGCGCGAGGTGTGAAGGACTCTGAGCCTGTTGAACCAGAGCCCTCCAGGGACACCAAGCATTTGTCACTCGTTTCTATGATCACTGAGTGGAAGAAGTCCATCGAGGGTCAGTGGACCGCCGTCCAAGAGGAATGGACCTCCGAGCGCGAGCGGCTTGTGAAGGCCAGAGAGGAGTGGGAGACAAAGGCCAACGCCGTCGACTCAGGACTCGAACGTATAGACTCGGGTGTCGAGAAGATCGCAAAGCTGCAAGAGAAGGTTGACAGCAGCCTCCTACGGTTAGGCAAGGTTGAGGAGGGTTTCAAGGGGACGTTTAAGATCGAGGAGAGGGTGGGCAAGGTCGAGGACAGGACGGAGAAGCTCGAGGGCATGCAGCGGAGCTGGGGTGATGAACGATGAGATATCCTGGACCGGATACAGTCGTTGCAAACCAGCAGTGCGATCCATGGCCAGCTCTCGCACCACCTCTCAATGGCCAACAGCGATGTCCTGAAGCACAACGGTGGCCTGGTGACTCTGCCATCACCTCGGTCGCAGTCCTCCGACAGTGCTGGGAGATATGGAAGGAGGCGCCGCAGTCATAAATCATCGGGCTCAAGAGGGCGGTCGTCGTCGAGAGGCAGGGCCAGCAGTAGGTCGAGGGGCGACCTCGAGAGAGATGAGGACACTGACACGGATGCGACCCTAGCGTCGTCGACTGAGGATGACGTTGAGAAGTCTGCCTCTCGACATGAGCCTTGGCCACGCCAGAGCCGTCGGTATACAAGCTCTCGTCCTCGATCGGGTCACTCGATTCCTCATCGCAATATCAAGATAAAGGAAAATTGGTCGTCACTACAAGGTCAAATACGGAAGACACAGCAAGTCTCAAGTCTATTTTCAAACATATCTGGAGAGAAGTGCTGATATGTCTCTTGTCTTTCCTCTTCTCTCTTCTGCCTTCTGTCGGGATTGACAATGCACATAATTTGTCCGGGCTTGTTTCTGAGGAGCGGTCCCCAGGTACCGTCGTGAAACATGGTTCGCAAATGCAGATCAATGTACAGACGGCAGTGGGAGTGCTGCTACTGAGTGTCGCTGCTGCCACCGTCTTCTGGAAAGTTAAACCGGAGTAAGATAATACTTTGCTTCCGCTGTTGCCTTCCTATGTCTCTCTTTTGCTCCCTTTTCTTTCTCCATCCATCTCACAAAAACCTTCATGACCTACACTATACCAAAACCATGCATCCACACTCACATCACGCTTCACGATATCTTATTTATTTCTTCTTTTCTATTCTAGTCCGTACCAAAGGTCAATTTTATAGTGGGTGGATTGTTGGTACTCCTGTTGACTTCCATACATACACCTATATGAACTTTACATAGGAAAGCCTTTAAATCTGTCTGCTCTTTGCCTGTAATAGCCTTTTTATATTTAATTTCATTATGCCCAATTCCTTGCCTCAGGCTAGATCACATAACATGCCTGATGGGTGGACGGTTAAGGTTGAATGTTTACTCTATAAATACAACGTAAGTGGTTACAACTCTACCACAAGCTTCCACCATGTCTGAGGCAAATTCCGACACTGCAATTTCTGAGGAATCCTATGCCTCTCCACGTGTAATCAATAGGTGGACCCCTGTTACAAAAAGACATGCTGCCTTTATTCTTCAAGAGCGGCTCGAACCCTGGGGGTGGGAGAACCCTTTTGTTCTTCCAAGCTCCCCGACGTCGACGTCCAACATGGAGCTGGACAAGTATGTGCATTTTCATTTGAGCAGAACAAAACTAATTTCCATGTTCAGGGATTATTCTGTGGCAGCTGCCAAAGATGTTGAGGACACCGCAACACGCTATGACAAGGAGCCCAAGTTGGATGACAAGCACAAGTTGGATGATGAGCAAAAGTCGTCCCCTCACCAAGAGGAGATGGAGTTGGACAAATCTGACTCTGAGGACAACTCTGAGGACAACTCTGAGGATGACTCTGTGGAGGACTCGGAGCTTAAGAATGTCCTCTTCCATCTTGAAAGAGCTCTTCACGATGCGAATAAACGAGTTACGTATCTTGAGGGTGAATTTGCAGCATGCAGGGATGAACTGCATTCATCTCACAGCTTGGTTGTGCGTCTCCAGGATGCCCTCACAGAAAGGGAGCAGGAGAAGATGGCTCTCCAGAAGATTTTACGAAAGGTGAAGTTTGCTCTTGAGGGATATAGATTCGTTGAGAACCTGTGAGCGTTGTAAGTGTATATTTTAACCTTTCATGCTTCTTTGACTCTTATTTTATTCTTCAGTCATATTAAGAAGCGACATTGTCCATAGAAGGCTTTAAGAGGTATGTTACATTGCGATATCAGTGGATTCTACCTTCCTGAATGAGATCCTCCTGTCAGTCATGTTTGCCAAATACGTAGGCCTTGGACATTGCGACTGCTACCACTCCTGTACCTTCTCTCATCGTAATTCCTCCAATTTCATCCACCTCCTTTGCTGCACCATGCCGTTGCTCCTCAACCAGTGTCCAGTTTGCAAAATGATCTTTGCAACATCTAAGGGCATGAGACAACATATTTGAACTGCTTATATCTGCCGAACTTGGGGTAAAGGAAAGACACGAGAGTTTCCAGCTCTCTTGGACGACATTGATGATGATCTAGTCGCTGAAGATTCTGATTCATCAGATGGAGAATATCATCAAGGACATCAAGAACCTATTGATTGGGACGCACAGCAGCAGCATGTAGAGGAAGTGCATGAGCAGTGGCTGCAGGACGACACAGACACCTTCTTCTTCCTGGAGACAAATACTGTGGATGTTGAGATTGGAGAGGATGGGCCTGGGCCAAGCACACAAGCACAGTGTCAGGAGAAGCAGAAGCAGAAGCAGAACGAGCTCCATTGCACCTTGGATGAGGAGGACGAGGACCACATCTACGTTAACTATAAGGGGGCAGGAAAAACAATCGGCACCAACAACACTGTGCACCAGCGGTGGAAAGACCTCTTTGCCAACAAGGAGGAATCATTTGATGATGCCAATCCTCTAAACGACATTCTCCCTGAAGCAGAGGCACCTGGAAATCCTTTTGCACCCTTTGTGACGGAGATGGACTGGAGAGTAGCACGCTGGGTTGTACAGGATGGGATCGGACACAAATCGTTTGATAGATTCCTGGAAATTCCTGGGGTATGTTCTTTTATCAGGTCCTTGTATGCAATGGAGTTGATGTTTAGCTTTACAGCTTTGGGAAAAGCTTGGGTTATCATTTAAGAATATTCGTGAAATCCACCAAACCATTGACAATGATATTCCTGATCGTGCAGGAATCTGGAAGACTGAAGATCTTTTCTTTGATGACGCTCCTGATGTCCCCTACACCATACGCTATCGCGACCCACTGGAGGCTGTCAGGAGTCTGTGGGGTGATCCTTCTCTGGCAAAGCATCTTGTCTATCGGCCTCAAAAGGTGTTCACTGATGAGGATCGCATGAGCTGTGTCTATACTGAGATGTGGACTGGAGACTGGTGGAATGGTGTCCAGGTAAGTATGCTCTATATTGGCGTTGTACAATAAACATTCTCTAAATCTTTTCCAGAAAAAGCTTCCTAAAGGCGCGACTGTGGCACCTGTGATCATTGCTACAGACAAGACACAACTTACTCAGTTCAGTGGTGGAAAAAGTGCATATCCAGTGTATCTGACCCTAGGGAATATCCCAAAGTCAATACGCCAAAAGCCCTCCAAACGAGCGTGCATTCTCTTGGGTTACCTTCCCTCCACATCTAAACTCAAGGTGTCAAATCTTTCCAAGAAGAATATCAGTATTCGCAACCAACAACTCTTCCATGAGGCAATGCGCATCATCCTCGAGCCTTTGATTGAGGCTGGAAAGAAGGGTGTTGAAATGACTGGCAGAAATGGTGAAGTACGCCAGGTTTTTCCAATTCTCGCCTGCTATGTCGCAGATTTTCCTGAACAATGCCTTGTTGCCTGTACAAAATATGGCACCTGCCCTAAATGTCGTTCTCCAGCCAAGGATCTACAGAATCCCAATCATGCTGAGTTGTGAACAGCTTGATGGACACTGGGAATTATTGAAGAAGCTCGGACATCAGGAACAGGAGCCAATGCCTCGTACAAGTATTGCATGGAACATGATGTCTCTGGCTCTGTTCAGCGCCCTTTTTGGGAGGGCTTTCCATATTGCGACATTCACCAAGCCATAACACCAGACGTCCTTCATCAATTATATCAAGGTGTTTTCAAATATGTCGTTGGCTGGTGCGAAAAATTACTCACACCAGCTGAGCTTGATGCTCGCATCCACACACTACCCCCTGCATATGGAGTCCGTCATTTCTCCAATGGCTTCTCTGCTCTTTCACAGATTTCTGGGCCAGAACGCAAACACATGGCTCGTATTCTTCTTGGATGCCTGGGCAACAAGGTCTGTGATGAGTACCAAGAAGTATTCAAAGCTATTCTTGATTTTATCTATCTTGCTCAGTATCGAGCTCATGATGAAGATACCCTCAAATATATACGTGGTGCATTGCACACTATCCACCATGGCAAAGTTGGGAATGGAAAAATGCATCTCATAGAGGGTCTACTTCGGAAGGACATGAACATACCAAAGCTTCATTCTTTTCTTCATTATGAAGACTCTATTCGGCTCTTTGGCACCACCGACAACTACAATACAGAAATGTTTGAGCGCTTTCACATTGACTTTGCCAAGGAGGGCTTCCGCACTTCAAATCAGCGTGATGTTTTTCCCCAGATGGTCAATTGGCTTGCTAGAAGGGAGAAGGTTTCCATGTTTGACAGCTATCTGGAAGTGCAGGATTGTCTAACAAAGCCACGCCCAAAGAAAAAGCGCAAGATTACTGAGCGTACTACCCATGGCATTGCTGAACATCCACCTTTCCCTAATCGCCCTCTCTCTCTTATTGAAAAGCAACATCATGCCCCTAATTTCTCCCAGGATCTCAAAGTGTATTTGAACAAGTATTGGCCTCATCCCTCCAGCAATCGTACAGCTCATCTCTATGCCCTCCCTTTTGACAGACTGGATGTCTTTATTCAGTTCAAATTCCACCCCCACCTCCTCCATGATGACATTGCCAATCCTGATGAAGAAGAAAGTGATACTGTCAAGGCACATCCATGTACTCTCAAAAATCCTAATGGCCATTTTGATACAGTTGTTGCTCTGCACACAGAGGAAGCCCAATCTGTTGGTGTAATTGGTAAGTAATTAATGAGCTCCTTTTCATCACAATTAATATCTTTGCTAGGAACACGTATTGGTCGTGTCCGTGTAATTTTTACTCTTCCTAAAGCATTGAAAACAGTCATCGGCAGCCAGCCAGCTCCAGCTCATTGGCCAACAGTTCCTCTGGCTTATGTAGAATGGTATAAGAACCTAAAGAGTGAACCTGACCACAGAACTGGTATGTATGCTATTAAAAAGTTTAATACTCCTACATGTTCTATTATTCCTATTACTTCTATACGTCAAAGTTGCATGCTTATTCCATGCTTCACCAACCTTTTTGACCGTTGGACTAGCAATTGGACTACAGATAATGTACTAGATGAGTGCCCATCTTTCCTTATGAACCACTGGCAGAGTTCCTATACTTATCAGACTATATATTAGCATAATACATGTATTTGTATCTTTTAAACCAGATTTTAATAATATTCTCTCCTGCCATAGCCTTCAGTAGTCCTAGGTCAACTTAAAATACTGGACCATCCTGCAGAGCCTCTGAAGCATCTCCAAGACAGTCTAAGACAGTCAGGACACCTGGGGCTCTTGTATGCTTACATGTGATGTCTCAATTTTTTCACACTATCTCAAGGCCAACCTAAGACAAAAAGGTTTTTCCTGATGGTCACATAACAATGGACCTCGCCATGGATGTCCCACCTCAGATGAGATGGAATGTAGACAAAGGTGATTTGATGGAGGTCATCCTGCTCAAACCAAGGCTTCAGTGAGTGACACACCTTCAGGGAGAAACCCTGACCAGAGTGCACAGAGGGATCAACTGCTCACCTGGCAGAGCCTAGCGAGTCAGTAAAGATCATAATATGATGAGCAGGCCTTTCCTGTCTGATCAAATGGAGAACAGGTGCAAGAAAGAGAACCATCTTCCTCTTCAGTTACAGTAGCATAGCACAGAGATGAAGCTTTTGGAGGCATAGCAGGATGTTGTGTGCAGTATAGAAGAAGATGGTGGTGGTAAATGGGAGAGATGTCCTGGCCCATCTAATCTGATCAGCCAATCAATAGGTCTGTTCCAAATATAGTAATTAAAAAACCTGAGTTGGATCAGTACTTTCATAACCCAAAGTCCAGGTTGGATCAGTACTTTCATATATCAAAAATCCAGGTTGGATCAGTAGTTTCATAAACCAAGAATCCAGGTTGGACCAGTACTTTCTCTTAAAGGATAATAAGGGTTGGGTCAGTACTTTCTGTTAGAGGATAATAAGGGTTGGATCAGTACTTCCTTTTAGAAAATAATGGGGGTTGGATCAGTAGTTTCATATACCAAAAATCCAGGTTGGATCAGTAGTTTCATAACCCAAAGTCCAGGTTGGATCAGTACTTTCATAAACCAAGAACCCAGGTTGGATCAGTAGTTTTATAAACCAAAAATCTGGGTTGGATCAGTACATAAGAAATGCTGAAATTGTAGTTTAATCTGGGGGTTGGATCAGAACTTCTTAAAATAACCCAGGTTGTCTCAGTAGAATTTATACATGCTGGACCAGTACTTTGAAAAGCCAGGTTGATTCAAAGACTGCAGGGGGTAGAAACACATCTTGCAACGGAGATCCTAAATTATGGGGTCCAGATTCCTTCGAGTGGAAACCCGAATGATGGCTCAAGCCACTTCCTGAGGCCGTCCTCAGTGCCCACCTCCCTGCAGTTTACTCTCACTTGTATGACTGAGTATTCCTTTGTGGATAGAAGCGTCACTAACAGTTAACGATTGTAGGCTTACGTTCATCAGAGGAGGGAGATCCTGCATGTGAGGCTCCCTGCAATACGCACGTTTAGTGATTTCTGATTGACACTTCGCCCAGCATTCCAAGTGGCTTCAGCACAGATAGCAGATATGTCCCCTTACATACTACCTAGCGTACCATGACAGTGTCCCCCTCCCATGATGGTAGCGGATAAGGCGAATGCAGTTACATATCCCATTGTATATGTGTCCGGCAGGTGTTTCTCCATGTAACTACATTCACAGTCTGCTTGATGTGGTGACCTTCCGGGACGTGTCCGCTTCTACTGGCCGCTGGAACGCCTACGCCATCTGGTCTGCCCACCATGTCCTGTCCGTCACAATTCGCTGAACTCTACCGTCTGGAGCACGCACGTGTCTACAGCCGTTGGAACACCGTCCACCGTGTCCTGTGCATCATGATTCGCCGAACTCTACCATCCAGAGTGTGTGCATGTCTACAGCTGGTTGTTGGGACGTGTATGTGCTTTGCTCTCCCAAAGAGCGCCCACTCGTCTTCCCATCCAAGTTTATGTCCCAACTTTCTGTTTCCTCGATCTTCCCTGCTTTCTGAGACTAGGATGTAATCTCTACAAAATACTCCAATCCTGCAGGGATGAGGAACAAACGTTAACGTACTCTCAATAAATATGGTATGCTATAACATTTGGTGCTGTCCATATCTTTTCATACCCTCAACCATGTCCAGTTCCCTTTAATCACAATTTGCCCAAAATCTGCTCTGGGAAAGCCACACCATTGCCACCTACATTCGGGCAAAATTCCAGCACCTCTTATCAAAAGGTGAAGAAGCACCACTGACCCCCACTCATTGGACACTCGGATTTCTTCACGAATGTAACTTATGTGCCCAAGTGCTATATGATGCATTCAGCAATGAGGGTGTGTTACTGTATCTTTTTTTCACCATGGTGCTAACCTTTGGACAGTCTGTACCACATGGGATGTCTGCCGGTACGCAGAAAGTATAGTGGTCAAGAACAATGGTGGCAACACAGCCGTGGAGGCTTCTCTCTTGGCCCGCTTTCCACCAATCTATCCGTCACCGATCCTAGGCGTCTCGCCAATGCTCGTCTCTGACATGAACAGGAACATCATGGCTTGGTATTTACCTGGGATTCTCACACAACGGCAGCAAGTTCGTGTTCCCAATCTGCACTGACATCATAAATGATTTTGACTCATATCCAGGTGGAGATGTGGAGGGCCCTATTCGCTCTTGAAAAATCCTTGAAGGTGACTAAAAGCTCGACCAACTGGCGCATATCTCCTCTGCATTACCGGAGAGGTGAGGGGTCATGACCGTTGAAGGAAGGAATGGTAAATTTCTCTCCAGCCTGGTTTGAGCAAGCACACACAGTGTGTTATTCCCTGATCGATAAATACCGGAAGCTAATATAGGGTAAAGGGATCTGACTTTCTCATGCACACCTCGCCTGATCTCTGGCCAGGCAAACCATGTTTGTCTTGGCTAGCAGAATCCGTGGTCTCCAACAGTCTTATTGGTGGGATACTTGCAGTCATGCAACCCGAACTCTACGATGTTGGAATACAAGCCCTTCAAATCCTTGCCAATGATCCCTCTTATGTGAGCTGGCCTGATGATCTGACAGCAGTCCTTCGGAGCTGGAACCTGCCCTTCAGTGCAGTTTCTGTTATCAGCAACAGAGAGACGCCGTTTCACCGTGACACAGGTGGGCGGGCAGAGGAAACAGATATAATGGTGGCTCTCAGATGCTACAAGCAGGGGCGCATGGAACTTCCAGGGCTAGGAATTACCCTCTGATACGATCCTGGCTGTGTTGTGGGATTTTCCACCAAACTACTGCTACATGGGGCCACTTGCGGAGGGGACAGAGCTTGCATAGCCTACTATACACGAGATAACGTACACGAGTGCCTGAAATTGGCAGTCATCCCCTGGCTCAACATTGCAAACTACGAGAAATGGCAGCCAGAGAGGGACTTAGAATAGTTCAGGGGAAATACATGCACTACCTAAGGATGAGACGTCTTGTGACATTTGACCGGCTGGCCAAAACTTTGATAAGTGACAGTCAAATCTGAGATATTGATACAAAAATCTGTGAGCAGACAGACAAATTTCAGCACAGCACCACTTACCGCAGTCTGAATCCCCAGAATCACTCTCGCATTCCGACAGAGAGGTTAGATCTAGGATCTCAGAAGAGAGTGCGATGCTGGAGGTCTTGGCTGCCTTCACACCTTCAGCGGACTTGGCTGGCGCATCGGAGATCTTCCTCGTCGCTTTCGCACCTTTGGTTGACTTGCCTGGTGGGTTGGACATCTTCATGGCTTTCACACCTTCAGTGGACTTGGCTGGTGCATTGGAGATCTTCCTCGCTGCTTTCGTACCTTCAGAGGACTTGGCTGGCATGTTGGAGGTCTTGTCTACTTTCGTGCCTTCAGTGGACTTGACTGGAGCCCTTGTACCTTCCTTGGGCTTGGCCAGTGCTTTGGAGGTCAGGGTCCTCGTAGATTTGGCCGGAGCCATTGTCCCTTGAAAGTACTCTGGGTTAGCTCTCGTACACATAAATAGAGCCTACCAGTGGAAGCAGTATGTTCCCGGACTGGAGCATCTGAGGTTTTGTGCTCTCCAGCCAGAGCGTGAGAGCATTGTGGGCCTTGGTCACTGGCTGGAGCCTCAGCGCATTGTGTATGTTGATCGCCTGCCAGAGCGTGAGAATGTGGAATGTGTTGGTCACCAGCCGGAGCATGAGAATGTGGAATGTGTTGGTCACCGGCTGGAGCGTGAGTGCATTGGCGGTCTTTGCGTTGATCACCAGCTGGGGTTGCATGCGTTGGTTACCGGCCAGAGCATGAGAACACTGTTTGCACTCACCGGCTGGTCCTCTGGAGTGGTGTGTTGGCCTTGCGGTCTTCGTTCTGTGTGGCTGTTGAGAGGAACCAGCAGCAGAGGGGAGAAAGCCTTATTATTTACGATAATTAGCTACACAATGTCGACTTTGTGGTCTGACTCACCTTTCCAGTATTTCACCCATTGTTCATCCCCAAAGTCGGCTATTTCGGGGAGCCGTCCTAATGCATTCGATTTCTCGGAAACAGCCAATGCGGCGCAGGACAGCCTCAAAGTCCCTTCAGCACGGAGGTCAAGAAATATGGCCTTGTCATCCAGAGCTGACCGGAGATCCTGCAAGGCGGATGCGATAGCTGTGAGACGTTCCCTGCAAACCGAGGATCGACAATTGCTATCTTGAAGGGAAATGGTATCCGTTGGTGAGTTTGCATCCGAATCTGACATGCTTCCCTCCGGCTGTGCATGGGAAGCGAGGGGAAAGGCCCATTCCTCATGTAGCGCACCAACGGAAGGATGGAGGACAAGGTTTGGCCCAAGGTAGTTTGCAAAAGCGTTGTTGAGCTCGGCTGGCAAGGGCGAACGGTGGTCAATGTCCCAATTCCACCAGTCCAGTGTTGATATTGCGCGATCCATAAGCACATGATATGAAGGAATGGCATCCCTCAACTCTGGAGAAAGAACATAAATTGCATCCGTCCACACCTCAATGGATTGTAGCAAGGCACGGACAAGCGGTGGGAAGCGTGGAAAGCAGCCGAGGACAGTCCATCTGCCAATATGGGTCAAGACATGAGTCTGTAGAGAATGAAGCAATTCTAATGAAGCAAATGGACTTGAGTATAGTACAAGGCTTACCAATTCATGCCTGAGACGACACGACCAATGTAAACAGGCCTCGTCCAGTGTGATCCCGCCCAATACCGTCAAAGCAGCGCCAAAACGATATTCATAGAACTTGAGGAAGAAGTAGGAGACCTTGTCAAGTTGCTCCTGCCTCACAACAGGCAAAGGGGAGTAGGGTGTCAAGGCCTGCATCATATGAGACATGAGGAAGTAGGATGAGGATAGATCAATTCCCAAGGAAGATTTTAAATGATTGATATCTACTAAAATTCCCAGACAATGCTATCCGGATGGGAAATTAAGTACACAGTAGAAATTCAACCTGTAACAATCAAAACGCCAGAGCTAAGTTAGACGCGAGTGTTCTTCATTGACGTCACGAAAGCGCTTGTCAGCAGCTACAGCCAAGCTAGCCCACATGGATGCCAGCCTGGAAGCATATGCCTTATGTCCGCTAGAGCCATCCATTGCTCGTGCGCACCACTTGTCTCGCATGTGGAGAAAGTACCTAACGGTCCACTCCATCTCATTCTTTGTCAGTGTAAGCTCCTCCGCCCAATGATTCTTATCCGCCCGCGCTCTGAGCCAATGAACTCAATAGACTAGGAATGGGACAGTGAGATAGGTGATGTTGGTGGAAATAAGTGAGCAGGACTTACACTCGGTCAGATAATTCGAGTTTGTGGCACTGTCCAAATGTACTGTCCAAATCCAAGAAAGTTTCTGCTTTGACTGACCGGGAAGATTTGGTAAGACTAGTGTGGGGCTTGCCATCAGGTCTTTGCTTGTGAGTACCCGATACTCCAAGGCTTGATTTACAGTGAGGCCAAGTGTTTCCATGCTCTGGAGGTTCCAGGAATACAAGCGGCAATGATGTCGAAGGTTGCGTTCAACACCTTGAATGGCGATGCGAGCTCATGTGCATTTCTTCTTAGTCTTCTCCAGCCACAGGTGATTTTTGTAATGGAAGGACTTGTCTCCAACCGCAAGTTGAATGTTCTGCAAGCAATCATTAGCAAATGCTTTCCGCAGATCCAATTCCTTTGTCGCCAGTCGAGTGAGGCCAAGTTTCAGCCTTAGAGCATCTTCTACCCTGGATGGGAAGGGCAAACAGGCATCCTCTGGGCAGTACTGTCCTCGGCCAGCACAAGGGTCTGAGTCGATTTCATCATCAGAGCCATCCGAATCTGTGAAGTCCTTGTCGATCCACTCGAGCACTCCGATAAGTGAATCAAATGCATCCTCTCCCATGTATTTGAGAGCCTCTTCATTGAATTTGGTAATCTGCTGCATCAGTTTTTCCCGCTTGGACACAAGAACGGTGAGATTCTTCAGATTAGGTTGTTTGGCAACTTGACAGGCCACTGCTGAAACTTCAACCCTTCAAGATGCCTTTGGTCAAATCAGCATATTCTGTCAGAGTAAGCTTATACTCACTGAAGTTCTTCTAGACGTAACCCAGAAATTAACCAAGATGTTTCTCCACTAAATCCAAGCCCTTCTATTTGCGCAAAGGTCTTTCCTGCTTTGGCCAGAGTGGGAGCTGACACCTTTATGATCAGTGCCCAGGAAATCAGAGAGAAAAAGTCAGAGAAACATACACTTTGGAATTCTAGTGTTCATGATGTCCATTGCTTCTGGCTGCTTCAAGCGCTTAACCTCAGCATCTTCAATCTCCTTCGTCCACTTCACCACCACAGCAGAATTTACTGCACTGGTCAACTTGTTGTAGTACTCTAGACTAGATTGGACATGCTCACATGCCACTTCTATCTGCTGGAAAAATACATCATATACTGTATTTTTACAGGGTATCCTCATAGGTCAGGACTGTAGTTATACAGTCCACCTGCTGAGGGACGGCGGATGGCTTTGCCGCGGGTGCCAGGGCTCGCGGCTGTGGGCGGGTGGTGTCAACATACCCAAACAATGCAGGAAACAGTGCCCGAGCACTGTTTCCTGTCGTTTGGGGCACTCCCGCCCCCGATTTCGACAGGGAAAAGGTGCCAACGATGAGGAAACATATTTCCTCGTCGTTGTGCACCATTTCCCCCATCGTCGGGGGGCGGGAATGGATGGATTGGGCCAGGTGCATTTGGATGATGCGGCCTTTTTTCGGGGCCTGTAGCTATTTTTAGATCATGATGTAATTACCATGACACATCCTCTATAATGCTCTCGCCAGCGTCTGTCACGACGTCCGGCGAGCTCGGGGGCACCTCAAAGCACACGAAAAAAATCATAAAAAAATCATATTAAATTGAAATAAAATATATACATGGTGCGGGTGGCTCTACCAGTCACCCGCTGTGGAATAAAGAGATAACGAGCAGAAACGACACGTCATAACGTGTCGTTTCTGCTCTGGGGGGTACCCGGCCATCCCGTCGTGCACGGACCACCTGCCACCATGGCGGTACTCTGTTGGCGCCCTGCTCGTGTCGCCGCTTGCGTCGCCGCCCCGCTTGCATCGCCGCCCCGCTCGTGTCGCCGTGCTGGCATCGCTGCTACGTTCGCGTTGGGCATTCGCACCGTCTTGCTGTGGCTCCCCTTGCCTTCGCTTCAGCGCCGTCCTGCTCGATGTCGACGGGCCGCTGTCCTGCTCTCCCCTCTCCCCTCTCCCCCTGCTCTCTGCCCCTCCCCCCTGCTCTCTGTCCCTCCCCCTGCTCTCTGCCCCTCCCCCTGCCCTCCTTCCTTACTCCCTTCTTCCCTTACTCTCCTCGTGCTCTCTCCTCCTCATGCTCGTGCAGGCGGCCAGAGGGCAAAAGGGTGCGGGCGAGGCGGACGAGACGGCGAAAGGTGAGAGGGAGAGGCGGGCGAATGGGCGAGAGGCGGACGAGGCGGGTGAGAGGGCAAGAGGGTGAGTGGGTGAAAGGGTGAAAGGGCAAGGCGGGTAACAGGGCAAGGTGGGCAAGAGGGCGAAAGGGCGAGGAGCGCAAGGTGGGCGAGAGAGCGAGAGGGCGATGTGGGCGAGAGAGGTGAGCGAAAGGGCGAAAGGGCGAAAGGGCGAAAGGGCGAGGTGGGTGTGAGGGCGAGGCAGGTGAGACAGCGAGGTCGGCGAGACAGCGGGGCAGAGGGCGAAAGGCAGGGCAGAGGGCGAAAGCCGGGGCAGAGGGAAGGGCAAGGCAGAGGGAGAGGGAGGGGTGAGGGGCGGACGAGGGGCGAGCGAGGGAGAGAACGAGGGGCGGACAAGGGGCGGACAAGGGCGAGAGGGCGGGGCAGAGGGCGAGAGGGCGAGGCAGAGGACGGGGAGAATGAACGAGGGGTGAGGGCGGGGGTGAAGGGTGCACCCGCCGCCGCCGTCGTCGTCGTGCCCCGCTGCTGCCGCCGCCGCCGTCGTCCTGCACCTGCTGTCGTCGCCGTCGTCGCTCTGTCCTTGTTGTTGTCGTCCTGCCCCTGTTGTTGTTGTTGTTGTCCTGGCCCTGCTGTCGTCGTCGTCGTCATCCTGCCCTCACTGTCATCGCCATCGTCGTCCTGCCCCCGCCGTAGTCGTCGTCATCGTCGTTGCCACCCTGCCCTCGTTGTCGTCCTGCCCCCGCCGTTGTCGTTCTGTCCCCGCCGTTGCCATCCTCTGCCTGGTTGAAGGGGCGATGGTAGGCGAGCGGGAGAGCAGGCGGTTGTGGCAGGCGGCCATGAGCAGGGAAGTGCCCGAGCCCACATCCCTGTCGGAAGGGGAGGGGCTCAGTCGTCTTGATGCGTCGTCATTGAGGCGAACGGGGTTCTGTGAGGGCAAAAGTTGGTTAGTAGGGATGTAAGTACATAAGAAGGATGTGTACTCACCTCCTTTTCGTGTTTCGGGGCTGAGAGAGTGAAGGACGTGGTGGAGAAAGAGCCAGATCAACGATGTTGAACATCGTTGATCGTGGTTCGGCGGGATCCGGCTGCCCATCCCATTGGCTGGGATTATCGGCCCGATCCCGTTTCCGTTCCGTTGGTCGACAACGGAACGTCTCCGATGGACGCAGAACATGTTCTATGTCTATTCAAACCTTCGGAAATCATTACCAGTATATAAATGCACCTATATGTGTAATTTTAACGAAGTAGAACAAGATTTAAATATCTTATGAGGCAATTCATGTCAGTTTCAAGCCAATTAGCGGAGTCTCTCCTCTGCATGTAGGTTTCAAGAGGCAGAAGAAATGAAATAAATATGTAAAAATAATGTACAGACTGGCTAATTATGATAGTATTGAGGAATGGAGCTCCCCCAGCCAACTTAGTAATTTTTGGATGTAAACTAAGAAACTGCAAACGACGGGGTGGATTCCGTAGTCAAACCAACTCATGGATGTGTCAAATATCAGACACCGGCTTGTATCATAGGATTTACATGGTAGATTCAGGCTCATTTTTTTATATGATGTACTTACTTACCCAAGGATCTCAAATGGATGGTTATTATGATGTTTCACCTCGTCGAACGAGTGGTATTCGAGAGGTTGGAACATCAAAAAGACGTAAATCACCACGCGGAAATAGTAACTCGAGCTTTCAGCTCGTTCTCGCCCTCAGATCACATTCGGATCTTTTTACATACATAGAGTACAGTAGTTTTATTAATTACCGATCATTAATCAAAGGATTTTCTCCATATCTCAAGTGTATTGGCTCTTCCGAGGTCGATGAGCGGAACGCGGGCTGGCCGGACCGCCAGCGCCAGCCAATCACGTCGCCCGCGGCATCCGCCGGATAAGCCATCAACGACGATGACCGTCGTTGATTCTTATCCTTGACCACCGTCTCCCCTCTCCCCTCTTCACCCAACACCCCAAACGACACCTCAAGACCGAAAAAAAAGATAAGTAATATGTTTTAATCATGTCTACATACTCTAATATATGTTTAATTCAACCTTAGGCCAACGAACGTCGACTTCAAGTCGACGTTCGTTTTCCATGCTTCCCTCCCCTTCAATAGGGATGTGGGCAAGGGCAGAAACGCCACCCCTATGTGCCCCTCCTCCTCTATATGGACGTGGGCACCACACTCCGTACCCCACCCCTCTATAGGGATGTGGGCAGAAGCACACCCCCCTCCCTCTGCTCCCCTCCCTCTGCTCCCCCTCCTCGAATCCCCCATCACCTGCCACCTCTCGTCACTCTCGCTCTACGCCCCTCCCCTTGAATAGGGCTCCCAAAAAACGACGACGGCTTGCGAGGCACGGAAACCGCAAGCAAGGGCATGGTGACGGACGAACCACGGCGACGAACGAGGACGATGACGGACGACCCCGGTGAAGGGCGACTCCGGCGAAGGATGACGATGAGCGAGAACGACGACGAGCGAGGAAGGCGACGAACGGGGACGGCGGCGGGCTACGATGGTGGGTACGAACAGGGGCGGCAGGGCCAGTGGAAGGCGACGGCGGGCACAGGACGTCAATGCCTGTGCCTTTGTCTTGCTTTTACCTTTGCCCTTGCCCCTTGTTCTCCCTCCCTCGCCCCTTGTTTTCCTCCACCTGCTGCTGCCCGCCGATTGCCCTCCTCGTCCCGACCTTCAAGCTTCACCCTCGCCCTTCACCCCCCCTCGCCCTTTGCCCTCGCCCTTCACCACCACCCTTCACCGCTGCCCTTCGCCTCCTGCCCAGCACCCACCTGCCCAGCACCCACCTGCCCAGCACCCACCAGCAGCAGCTCAAACACAAGGGAGAGCACGAGGAGGGGAACGAGCCCCGAACAACGAGCGAGGAACGAGCCCAACGAGCGAGGAACGAGCCCAACGAGCGAGGAACGAGCCCAACGAGCGAGGAACGAGCCCAACGAGTGAGGAACGGTCCGAACGAGCAGAGGAGGGGCGGAGGGAGTGGAGGAGGGTCCCATGAGAGGCGAATGGAGAGCACGGAGGGGGCGGAAGGGTACAGTGGGCGCCGAACGAGCACCGGAGGGGCAGAGGGTACCTGCCGAGCAGAGGAGGGGGCGGGGGGACCACCTGTCCCCCTGAGCAGAAACAGCGCATCATAGTGCGCCGTTTCTGCTCGTTTGATCTGTATTTCATGGCAGGTGGCTAGTAGAGCCACCTGCAGCCTGTATTTATTTTATCAGAATATAATATGTTTTTTTGTTGTTTTTTTGCTGCAAAAGGGAAGGGACCAGGACAAGAGCGGAAACGACGCGTCACGACACGTCGTTTTTGCCCTATCCTGTTGTGGGTGGCTGGTAGAACCACCCCCAGTATGTATATATTTTATTACAATTTAATCTGATTTTTTGCCGCTGATTTTCGTGTGGTGCAAGGTACCCCGAGCTCGCCGGACGTCGTGACAGACCGAGAGCAATATAACGGATGTGTCATCGTAATTACACCATAATCTAAAAATAGTACCAGGACCCGAAAAAAGGCTGCGTCATCCAAACGCGCCTGGCCCAATCCACCCATTCCCGCCCCCCGACGATGGGGGAAATGGTGCACAACGACGAGGAAATATGTGTCCTCATTGTTGGTGCCTTTTCCCTGCTGAAAACGGGGGCGGGAGCACCCCAAACGACGAGGAACAGTGTTCGGGCACTGTTTCCTGTGTTGTTTGTGTGTGTTGACAGGTCCCACCCACAGCCGCAAGCCCCGGCACACCTGGCAAGGCCATCCCAATGAACTCCGGTAGGTGGACTGTAAAAATACAGTCCTGACCTATGAGGATACCCTGTAAAAATACAGTGTTTGATATAGAAATGTAGTGGACATGGCTGTGCATGCCCTCTCAAACTTATGGGTCATGCGGGAAACTGGAAGATAGCGTCAGAACAAGTCCTCTGGCTCAAAAAAATTTAAACTTACCCATTCCACCCTGTTTCTTCCAGTTGCTATCATTCATGTGGTCATCATACATCTCCAACCGGTGGGCCAGAGTAAGCATTCTCGAAGCTCAGGAGATATTGTTGAGAACTGCCCAGAGTGTCTCCATGATCTCCCCATTGATTTTGGCCGCACCCAGGATAAATGAAGTGGCATAGTGGAACAGGCAAGAATCCTGGTGGCCATGGACATGGAATAAGCCAATAGCCTTGTCAATCACAATATCTGGGAGCTCCAGATACGGGCTTACCGATATTCTGTGCTTCAGTTTCTTGTGATACTGGCACATAATATCATAGATAAGGAGGACACGAGGAAGATCGTCGATGTTGATTGCTTTGAGGGCCTCGCAAAGAGACCAATCAATGTTGGCCTGCCTCTCACCCTTCTGGAGATCGACGACGCTGCGAGGACAGTAGCATCCGTGTCGACCACACGCATGGCCCAAAGTACCATTAGCATCCTTGTAAGCAACAGCCTCATTGGCTCGGTTGAGAGCATTGAAGTTGCTGTCACATGGGTCCTTCTAAAGGAGAATGTAAGTCAAATGTGTCAAAGAATATTAAGACTGCACCTCTTTTGTTTCCCGAGCAATTTTGAGATGGTCATGATAAGGCTTCCAGGAGGTTGTCATTCCTTGCCCTTCACTCAACCAAACGTTGTCAGCAGGGCGTTTCTGACGTAGATGGTCCGCCGTAAAGTTTCCATCCACAACAAGGGTCCATAGCAGTTCATTCCTGATCATCGAGTCAGCAGGAAAACCCTCAAACCTAAAGACATGAACTTACTCAGCATACTTTGTCCTCCAATTTGCTGGAAGATTAATCCCTGGTTGTGGACAGGTCGGGCAAAATATTGCAAGTTCCCCTGGCCCTGGTTCCTGGGTGCTGTGCCCAAATCCATGCCATTTCAGGTATTTCAGGTTCCGCCCTTGTCGTGAAAGCCGCTGTAGCTCAACATAACGATTTGGGACTTGGTTTGGAAAGGCCACATTTGTGACTCAGCGTAATTTCTCGTAATACTGATAGGCAGATGTTTTTGCTTCCAGGTTTGACAAACGAAAGTCATCCAGAACACTGAATGTAAAGACAGTGCGGATGTTGGCAAAGGATGCCGGGAATAGTCGCAGGTCAAGCAGTTGGTATTCAGGGTTTGCGTGTTCACAGCTGCACCACACAACGGGAATGCGATGGACACCGGAAATGTTGACCACAACCAAGAATGAATTACCACAGGAATCCTCGTCAGGTGTTGTAGATGGCAGATCTGCAGGAACATCATCCCAGTCGCGTTCTTCAGGGTCATCAGCCAGTGCAGCAGCATTCACATATTCCTGGTCAAGATTTATGCCAATGTCCAAGGATGGGCCAGTGGAGGAGCTTGGCCATCAAGGGGAGGTGATTTCTCTAAGTCCTTCAAGTCCTCTTTCCGGTCGTCCTCATCCAAAAAGTCAGCCACACGTGATGGACAGCGTAGCCCTTGGTGACCAACGTGAAGCCTAATGCCAACTTCCCAGAGTGATGCCCTTTCAAAAAAGGTACCGTTCCATTTTTCCACTCTGTGAAGCACTGTGAGCGAGTGACGCTTCCGACAGCAAGATCGGCAAAACACATTGGATGAGCAATCAAGGCACCGCCAACGTGCAGACTGCTCGCCACAGCTGACACACCAGGCATTGAGACCGATTGCCTCGCCTTGGAGTATCCGGTGCAAATAAGCTCGACGCCTCATTTTGAATTCAAGAAGATACTCGTTCTGGGTCTAGTGGTTGTCAGATTCATCAAATTGGAGCTGGAGCCTGGAGAAGACTTGCCTTTCCATAAGATCAGCGGACCGCTTCTGGCGAGGGAACAGAGAAATCATATCGCAAATCTTCAGGCTCGGAGGGGCCAGCGGGCGGCGTGCTATCAAGAACATTTGAATGCTTCATCTTCTTTGGTGGAGGACTTGGGAGTGTGCCATAGTGTTTCATCTTGGTTCCCCTTGAAGTGGAGACCTCTGTCCAGTTGGCTTTGCAGACGGTCGACTGCATTGCCTTCGGACCACATTTGCCATTCAAGCCGTTATTATGGTGTGGGGTATTCCGAGAAGATGATGGGAGCATAGGGCTGGAGGAAATGACGAGAAGTAAAAATGTCAGTGTCAATAAGTACTCAAATGATTAATGATCTACGTCACCTGTGATCCGTTGCACAGCTGCATAAACCCCTAATATCTTGGAACAGATAAGCCTCACTCCATCTTCGAGAGTGACAGTTCAGCTAATACAACTTTGTAGATAAACACCATGAGAGTTATATGAATATATAATGTATATGGAACTGAGATATTCAAATGTATGAGCATTTGATAGGATTAGATTTCTCAATTATCATTATGTTTGAAGGAACCTCGCATTCCCAGTTGAAGATCTTGAGATAAGGTTGCTGAGATTTAGTCAAAGTCCAGTGCATGATTTTTAGAAACATAAAG